>MU274928.1:262997-353644 GCA_022160335.1 Irpex rosettiformis | reverse complement strand
ATTGTGGCATAGGCGAGAATAGCATCACGATTACCCTACTCATCTGATGTGCTCCACTGTACATTTCCCGGCTTGAGGGGGATCATACCCATATTTCTCGAAGGTTATTCCTGGATCTACAATGTCTTTGTCACCAGTTCACCATCTATTTCATGAATGTCGGGAAAATGGTCTCAGCTATTAGTATGTTTTCTATTAAAGTCAATCCCGATGTACGGAAAGCTGTGCCGGCGTGCGGCGGGACTGGAGCAGAAGCGACATACGGGCGTGTGAGGACGACTCTACCAACAGCCGGTGAAGCCCGACCAAGTGTTTGACCATACGCGTAAATAGACGATAGACAGAGAGCAAGCTTGAACAATCAGGTTCTAAGAACCATGCCCGGACTTGTTTGGCCGCCGAAGTCGCTGTTATAGTATCTTGTTTGCCATTCCGCCGGTGGTCAATATTAATTGTAGTCAGTATTTGTCAGATTAAAGTAAACTGTCGGTCACCTAGAAGTTGGTTCGAGGATTCTTAATCTGGGTATAGTTTACGAAATCCATTTGCATTGGAATCACGGCAAGAAACACTGCATGAGCCTATGCACGTAGTTCATAAGTGCCGAAAGTGAACAAATATGTCCAAGGGAAATCGGTTGTGCAGGGTCTAGAGGACGTCAAATAACCTGCAAAATCTAGTCTGAGTTACGAGAACCCAGAGGCTGGTCCACGAACCCACTGGGAATCCAGTCTTTGCGTTAGACCGCAACATGATATTGGATGTTGTGGAAGAGTTAAGCGACTCCCTCGTGTATCGTAGGAACTTTCCTCTTCTTCGATTCCCATGCATGGTTCGAATTGAGAGAGTCTACATCAAAAGAGTGTTAGTCGGCTGGTCTTGCACGTGCAGTGGAAGATCAAGAAAGGCCCGAAAGTTCTGGTGGACTATGACAAATGACGGGCCATGTTATTGTTCTGCCCATTGTCAGCGTTAAGTAAGCCATGCTATCGTCATCATAGTTAAACTACTCACTTTTGGTCAATAAGAGACTGACAAGCTGAAGACTGCATGTTAGTAACGCCGACAGAGTAGAGATTTACGGAACCAGATAATCCCTACACGTCCGCTACATTTGTTTTCAACAGCGTCTCGAAAGGCCTTTTTATCTCTGTCATGAGGTCTACTTCACGTTGGGTAGCAGCGTGTTCAATTGCAGTTTCCGAAGTTCAAGCTTCAGGCACTACGGGAGCATTCTCTATTATGTCACTCACTTTGTCTTCGAAAGAAGAAAAACCACCCGTGGTTGTGCATCTACTACATGAGCCTGTGCAAAACGTGATTAACAAGGAAAATGAGGAGACCATTCCCTAATCAAAGATACTCACCATCGCTCTTGAGCTATCTTGTTAGTAGTTAGGAAAATAAAAGGGAGCGGTGTTGACAGATGTCTGCAAGAAGTCTCCGGCTGTTATTATTCTTATGACAAGTCAGGTAGTTATTAGTACAAAAGACACACAAGAAACAAAACATCAGCTCGATCCTTTACACATAAACCTCTTCAGCCATATCGTCGAAGGGCCAATATCCTATGACCTCAGCCCACTCCGTGATAGCCGCCACCATACTTATCTTCCTTCATCTGCGTACCAGGGCCTTCTTGAAGTGTCAGGAAGGTATCCTCCTCCCTTATCGCCCACCTATAACGTTACGATGCCCCTGAAACCTCGTCTGCCCCTCTCTACGTTTCGTCCACCAGTTCATCGTCTCGCATACATCGTTAGCGTTGGATACGACTGGACACGTCGCATCTCCCACTGTAAGTATCCTTCGGTTCGCGTTGCTTCTATTAGCTCAACTTTCAGTGTGAGAGTCTCGCCCTCCCATACGTTAATACTCATAACGGAACAAGGCTAAGGTGGCTACTTCACTGGCGATGGCGTAGTATTTGGGAACCCATCGACGATAAAAATATGCCTGTGCTCTGCGTCGTCGATTCTGAACATACGGATCAGACGCGAACAGGCCGTAGAACAATATACAGGAGACTTACATCCATCGCCTTGATGTGTAGTCGAAAAGTTCGTTACAAACGAAGTTGGGAGAATACTGCTGCTGACTCGGCGGAGTCTCAGATCTCAGATCTCAGCCGCCTGTGCCATTACTTATCGGAACCACGTGATGTGCATGTGATGCTGAGCCGTCACGGTGAAGGAAAACTTGGTGTGTAAGAAGCCGGCTAGTACTGCCATTAACTTCAATGAACAAGCTGAATATTGCCGACGTTGAACAGTACCTGGCATAGGATAATACCGTAGTACCATCTCAGTCTGATTCCGTCATGGTCCAAATCCCCTTAGTGGCACACCCCCCACTAGTACGCCATCTTGCATCATAATTTGAGGCTAGCGCATTGACCCTGCAAAAATGTATTACTTGTGTGGCCTTGCTGGCTATAGCACTCGGGAGCTAAAAGCGCGACACTCCGACAGAACAACGATTGGAAGCAACAATGTATGCTGTGCATGAGATTTGCTGGTCTGAGTCTTAAGTTGGTACTGGAATCGGCTTGCTCTTGAGGTGATACTTATCCATAGTCCAAGTACTTTATCACAATAATACAATAATACATAAACATGCTACGCGAATAAGTAGAAAGAATCATTGCTAGTAAAAGACGATCGAGATGGGGGGAGAGGAGTGAACTGCAAGACCCAGGGTGTATTTTCCTCGGAGTCATTCGTCGACTGGAACGCTGTAGTACCAAGCCACGCTCTCTAATTGTTTTCTCCCTCGCCTCCCGACACATAGTCTTTCTCTTCCTCGTCTCCCGACACAAAGTCTTCCTCTTCCTCGATTTCGGGATTGTCAGCCACAACAATTCTGTACTTGGACCAATCTATCTCTTCATACTTCTCGTCCTCGGCTACTGGCACTACCTCTTCCGTTTCAGGTTCGGGCGTTGGGAGTTTGTCATAATTTTCGAACGCTTCCAAGATCTTGCTGCGGGTTATCTCGTCATTCCCAGTTTCATGGAGATGGAAATTCGCTGCCGAGGTTACTGAGGCGGTAGGGTGCTCTGTCTTCCAGTGAGCCAGTGCCTCCGAACCCGCTTTAATGCAAGCACGAAACACGTTCAACCACCCCCGTAGATGACTGAAGGATGGAGAGAGAGGGGCCACATTAAACTTGAGCAGGTCGGTGATAATAACCTGTTTCTCATTCACTATGGACCTGTAGCTCTTGTCCGGTGCCTCCCATCTAGACAACCAATCACGACCCACTTGCAGCAGCTCGGGGTCTACCTTGTGATTAGACGATACGACGCAGACTGCACACCAGAGGGAGACCCAGAATAAGGATTCGAAGTCATGCCTTATGGAGTGCTGGAGACTCGGTTCCCATGGGTAAAACCGATTAGCTGACTCTTGAGCCGCTATGTCATCGATGAGATCAACGGCCATGAAGGGAAGTGTACCGGTGCGATGGCGTGCGGAAGGACCTGTCGGCTGACCGTTCTCACGTAAACCAACTGCGAGGTCAAAGTCAATAAGGAGGAACCAGTCTTCACCGTCCCTTTCCTTATACATGATATTGCCTTCGCTAATGTCACGGTGGAGAATGAGTGCCTTGTGCCGCAAATCGTGAATGCCTATGCCAATGAGATTAAGATCAGTAATTCGTCGCAAGGTTTGAGGCACAAATCATGTACTCACAGTCGACGAGCTGCTTGACCATGGTGACGAGAGAGTCCGGGCTTTTCGCGAGCTGAACACAGAGTGGCACATAGCAAGGAGTGACAATCACACGGAGAATACGATTGTCATATTCCACCTCGAATGCTTTGCGAATATCACTATCCGAGAGTCGCCAAAGATCGGCGCGGTTCAGGATTTCGGGAAGATGGTCAACACCTTTATGTCGCGCTAGGGAAATTATGTTGATTTCGGATGCTCTGGTGATATTCTGCAGAGCTATCTTTACGGCAACGCGCCGTCGCCGCCGCTTCGGTGTTAGAGTGGTTCCTTCGTAAACTGAAGTCCTGCGACCAACGATGGTATATTGGGTATAAATGTGGCGACCGAGGGTGATGAGACGGTACGGTTTCTTGGTCTCGTTAGTATCCAAGTTGATGGTGCATCCTTCGAGACTTTCTAGAGGGAATGAATCTGGGAATGGAGTGTTGGCGGGAGGTCGGATGAGATGAGTAGGAAATGCTCCGAATTGCTCTGGCGTGCAATAAACGAGGGCCACAAAGATAGCCGCAACGCGCTCGAAATCGTTGATCAAGGACAACTTCTCCCCACTCTGGCTGGAGCAGGTGCGAACGACACCGGATGCATCGAAGTACCACAACGAAAAGAGATCGTCACGAAGTGCTACAACAACAGAATGCATGCGCGTGCCCTTGGTGGAACCCAGCATTTCCAGAGCGTAACCTCCGATCTGTGCGTTGGTTTTCTTATTGGTAGCGCCGATGGAAGACTCCCAAGGCTGGTAGTCTAAATCGGAAGATTTGGCCTTCTTTGGGGGTCTAGTTGGTCTCGCAGAATTCGACCCTCGCGAACGCTTCGACCCAGTTGA
This sequence comes from Irpex rosettiformis, assembly GCA_022160335.1. Taxonomy (NCBI): domain Eukaryota; kingdom Fungi; phylum Basidiomycota; class Agaricomycetes; order Polyporales; family Irpicaceae; genus Irpex; species Irpex rosettiformis. The sequence goes on along the minus strand of MU274928.1, from coordinate 349,081 downwards.
GGCTGTCTCAGATACCTCAAGTTCTTCGGTGCTAGCAGCGAGGTCCGCGACGTCCTTAGTTATCAGAGCAGGTGAAGCTATTGTATGAGAAGAGCCGCTATGCTGTGACAAAAGATTGAGTTACGATATAGCGTATATAGTAGAGCAGTACATACCTGTGTGTAACCGCCTCCCGAAGCCGATTTAGTACTCTTCTTTGGCCGGCTCTTGGCCTTGTTCTCTAGCTTCCGGTCGAACTTTAGCTCCATAGTAAAAATCCCAGTTGACCACCGAACTTTGCCTCCCTTAGATTCGATGCGCTTCACTTCCTCTTCCCGAGCGAAAAGCATGTCGGGCTTCCGGTCGGACGCCAGATCGCCGTGCTCGTCAGCTCCTCGAATCACATTGTCGTTGCGACTATAAACTTGGATATCGGCGACAGGAGGCGAACTTTTGATACCCTCTAAGCCTGCATTGGAACTTCTCGCAAATTTGAGAATCCCTTTGAGTATCTCGGAGAACGGCGCGTATCTGGCGATCTCGCCATTTACGATGCGGTAAGTGTGGAGTGCCTTGGAGATAGTAGTGTCTGCGATAAGTTTCTCCTCCTTGAAGTGCTTCGCCCAAGCCTTGAGTCGCTCATCATCAACGCCACAAACCGCCTTTACCCACTTAGCAACAGAAACATTCTTCGAGAACTCGTTGATGTCCTTCAGCATCAGAGGATCAATTGTGTCCTTAGTATGAGGAGTGAAACATGTGCTGGAGGAATTGGGGCGGGATGGTGTGGAGTGGCTCATATTCTTAATTTCTTCGACTCGCGATCGGCGAGGTTTCGGAGTGCTGGGAGGGTCGCGAGAACTGCTGGCAGAATGCATAGTGAGCGGCACAGGTTGTGGGTCGAATGGGAGGTAGAGACAGACAAAGAACAAGGCAGCTCACGGATGTTATACTGTTTGCAACGTGTTTTTAATCTGATGGCATCCAGTGCCCGGACGGTCACAAATCCACGCGACAAGATGGCAATGGGCGTTGTAAGCAACTTCCCTTTTGGGAAGGCACAGGCGTCCGAATGTAGCATTGATCAAAGTTGATCCGAAGTCCGGCAACACTATCTCGGTGCTATCTCGCGCTGATCCTGCCGCATGGTCAAGCCATGATATAGATATCGCAAAGGCCACAACAGACATAGAAACTGTCTTGGCACATGGGCAGAAAGAAAATCAAGAGACAAAAGCACAAGTAAGGTCAGAATGTCTTGGTGGTAATACAAGTATTCTAGTAACCCTCTGAGGCTTTCATTCACATTTACACCGCAGAAGCGAAGCAAGGGTGGCTTTAGAGCGAGGTCCCCTAAATTCTACTACTTTTACACTAAATCAAAAGTTACATACTTGTAGGCTGTATATGAAGACAGATATCACCATAGATAGAGTACATAAGCTACACGACTTTCATCCCAGCATCTCTCATCTGTGCCCTCAAGTCATTGATCATGCGCTGAAGTTCGACCAACACCATATCTCTATCAGCCACCTGCTCGCGTGCATCCGCAAGTTCTGTCTCTAAAGCTTTCAAACGTTCTTCCGGAGGATACATTCTCTTCACGTCATTTACCCTGACTTCCTCTGGAGGTGCCTCTTCTGCTCGACTGCCCGGCATAATGAAGAACGGTGTCGGTGGCCTATCTTGTAGACCCAATGGCGATGGTGGTGGCAGGATATCGGTCTCGTCGTCTGGTATTGGAGATGGTGGAAGGGGTATCAAGGAGGCGTCCAAATCGTATTCTTCAGATCGAGGCAGAACGTCGTCTTCTTGAAGTGGGGAATGCCCAAATGTTGCTAAAGCGATGGACGGAGTATCAAGATCCATGGATTTCTCGCCACCATCGTCTTCCTCGTCATGTTCAGATAGAGGACCGCGGCGTTTGGCACTTGACTGTGCCAGAGCTTCTGCTGGTATGAACGGCATACCCAGGTCCTCCGATGTGAGATGGCCGATGGATTTCTTTTCAGCGGCATCTCGAAGTGTCTGGATTTCAGCCAAAAGTTCTGCTTCCCGTTGAGCAGCATCGTGTTTAATTTGTTCAATCTGTGAACGGAGTTCGAGCACCATAGGAGCATTCTCTATGTCGCTCGGAGGGCTCAAGTTTTCCTCGCAATGCAAATTTCTGTCCAATTCGCGTGGTGGTGTGTCTATTACCCGAGCCTGCATATGAGATGTGAGAAAAGGGGAATTAATCATTTTTAGAAATACTCACCTGCCGCTCTCGTTCAATGACCTCCGAGATATCCTGACGTTGTACCCTGAACGCATCAATTTCTATGATCAGGCGACCGACTTGCTCTTCCAACTTCTGTATCGCGAGCGACTCCGTTACCGGAGGCTCTGATTGTTGGAATTGAACGGCGTCCGGAGCGATGGTCGAGTTTCTTACAGCTAATTGAACCAATCCTACAGGAGACGCAGGCCGCTGAGGTGTCATAGTGAAAGGAGAGGGCATATCGAGAGAAATAATAGGATGGAGGTCAGGTGAATTTGGTGTCTTCGGCTCGGGAAAAGTAGACGGTAGAGCGTTGACTACGGTGTCATTATCGTCTTCGGCTATAGCTTGCGCTTCTCTAGATAACTCTTCGGCGACTGTTTCGGTGGAAGATGCTTGGGGAGTTGTACTCTCCGCTCGCGCCTGCTCAAGCTGGTATAACACAGATTCTAAGGAAAAGGTGGAGGCCAAGCGAAGTGAGGACATACGCGGGCTGCTATTTCCTTAATCTCGGCTTCAAGCCTCCTATTCTTCTCAGATCGCAGCCCGAGCAGTTTCGAGGCCTCCTCTGGAGTAAAACTGGATGCGGGAATTTTCTGTGGTCTATTCTTTGAGGCAGGCTGTAATCTTGAAGGCTTATACCCATGATGTGAAGGTCCTGCGCCAGCCTCCTCTACTTTCGAGATGAACTCAAGCTGTGCGACATTTGAACGACCTATGTACGCCTCAAGGTCCGCTTCCCTGCGAGCAAGCTGAGCACGTAGAGTAAGTATCTCAAGCTCGGCAGTATCATGAGTACGGGCGTGCGACGCACGCTCTTTCTCGAGTTCTGACCTGAGAAGAGCGATGATAGTTGGGTAATTGTCGAATGCCTGGCAAGCCCCTGTTTGTCTAGTGGCCCGTTTCTGTTGGTTTACCTCGTTGCCATGGGCATCCTGAATAGGCTCTGAAGAGATAGAACGTTGTAGAGATGAGTGTTGTGTTCTACAAACCGTCGAAACACGCACCAAGTGGTTCAAGAAGGGAGATATTACGATGTGGCCACGTAGAGAAATCGTTGTTGACCTCAACTATCAACACGCATAGTTGGGCCCGTTATGAGTATCAATGGGATAATACGCACGTATCTATAGCATAGATACATTATCGCTAAATAACTGCGCTCACCTTTGTCGATCAACGCTGCCACACACTCCCTCAACTCGTCCCTCTCCTCTTCGACCTTAGCCGTGTACTCGATCAGTTCGTCCAATTTCCTCTTCACCATCTCTCTTGTCTCCCTCTCAAGCGTGAGTTCTCTTCGATGTCGTATTCGTGCAGCATCTAGTGTATCCATGGTTGAACTAAGCCGAGACTGAAGATAGGAGGACCGGGCGAGCTGCGCCTGTAGTTGAAGTTCGATGGCTTCGAATCCCACCTACGATTGGAACCGACCTTTATCATCCATGTGAGAGAAACAGGTGACTACAAAACATACCATCTTGACTTCCCCTTTGTCTCTTTTGAAAGGTACCCGGTTTGATGAGCTCTTCAGTTCCCGAAGTTCCCGAAAGGTACTCATATTAGTCCAGTGCGGTTCTCAGGAGTACTTGTGCCAGTGATTTGCGCTCGTTAGTCGTAAATTCCGTGGGTAATAGGTTGTCTAGATCAAGCGAAATGGAAAAAATAGAGTGTATGAAGTAAGATAGTGCATGTGGGGAGGACGAGCCGATAGGTTTCGCGCAGGTTAGGTAGCTGGAACGAAACTGACAGCCCGGACGCGGGGGCCCAGTAGGGCGCCAATAATGCTCAGCTACCAGTAGTACTTGAAAGTCTTGGACTTCGTAGTCGTCTTTGCAATCTATCTATACGAGCGACGGATACCTAGCTAAAGAGTCATGCAGCACATTTCATAAGGAGACAAACGAAGAATACAACCGTATTGTCCATAACAATTAAGTACTATAGGCTGAATACCAAATTACATACGTAGGAGCCGCGTCGAAATCCTCATTTGCGAAGACTTATGCCAGGTCTCCGTTTGCGGACAGCGATGGAGAGGCAACACCGGAGCTCGTACCAGACCCTCCAGTAAACATCGCCTTCAGGGTCATGTCATTCCTCTTCTGTCTCACACGCTCCACCTCCTCCGCCCCACCCGTCATCTTTAGCTTCTTATCCTTTACAAACCCTGACAGCTCGTTCTGAAATTCATCAGAGCGATTCTGCATTTGCTTCACTCTGTTCTTTTCCGTTGCCTCGATAGCTTTCATGCGACGGTCACCACCGTCAGCGTTTCCACGAAGTTCCAACAGGACCGTGCTTAAGCCGGTGTGTCCTTCATCTGGAGGAGGTGGCCTGAAGACCTTCCCACCCCGCGCCTTGCCGGATCCAGAGCCACGTAGCGAGATGACCTTCTCCACATGACCGTATACCTCAATTACAGCTTTGTAGTCCTCGAGCAGATCATTGAGGAACTCTTCCTGGTGGCTGAGGAACTGCTGCTCCTCGACGATATTCTGCAGCTCCTCTTCCCAGGTCTTCTTCCACATCGGCTTAATAGTCTGAATATGATCCTTCAAACTCTCGAGCTCGGCGGAAGCAGAGGCAATATCAGCCTTAACGTTCTTCAGTAGCTGGGGTCGAGGCGAAACATTGCGCTTGAGCACATCGTCCTTGATAGCTTCGACGGTATCTTGGAGCTCCTCCATCTTCGTCAACACGTTTTGACTTCGCGAGTCCAGTTTCGCTTTCCCGTCGCTAATGTACGCTCTAGCGCCTCCGACCTTGACCGAGGCAAGTTCTTTGACGTTCTGAGTCTGAGCACGTAGCGCTCCCAACGACTCCTTCGTCTGCGACATAAAGTCCGTGTAGAGCTGGCGCATAATGCCGAGATCCCGTCTCAAGTTCTGAACTTCATCAAACTGAGTCTTCAAGTCAGATACTACGCGCGCAGAGTAGTCAGACATTATGGAGGCACCAGTCATCTGAGGTTGTATGGAAACACCCGTTGTCTGGGGCATTACAGGTTCAGGTGTAACCCTTGGCGTATTTTCCTCGTCACCAGACTCAGGGATCATACGAGAAAGTCTTCGTGCGATATTGCGGAACTGGCGATCTGATGGTCGAGGAGCTTGGGAAGGTGCTTCAGACAGGGGTTGTCCGATGATTACGGGGCCAGATGGAGGTAAAGAGTTTCGTCGCTGGCTGGAGACGGCACCACGAAGGTCCTTGATATCTTTAGACAGCGCTGAGATTTGAAGGTCGATATGTTGCTTGATCTGATCCAAAGCTAGGGAAGACTGTGTGAGCATCGCAAGGAGAACGACAAACACGGCATCTTACGTTCAATATTCAGGGAGAGGAGACACTTCTCCTTGACTTCGTCCATGTCCTCCAGTTCATACTGAACTCCACTAGAAGGATCTCGGATGTAGATTGCAGGGAAGTTGTCCTGTCCGGGACTGTAAGAGAACTTATCCACGAACAAGACTCGTAAACTTGAGAAACTCAAGCTGGGTTCCATCATGACTTTCTTGACCTCCCGACCGACTTGTAGGAAGACAGGGAAAGCAGAAGTGGGAGTGGTAGCACGTGTTTCATCCAAGGGAATAGGCGGCGGTGGCAAGATTGTAGATAGCTCTGGTTTCTGCACAATGGCAGAATGTGGGGATGGTCCGCGAGCAGATGCTGGGAGCGGTGGTACAGGAGGCGCTTCTTCCTCGTCTTCTGCGATAGGCGAAGGACCTCTTGGCCACTGCTGTCCACTTCTGGGCTTATCCCGTTTCCTCGCGACTGGCTCTTCCTCACCCTCTTTTGTTAGAGCGGCAAGGTCACCAGGTGTTGGTGCCGAGCTAAAGGCCATCGAACGCCTATTTGACGGACCAGCCACACCTCTGAGGGTCCCACCAGTCATCTTCGATATGTTATAGGTAGAGAATCGTTTGGAAGCTCGCCGTTCTAGTGCATCACTGTGTTTGAGCGCAGCTAAGGAGCTTTGCACAGCTGGGCCATCTGGAGGAGGTGATTCAACGAAAGTTGGAGGTTCGTCAAGTGGTGTCTCCGTCCCATTCGGCGATGTTGGTTCGATCACAACTGCAGGAGGGGGTGGAGGTGTGGGTGCTGTGGGTGGAGGGGTGGGCGATGATACGGGGCGGTCAACAAGTGAATATCGTTTGACGTGGCTAGGGACCTGTGATGGTGGACGAGGAACTGGAGGGACTTCAGGGGGTGGTGCGACCTGTTCTCCTCTAACATCTGCGGATGTGGTAGCGGATGTGCGAGAAGGGGGACGAGGCCCACTACCCTCGGGCCAATCCCTCTTGGGTTGCGGCTGAGCGGGCGTCGAGGATCGATGGGCCTCGGGTGCTGCTGCTCCCACGGCAAAGCCTCCAATAAACGTCTCCGGAGGATTTGAGTTAACGGACTCTTTTCTCCTTGTTGAAACTGCTGACCGGCGGGAGTAACTGTCGGAGGATGCCGTATTATCGCGCGTGCTGCTTCTGGTCGAGTTTGCAGTATCACGACGAGAGGTACGCGAGGATCTACTCTCGGGTCGACTTGATACGACACTGCCATCCTCTGCGACAGAAGATCTGCTCCTCTGATCCGACACAATCTCCCTGTATATCGACTGTTTGGCTCGAAGCCCTTGAAGGAGTTTAGTGATAATCTTCCGAACATCAGGCAAGTAGAGGTCCAGTGTTTGTTGACAAGCATCTTCGGCCAAACAAGATTCCAGTACACCTCTCAATTCGTCTGGAATAGCGTTCAATTCGCTGTACCAAGGATTGAGATCAGTGAAGAGAACTGTATAAGGCGTACGTACGTCATGTCGATTCGGAACGTCCCAAACGCAGACACAGCAGCATTGAAGTCATTTCCTAACTTCACATATATATCGCTCACATCGACCTCAGACTTCTTTCCTGCGCTCCAAGATGTTAGTGTCTCGAGGAGGGCCTTGATAGACACCAGAAGGCGAGTAACGGCTGATTCGATCGCAGGCTGAGGAACGTCAGTCTCGGTTGAGAACTAGAAGGAAGAAGCGCACATTTTGTTGAGGACGACTTGAGCGGTCACTTCGTGCATGTGAGGCAGTACTTGAACTAGACTGTATGTCTCTTCGGGATGAATGTGAGGACTGCCTAGCCGTTGAAGACATGTGCCCTTGCCGCGCGATTACGTGTGTCTGAGTGAAATTGAATGTGAGACGCTAAGTCTCAGTAGTCAAGACTTCCGCCCAGATGAGGGAACACGAGGGTTCGGAAACCTGGAGGTAGGTGAAGGGGGTAAAGTTAAGAAAGCAACGTACGGAGGATGATCATGGCCATGATTCCCAAATATGGCAGTTTGAGTGATCGGGGTCCTCGCACGTCAGGCCTCAACGCGTCCAAGACAATAAGTGCCCGGATATTTAGCACTCGCCGGTAGTGACTCTATAAGTACAAAAAATATGGACTATATCAATATTTCATTTCGAGACGCACATCCAGTTGTCCATCCCAGTCCAACACCCTCTTCACGTCATAGTCACGGTATGCATAATGAAGTTTAACGAAGGGTAACTGACTGGCACTCGGAATTTCTAATATGTACAAGGAGCAATGTACAAGGTTCCTTCACTTCTACAAACCCTGTTTCCATTGTACTATTTGTCCTCATTTAGATTTACTAGCTATAAACGCCACTGTCCCGACAAAACAAATAAATAATCTGAGGGCCTGAGGGCCTGTCAATGAGAAGTATTTCCCTACTGGCAGTAGTGGTCAATCAACCGCCTATGGAATCACGACCTGCCATAGTATCCTTGCGCATAACCTCCATACGATTCATTCCCATCAGGACCAGAGCCATAAAAGCTCTGTGGCCGCGTACTAGGGTGCATTGGCGGAGGTGCGTTCAAGCGATGGGTTTGCGGGTCAGACGGATATGGCACACCACCGTAGAACGAATGATTGGCGGAAGGTTGCCGGAATGAGGGGCCTCGCATAGCGTATAGTGGAACCGATGGGTGGTTAATCTGTTGTGAAGGAGGTGCATGGAAAGACGGTGGTCTAGTTCGTTGGAATGAGTTATTTGGACGCAAGGAGGTGGATGCTGTCGAAGAAGGAGACGAGACTGTAGGTTTGGTAAATGTGTTTGGGCGAGGAGGTCCTGAAGTTGCTGGATGATGAGGTTCGTTAGTGTAGATAAGCATAGCATCCTTGTCTTCGAAAAGAAGACATACCTTTCTTATTCTTCTCGGCTTTCTTAGCTTCTTTGGCCTCCCTCTCAGCCCTCCTCTGGGCTTCCTTTTCTGCTTTCTTGTGCGCTTTCTCTTGTTCTTTTTCTTCCTTCTCATTCGCCCTTCCTGTGAATTTGCCTTTATCCTCACGTATCAATGTGATCGGCGAATCTACTACAGCAGGCCTTGCCCTCATACTCGGTCCTGTACGCAGGTTCTCAAGCCGCGGACGCAACTCCGGCATATCTATTTTGCTAAGGTGTACCGAAAGACTCGTTGGGGGAGCATAGTTGGCATGATTAGGTCCGTTGTCGTCAAGGTTTATAATCCTAGGGCCTTTCTTTCCAGTGTCATAAATAACGTATTGGAACAACTCCTGATCCTGGTCCAAGCCTGATGGTAGCATATTAAGATATCAGAAATGAGCACGGAAGCAATAGAGAAACAGGACCGACCAGCTTTGTGTCGAAGTCGCTTAGTGTGCTCGACGACCTGCAAAACTTTTGGTACCTGCGCAGCAGACTCAGACTTGATCGTGACGAATAACATCGCCTCATCCTGCGCAAATATGACTATCGAATTTTCAGTGCCAAGAAAAGCGATGACTTACGCACAGCAGCCCCTCTGCGTACTTCGCATACTCCTCTGCATCGCCTTCTTCCCCTACCAACACCTCATTTGCCTCGCCCTCACCACGCGCAGCTTGCACAGCATGCAACTCTGCAATCTTGTCGGCGCCACTCTTCGGCGCCGGCTTGGGAGGAAGTGCGGGAGGCGTCGAAGAGGGTGCGCTGTTGTTGGCGGATGTGTTGTCTGACACACGACGGGCCGTACCGAAGAAACCCGACCTAGATGTAGTCGTGTCCGCAGCGGGTGTAGAGGGTTGGGGTGTGTGGTAAGCCTCGTTGGTATCTTGGAATGTGAGGAGGGCGGTAAGTATAAGGATTTCAAGGCCTTTGCGATCATCGATGTCGAAGCTATTATATCCAGTTATTAGTCCGCCATCTAACCTGATCGTCGAAAAGAGCTTGAATCCTCATCGTTGCGCCTCTTGAGCCTCACTCCCAGCCGCCGATCCTCACCAGGACCAGACGAGCTCGAACATCTACGCTGAAGATAGTAAATGCAGCAGTTCAAAAGCGTTCTCGCAGGCCCGGCCTCGAACTCTTGGCGAGCTCGGATACACCAACAAAGTACGGTACGATGCAACGAACTTTTGATCGCTCACCGATTGAGGTTATAATCCAAAATTTGAACAGTTGAGGTCCGGATCCTCCCGGAGGGCTCCTTTGCAACTGCAACAAGCACAGCTGGGTCAGGCTTACGAATGATATAACATTCTTCGCGCCTCCATTCAAATTCGTGTCTGTTTAAGTTATGGTGACTACGGCGAGAGCAACTGAGAACATGCTACTTACTGCTCCCATTCAAATCTCCATTTAAATGTAAGCGTCCCGGTATACCTAAGCTCTACCGTGTGAGACGGATTGTGCAACTCGATAACCTTGACTTTGCTGGTCGGGCTCTGCGCTGTAACGCTCGCCAGCAGACTTCCGGATAGTGGTTCTTATAAAAATAACGTTATCGAGCCAAATCAGTCTAAACGTTAGTGACACATACCATAAACGTTAATTTTGTACTCTGTTCCCTGCAGCCTCTGTTTCCGGTAATGGGGATTGTCCGATGGATCCACCAGATCTATGATGCTTGGTTCGTCCTTATTTTGAACGAAGTTAAGTGTAAATAGATTTGCATCCAAACTCATCCTTTCCGTTTGGTGCACTTGTGATGGATGTAGGAGGAAGAGAAGGAAGTATATGGAAACATCGCCACCGAGCTGTGCACTGTCATTGAGTCGGCCCTTGAATGATAAGTGTCAGGGGTCTCTTTAGGACATCGACTCCAAGTACCCCATCAACGCCACAAAGTCAATGCTAAGCAAGAGCAAACAAACCATTTATGGCTTTCCACACCTGGCCATGACTCTCCGTCAAACCCATTCGTCAAACATTAAAATTATCACTATCCTCTAGATTTTCTCAAAGGTACAGACAGTGCGACACAAGGTGAGTAACTCGAACGAGAGTAAATAAAAGATACTTACGCCTCTCTCAGTAGCCAAAATTGCCTTGAACAAAGCAAATACCATTCCTGTATTCTTTGTCGCAAAGAGACAGCCTGCTCTAGTCTCGTTTTCATGCGCTCTTGTCACCCTCAATATGGTTCTCTCACCAGCAGCTATGGGCGCCCAGCAGGGACTTTCGCACCCTAGTAGAGTATAGGCAAACAATGAGACAACAAACGCTCTTTTCGTATGTATCTGGCGTCTTCATATCTCGGTTGATCAGACCCTGAAGCCTGAGGGCCGGTTGATCTGCTGTGTGGCGGTGCGACAGGATTCGTGTATTTGTCTACAGACCCGGATATCGATGGCGCTAGACGAAGCTTATATAGCGACCCCCCTTAGTAGCAAGTCCGGGACGAGCTCTCAGCCCTCCCTTTGTCCACAGTTACCCCCGCTCTTTCGTATTTGATCTATCCTAGAGCGAAAATTGCAGGTGAGAGTATGCTAAGCTCTTTCCTGGGGCAATTACAAAGTGACGCTTAGATAGTACCTAGGTCACGTTCCTATGTCTCTTTTCGCAACCATCTATGCCACGGAACTAGCATACCGAGGCCTCGGGCATGGCTTGTGGTATCCAGAAGGGTCGAAGGACTCTCCTGAAGTTGAGATTGGTGATGTTGGGCTTATCAATCACCTCGGCGCGTTCACCCCCTTATTCAGCATCGACGAGAGGTACAAAAACGACAAAATGAGACGCATGGAGAAATATATTCCGAAGAATGATTGCAGTTATTTCGACTTCGGCACTGTTGGAGCGGAACTTGCGGTTTACCCTCATTGTTCACCACCGGGCACCGAATACCATAGCCGCAACATCAGGAAAAAGGAAATCGTAGGGAGGGTCGAAGGGTAGGTACTCTCGTAATGATCAGCTATGGCACCAACTAACGTGTATACAGTGGTGTGCAAGTAGCCGGCGCAAAGCTCGAGTTATCATACTCGATTGATGAGGACTGTGGTGCCGTGTGTATACTGCCGCAGGGAGGGGAGGCCAGTGAGATTGACGGTAGTACACGTCTCAAAGAGTTTATCAAGATCAACATCGAGAAGTGGCACAATCATATCAAGGCGCACAGAGATATAAAGCTGGAGGACCTGATCGTCATTCGCGGATTTCTGAAATCTTCACAGTGTAAAATCATGGCAATTCATAGCTCATCCAAGTCCAAAGGGGTAGACGCTAGTGCTCGGATATTCGAGTCCGTAGGATTCGGTCTTCATGTGAAGCTGGACACTAAGGGCGGTGTCCGACATGAAGAACGTTCGCTACCTGTCGACCGTGACCACCACGGTACTCCTGCTGACAAAATGATGACTATGTTTGCGCAATATTACAAGCTTAAGGCCCGCTTCCTCAGAAGGAAAATAGTGGCGAACGCAGGTCCCGACGTCTTACCCCCCGGAGAAGATCCTGCTGATGACATACCAATAATTGTCGACGAGAACGATCAAGAGACCTCTGGAACTACGGCAAGTAACGCGTTCAGCCTATTTTCTCATATCTAAACGCCCCCTACACTAGGCTTATCAACCGGTCGATGCTCTTCTTGACTACATTCTTGAAGTTCGTGTAATACGACTACGACATGCCGGTAATCTGACTCCGAGTTTTGTAGACATCCCCCGAGGCTGAGCGTGCTTTTGCAAGTGACGAGGAGGTGTGCAGTCTGTATTTGGTACGTAGCTTCTTGCTGAGCCTATTCTATGAAACCCATTTTATGTCATATCACAGGGAGAAGTGTTTCCAAATGATGTTCTCGCGTCACTGCGTGAAAAGCGTCCTCGTATCGTAGTAGACGAGCACAAAGGTGGGTGGGAGAATCTTTTCGGGCTGGAGCCTAATTTCCTCATGGCCACCGCAGTTGGTACCATGCCCTTGGACGATGTGATACGACGAGAGCGCGTTTACAAGATCACTGGAAGAGGTTTAGGCGCTACGCCTTCTGACAACGACGAGATGGTGGAGCCCCCCATGCGCAACGGGATTGTCACCTTCCGCGACTCAAAGGGCAAGGATACAGCGCTTGACTGGCCGCATCAGCACCTCTCGGATAAAGCACAACAGCAGGGATCACTCAAGACTACAGCCGTTTCCTGCGATGGCAAGCTCGTTGCTGTCGGATTTGATGATGCAACAATCATCTTGTGGGACTTGGCCACGGGCAGGGTCGTGAGCCGTCCAGAGGGTCATGAGGACGGTATATATGCTCTAGCCTTTTCTCCCAACGGAGCGAGACTTGCTTCCGCATCCGCTGACATGAAAGTCATAGTATGGACGGTCATCGCGGATGAAGGGGAGGGTATGACCGACGTCGCGGAGAACGACTTCTCTATCCTTGAAGGCCATGAACAAGAAGTCACCAAGCTCGCATACTCCCCCGATGGTTCCCGCCTTGTATCGGCGTCGTTGGATGGTACAATGAAGATCTGGGATGCGTCCAGTGCCTACGAGCTATTGCGTAGCATCAACAATATCACGTGTCCCAACTGGCTTTGCATCACACCTGACAGCACCAAAATTGTCGCGACGATGGACAATCTCGTTTATGTGTGGAATATTTCCGATGGGAAGCAGGTTGCAACGATGCGAGGCCATGATACCAACATTTATATGACTGCTATCTCTCACGACGGTACGCGCGTGGCGACAGCGTCTGAAGACGAGACAGCTCGCGTCTGGAACGTCGAGAACGGGGAAGAGCTTTTGACGCTTCACGAACACACTTCCTCAGTATGGTGCATCGCATTCTCCCCTGATGATAACAACGTCGTGACCGGCTCGGATGATACGACCATCGTGGTAGCCGATTCCTGGACCGGGGAACGACGTCGCGTGTTCACAGACTGTCCCGGGTTTGTGAACACTGTCGAATACTCCAAGAGCGGAGAGTTTATCTGCTCTGGGACTTTGGAGGGGAGAATCAGATTACTAAACGCGCGTACTGGCGAGTTTGTCGCGGAATATCAAGGCCACTCTGACAAGATCAAGAGTATAACGTTCTCTCCAGATGAAGAGTCAATCATATCCTCTTCTGAGGATGGTACAGTTCGCACGTTTAGTGTTACCGATTTCCTTCGTCTTAGGTAGTGAGACTCCAAGTTGTGTTCTGTCTATTTGCTGGTATATCTGTTGGAGAAATCCAAGTTGTATCGATTGGGTATAGTCTGTCACGGGAAGTACACAGCGGCGTATTTTTTAAAACTTCGTGTGCACGTTAATTTTATATTCGAGGCGCTTGATGTCCGAGGACGGTGTAGTAATACCCGCGGCCTTAGGAATGTTCTTATTTAATATCCATATTAGGCTGCGCACTTTGCCATCAACGGCGTGTGCACTACCCATAACAAGACGCGCTATCGGGTGGGAAACGTTCGCTCACTACAGATTCCTACTACTACCGCGCCACCACTTGTAATCGTGCAAGTCTGGCGAATAAAAAACTCGCAAACATCCAAGTCCTCATTCCTTCCAACCATAACCTAAATGTCTGACACGGAATCTGGAGCTGGTGCCAGTGGGAGTTCGGAGACAACAACAGATGGACAACTACTACCCGTGGCGAAGGCCAACACTACTGAGACCGTGGACTCAGACCAACAGGAGAAACCTCTTGTACGCCATGAGAATCTATCTTACGATGATGGAAATCTCCTTGTTGTAGCAGAGAGCACGATGTTTCAAGTCCATCGTAGTGTCTTAGCACGCAAGTCTGCACTCTTCAAAGATCTCCTGAGCTTACCTCAGCCGGACACTGAAGAGAAGATCGACGATCTACCTGTTGTGCGTCTTTTAGACTCTTCTGCAGACGTTGCTTTGCTTATAGATTCTATATACAATGGAGAAAAGTACGATACAAGCATCCTTAACCTAATGTAATGGCCACTGACCGACGCTTCTGTGCACGCAGGTACCGCTACAAAGAAGAAGAAGGGCCAGCATGGCCTACAGTACACAGGCTACTCACCCTCGGAACGAAATACCAGATTGAAGAACTTCGAGAAGAGGCCATACAACAACTTCACCGCAGATACCCAAAGAAAATAGTCGGTTGGGACGAGACATGTCGAACGGACAATGATCCCAATACCGCAAGCACCATACTTGTATCGTATCCTATCGACGAGGACATCATCATCGCTAATGTTGCACGCGCCATGGATCTTCCCGACATTCACCTCGCAGCCCTATACGGCTGCTGCTCCCTCCCATTCGACACCCTTGTCAACGGGCGCACACTCGACGACGGCTCCATCGAGCGACTATCGCCTTCGGACCTCATATGCTGTCTTCAGGGGAAAGAGAACCTCCTCGTCACGGCTCGGTCAAACCTCCGCATGAACCTCTTTGCGCCGGAATCCGCACCAGAGAATTGCCACACACCTGAATCATGCATAGAGAAGACAGCAATCATGCTCACGAGATACCGTACGGCGGAGGCTCGCCCATCTCGTATGTACGACCCACTGAGACCAGAAGACGTGGAGATCGAGAGACAGTGTGCGGACATCGGACTGTGTCATGACTGTGTCAAGTTTTACATTGCTAGGCATGCATCCTTGCGGCAGGAGATTCGAAGTAACCTTGACAAGTACATATGTTCTCCTTCGAAGGCATAATCATAGCGGTTCCTTGTATAGTGCCACTTGGACTTTGCATCGTCTAATCGACGCTGCTGTTACTTATATACACGTCGTTTCTCGGAACACTTAAGCCTGTATGACTAGCTGTTGGAGTAGTAGCTTATACCATAACACCATTTTTGCGCATCCGCGGGGTGCACGACGTAAGATCTGAGTTTGCAGTTCGTGTTGCTCTGAAATCTCCCATGAATTAAGTACTGTAACTGTCAGCCCCTGAAGAACTCGAAAGTAGTTATTGAGAGATTATGCCAAATTGAATTGATACATAGTTGTTAAAGCGAATCCAGTGTTTTAAACCACGGTAGTAGAATAGAATTCCGTATCCACGACTCCGGGACACTCGCGTAGTGCCATATAAAGCCACACGGCGTCCTGACAAATATACTTACATACTATACATTCGGTCATTTGTACATATCCTTTTAAATCCCACTAGTCAAAATCATCCTCCAGGCCACTGTGACCTCCAAGGTCAATCGGCTCCAGATCATCCTCGTCAAATCCATCCCCACTGCCCTGCGACACACTCAATGTGTCGTCGATACAAGCAGACTTTTTGACGGGAGGCATGCCCTTGGTATTTGCTGCGTTTCCATGCTCCTGATCAAGGAAGCTAAGACATCCCGGCATGCATCCCCGCCAGAGGACGGGCACTTCCTCTTTTGTATTCTGTCCGGCAATAATTCTTACCCACTGGAAACGTTGTTCTGCTGGGTATATAAACACAGGACGTGCATGTCGAGGATGTCTGGGAGACATGCACGTCCCGATGCCAGGGTGTATTTCTCCGACGTCAGCCTTTTCGCCGCGGTCAGCGTCATCGTCATCAGGAGTATCGGTGCGGAAAACGTCGGAGAGTTCAGAGCTGAGTAATGATTGTGTTGAGCTGCGGCGAGCTCGCTTCGAAGGTGATGCTTGCATATGCGGGTCAGGTTTCGTGACGGCCTGGGGGACGCATGCCCGCAGAGTGTTGACAACGTAAACGGGGTAGTGGTCGATATGAGATAAGGGAAGTTCGTACGTAGCTTCTAAACGCGTGCGAGGGTGGGGAGGAGGATGTGGTATGCCAGAGTTATACCGCCCTGATTCCTGACTGGGCTCAGAGTAAGGAGCGAGCAGCACTCGCAAACAACATTCCGTAAGCGACGGCACCGAAAAGTTAACGGCAGTCTTGGAGACTGTCGCCCGTTCAGACGGCGGTGCATCTGCCTCCCCTGACGAAGAATGTGTTTCCGTCCTTTCTAGGGAGATGCTCGATTCAAGCGTGGGTGGTTCCAGCCAGGGGTTCTTATCAACCATAAGGGCTTCCAACTTCATCTCCAGCATCTCCACGGGTAAGTATACGATCCTGTTGCATGCGATATTAAGTTCGCGTAGGTTACTCAATAGAGCTATTTGAGGCGGAATATGGGTAAGCAAGTTGTTCCCTGCAGAAATAGGCTCGTTATGAACGTCAATGCGCCAGCTAAGACTATCTGTACGTACGCATGCTTAGAATAGTCAAATTGGTTAACCTAAAGAGCTCAACAGGCAGCTTGGTAATGACGTTATTGCCAAGACAGAGGTTGACTTCGTTTGTGAGAGGCGAAGCTTCAGGATTTCCAGGAGGCAGTTGAATTGTCATCGAAGCGGATTTAGCTAACAAGGGCTCGGGGTCGGCGAAGATATTATTGCGTCTAGGAAGAGTAACGGAGCGAATCAAAGGCCTGGCACGAGGACTAGTCACTGGGACTGTTTTTGACTCTACAGGCTTCTCCTTAGAAGGAAGCACCACCAACGAAGCCAAATCAGCGATTGAGGGTGGTATGAAGGATAATCCACTGCTGATCAATCCTTCTTGTCTGGAAGGGTATTAGTAGGGGATCGCAGTGAAGAAAAAAGAAGAAGTACTGGAGATAGATGCGTCCGTTTGCAGAGTCGATGGCCTTGGTAATAATTGTATCCCAAATGCGCTTCTCGCGGTCGATATGACTTAGGGGGCGAAAGCCATGATCAACGCTGGCCTCCTCATCATCACTCAGATTAATACCAGCAAGTTCGTCACGTGAATCCATCGATATCGAACGTTTGGTTGGACGCGATGCTCCGAATAGTAATAGGCGAGGCTCGAGCTGCTTGCCCAATGCAAAGTCCGTCACAGACGAGCTCGTACTCGCAGTGGAGAGCGTACGGGTATGATAATGTGAGTCTACCCGTTTCTTCTGTGGAGAAAGGTTCCAAGTGCTGCTAGACTGCGCTTGGGAGGCGTAGTGTGCGTCACAGTCATTCTCGTTATTCCGATCGTGAGGACCGTGAACATACCTCTATTCGTTACCACATCATCATCTTCATCAAATATATTGTTCTCATCATGGGCAAAGATGCCGCGCTTTTCATAGAGACGTGGCGGCCTAACGGCTTTTGTGGAAGCAGCGTATGGGTGCGCAAGGCCTGGCGAAGTCGGGGGTGAGAGTGTAGCCGACTGAAACACTGGTGATGAAGGAGGGGAGGAGTCAATGGGTTCAAGGGGCGGGGATGACTCAGGTGAAGAGTCTTGAAATGCGTGTATTGGTGAAGATGGAGTCGACGACATGGAAAGAGGAAGAGAGCGGTATCGCGCTCTTCGGTTAGGACATTCACGGCGAACGCCCGGTCACGTGACCGTGTTTACAGTCAACAGAGTCCGGGGCCGAGCGCCGAGGCTTTTGAACCGGAGAGTCATGAGCATCGAGTAAGTGAGTTGCTTCAATACTGTTTTCAACTTGTATGTGTTCACGTTGACCTCGAAGGACGCAGTGAAAACAAACTGGGTGTGCTGTGGTTCATAGTTTGGTGTGAAAGCTAATGGGATCTAATGTGTGCAAGTCTTCAAGCTTTAAGTTCCATCGCAACTTCGGTATGCTCATTTGAACTTAACGTTACAGCAGATGCCAAGGGTGTAGTCCTGATATGATGTCCTCTTTTGTCTCGTAGGTTTGCGTGTACCCACCAGGTGGTCCGACATGTCTAAGTGACCAAGTGTAGCCGTGCAGATCAACTGGCATACATATTAGTAAATGCAAGTTTGAACCCTCGTATTCCCCGCTCATTCACTGGCATTATCCTACCCGTGGCAAGGGAGGAAATACTTTGTGCTAGCCAGATTTTTTACATTTCAGGGTGAGTCTTCCGTAGAATCTATGTTCGCAGCGCAACCTTTCTCCCAACCACTAGGGCTTACTCCCTTCATCTGATGTTGACGTCAACCGGTTTGTTTCTGACAGCCGCAATCACGCATTGCCACAAAAATCAACAGCACGGGGTACTATCGACCGGTCATATAGATGACCTTCCACCAATTTGTTGACAAGATCTCTCCGTGGTGAGACCGTGAAAATTGCCAATCGACCTTGGCAGCCCCACAGCAGGCTACGGCGAATGGCCAACTGTGTGTATTCGTGTGTTGCTATTGCGGCTGGTTTACCTACACGTCTTCGACACCTGACGCATACAGGCTTCTAATGCTCGGATAATCGACTTTAGGGCAACGGATGAGACGATAAGCGCCACCTACGGATTCGGCCGTGGTTTATGTGGCTAGGTATAAAGGCAGCCCAGGATAGGACACATTCCCAGCAAGACAAGATGTCTCAAGTCATTCCTACTCCTCCTTCAATCCCTTTCATCGGCCATGCTGCTAGCATCGAGAAGGAGCTGCCTTTGCACTCGCTCATTCTCCTTACGAAACAGTATGGTGACATCTTCCAGCTAAATATGATAGGTAAGCTATCATTTTACTCTCATAGATGTACCTAACAATTCCTATGAAGGCACCAAGGTCGTCCATATCAGCACTCAAAAGCTATTGCATGAGGTCTCCGACGAGAAACGTTTCCGCAAGACTATATCCACGACCGCTTGGGAGGTCAGGAATGCCACCGGCGATGGCCTTTTTACGGTAAACATACTTGCTCCTTCAAGCTACTTGATATTGAAGTGGCACATGCTTAATAGGCAGATGTACCGCGGGAGCAGAATTGGTTCATTGCCCGTGAGTGATCACCATTCTGTCAGATTTTACTGGCTTATAATGTTGCGCCTTGTATCGCCAACTAGACCGTATTTTGATGCCCGCTTTCAGCGCACTGAACGTCCGCGGCATGTTCGACGATATGCTTGACGTTACGCTACAACTCACGACCAAGTGGGAACGGTGAGTTACTGTGATAGTCATACCGTTCAAACATATATAAAAACATCACGTGTCATCATTCGTAGATTTGGGCCTCAGTACAAGCTCGATCCGTCTCAAGACTTCACAGCTCTGACCTTTGAAGCGATTACGCTGTGTGCTATGTCCTACCGGTACGCCTATATTGGAAGATCCGAGTGCCTGCTAACAATCTGACATAATACCGGCAGGATGAATTCGTTCTACATTGTAACATCTCTATCCTCAGGATCTAAGGAGTGCTACTTACATTTCGTATAGGACGGTTTACACCCATTCGCGAGAGCGATGGCAGACTTCCTGACTGAGAGCGGCAGCAGGTCGATGAGGCCAAGCATCGTGCAAGGTATGATGCGCACCACTAACGCAAAGTATGAGGCCGACAAGAATGTCATGTTGAATTATGTCAATGACAGTATGTATCTTCTCCGATGTTCCCTTGGAAAACGCTGAAATATTCTGGCGATTTGTTAGTTCTGCAAGAGCGCAAAGCTAACCCTAAGGATAAGAAAGATATCCTTTACCTCATGATGACAGGCAAAGACAAGGAGACGGGGGTTGGCATGACGGATGAGAGTATCAAGTTGAACGTGAGACCCTGGAGTAGTTAATTTTCAAGCTCATCCCGGCTAACTTTTTACGATCATATAGATGCTAACATTCCTCATCGCTGGTAAGCTGTGGCTCTTTTGTGTCTGATAGCATAGTTTCTCATGTTAGGTCAAATCGAATAGGACATGAAACCACATCTGGTAAATACAGAGCATTCGTCTTCAATCTGCTATTTTTCTCATTCTGCTTTGACAGGGCTTTTGTCATTCGTTCTGTATCATCTGTTGAAGAACCCCGAAGCGATGCGTAAGCTCCGGGATGAGGTTGACACGAATATAGGCCAACGCCAAATGACTGTCGATGATGTTAATAAACTTCCGTATCTTATCGGTAAGCAGCACCTCTCGTTAATGCCCCTGAATGAACTGAACGGAGAGGCGTGTCATGCTGTATAGCCGTTTTACGAGAAACCTTGCGACTGTCCTCTCCCGTTCCGATGAGGGCGGCAACACCCCTTGAGGATACGACACTCGATGGCGGAAAATATGCCGTTGAAAAGGACAGCACCAAGATCTGGTGCAACGTCTACCAAATTCATCGTGACCCTGCTATCTGGGGACCCGACGTGAGTCTCTTTCAGGTCGGCGATGTAATCTACACTAGATGCTAAATGTGCGGCAGGCTGAAGAATTCAAGCCTGAGCGTATGTTAGATGGAAAGTTCGAAGCTCTTCCGGTGCGTTGCATGCATCCCACTTAGACTCTGTTTTGGGATTTATGCAGTTGGTCTACTTGATTAGCCAGACTCGTGGCAGCCTTTCGGATTCGGCATGCGTGGTTGCATTGTGAGCCTCCTTTCGATCCGCCTCAAGCCCCACGCTACTCACTCACAAATAATAAACATCTAGGGTCGACCGTTCGCATGGCAAGAAGCCCAAATGGTCATCGTCCACATCATCCAACGCTTCGACATCGTCATGGACGATCCTACATATGACCTTAAACTCAAGCAAACGCTAACGATCAAGCCCAAGGACTTCTACATCCACGCTATCCCGAGAAAGGACAAAGCAGCTGTTGTGGCGACGCCTTCCTCAACTTTGCTGAGGGACCGCTCCAACCAAGTCAGTCGGCCTATCTCGATAGCAGACAGCGAAACGAGAAAGCCTCTGTATGTATTGTATGGATCTAACACAGGGAACTCCGAAGCCTTCGCGCAGAGAATTACGTCTGAGGCAGGTGCTCATGGTATGTTACATTCACTTGCGATATGACTAAAACTTGAAGTCGCTCACTCCCATTCCATCGTAGGCTTCCGCGCTTCCATCGGTGCTCTCGACTCGGTAATAGACCATCTCCCCAAAGATGGGCCAGTAATCATCGTAACAGCCTCCTTTGAAGGCCAGCCCGCCGACAACGCCGCTCATTTCGTTGAGTGGATCTCGTCTCTCAGCGCCAACGAACTCACTGGAGTTTCTTATGCGGTATTCGGATGCGGTAACAAGGACTGGGTTGCTACGTATCAGCGCATCCCGACGCTTATCGACGATGTCATATCAAAGCGTGGTGGTATGAGGTTTGTAGCTCGTGGTGAAGGCGACGCTGGCTCGGGTGAATTCTTCGACGCATTCGACACTTGGGTTGATGGTCTATGGAAAACCCTCGCAGAGGTACGTTGCGTGTCTCAACTTTATGACTGATCCAGGGTATCACCACACTAACACTTTGGGCTCGTACAGCACTATGGAGTCACTCTCGCGGGAAATGTCGCCTCTACTGGCATCGAAATCAAGACTCTCGATATCGGTACGACTCGTGCTACTGTGTTGCGCCAACCGGATGCTGCTCTTGGTACATGCGTTGTCAACCGGGTCCTGACTGCTCCGGGAGTACCGGAGAAAAGGCACCTTGGTGGGTATTTGCCTTTAAGCAGGTTAACCATGTTCTCACCTAACACTGCATTTGATATTCAGAGTTTGACTTACCTGAAGATACCGGCTACCATGCTGGGGACTACCTCGCCATGTATGTGCCTTATTCTCACGCGTCTAATACCCGCTCATTCAGGGCGCATCATGTAGTTTACCTGTTAACCCATCCCGTGACGTGTCGAGGACTCTTGCACGCTTCAATCTATCTGGGGAGCAGGAGGTACGACTAATTGAATCTTCGTCCTCTCTGGATTTCTTTGAACGATGCTTCTGCAGGTCACCATCACCTCTAGTGGCCCTTCCCCACTCCCAACGAACCGCCCAGTCTCTGTCTTGAGTCTTCTCAGCGGTTATGTTGAACTCTCCCAGCCTGCTACTATGCGTGATTTACGGACTCTTGCTGAGCTTGCCGAATCCGGTTCTCCTGCGCAAGCTGCACTCAAGGCTCTTACCGAATCCGAACTATACGCTACCAAGGTCCTCACCCCTCGTCTCAGCTTGCTCGACATCCTCGAGATTCATAAAGACCTGGGCGTCCCTTTTTCAACTTTCCTTGGCCTCCTACCCAGCATGCGTGTCCGCCAATACTCCATCTCTTCTTCTCCTCTAGCAAACCCTTCACGGGCTACACTCACAGTCAGCATCCTTTCCTCTCCTCGTCCCACAGGAAACCAAGACCTTGAACCCTTCCTCGGTGTCGCTTCGACCTACCTCGCCTCCCTCCGCCCCGGCGACAAAGTCCAACTCGCCGTCCGTCCCTCTGCCAAAGCGTTCCATCCACCGAGCGACCTCACAATTCCCCTCATCATGCTATGTGCCGGGTCTGGACTGGCGCCCATGCGAGGGTTCTTGGAAGAACGTGCGATTCAGAAACAGGCAGGACGGGGTGTGGCGACCTGTGTGTTATTCTTTGGTTGCAGAAGCCCCGGTTATGATTACTTGTATGGCGAGCAGGAGTTGAAGGTCTGGGAGGAGGCGGGGGTTGTGGATGTCAGGCCTGCGTTCTCGAGGGATGCAGAGAAGTCGGAGGGATGCAACTATATCCAAGAGTAAGTTCATATTGTCGCATGCTACATTCCCTGCTCGTACTAACAGCGATGAAATATAGTCGACTTTGGAAAGACAGGGAAGTCGTCATCAATGCGTGGGGCAAAGGATCGAAGGTGATGACATAATACCTTTTGACTTGTTCCAATGTTCACTGAATATTTGTTTTAAAGATATACGTCTGTGGTTCAGGAAGAGTCGCCGCTGGTGTCAAAGAGACATTAGTGAAGATAATCCAAGACCACCGAAATGTCGATTTAGAAGCTGCCACCGCCATTTTCAACGACGTTATTCACGGAAGATTCGCTACCGACGTATTTGAATAAACGCGGTACGGCTGGATGAAGTTGCCTTCTTTCGCACAACCACCTGTATCAGACGCGCAGAGTATTGACAAATGTATCAAGTGATAGCTGGAAATTTTTCCAGAACGTATTTCAGAATGTATTCATGGACATAAAGGGCCCTGTGATATTACAAGTGAATACAGTAAGGGTACAGATATGATACAAATGTACAGTCATCACTGGTACACGATTCATGTTGGCGGGGCGCATTTAGAAAGCGCCCTTGTCCTCGAGGAAAGAGCGAGAATGCTCTTTAGCCTCCTCAGAGACATTGGGGTCTACACAGACGTTAACGACTTTTCCTTGAGCGACAAAGAAAAAAAAGCTCACTCTTCAGAGTGGCCTTGTGGCCACCAATGACGTTGCCCTCATTCTTTTCGCCGCCATACTGCTCTTGCTGAGCCTTGGTGGCAGGGTCGTTCTCCAATTCAGAGATGACCTGGCGAGAGTGCTCCTTGGACTCCTCAGAGTTACGAGGGTTGTTGAGGTTGGCCTGGGCGTCGCGAGATTCAGTATACGATGATTCTACGTACCAGTTGATGGACAGAATTAGATTACCTTGTGGCCACCGATGACACGAGTGGGGAGAGTGTTTGAGTCGGCCATTGTAAGATGTGAAGATGGGAATCTGTGTTGTGAGAGACGAAAGTTGTTTGAAAACTTCCTAGTCGATTCGCGTGGGTTTATATACGCATTCGCAGGGGCAGTCCGCCGTCCGATGCGAATTCCAGAGAAATAGGTCTGGCATCACAAATGACTTCAGGACACAGGGCATTACCGAAGGTCGCCCTCGCTTGCGAAGCGATTCTCCACCTATGCAATCACAAAGGATGTGGGCAATCATCAACCGCATATTCAAACCTACTACTTTTCCTCATTTGGGATTGACATTGCCATAAAGGGCTATTCTGTTCATACTTCCGCCCAGCGTTTGTCGCGGCATGACGAAGCAACGCCATCCCGCCCCTTCTTCCAGCATTACCCGTCGGTGCCTCCTCGATGCCTACGACGTCCCGAACATTGTAGAATCCACGGGCGAAGGCCGCGTGGTAGTGGTGGATAGTGATATTACAGAATAGCCAGGCAACTCGCTTCGTTACTCCACTGCGAGTCGCCACCGCGGGTTTACTCCCGCCCGTCGGATATGATACATTTGGTCTCTGTTAAATCTTTTTGTCGTTTCTTCGTATAATCCTCCATGGAGTAATTAAATGGCCGCCAAGGTGGGGTATACGTGGTGGCGCAATATTACGATGCTGATTTACGTGTGTCGGTTACGCTTATGCCTGGAGTTCGGTTCGCGCTCGAGGTTCCACTTGCTATGTATGCCTCAGGCGCCTTGTGCTACACTTTCTCTTAATACAGTGGGACTAGGACTGGAAACGTTAGTGTAAAAACGTGCTAGGTGAATAAGAAGACGGAGTTGTTCGGAGACTCAACACCGGCGCAAGTAGCCTAGTCTTGGGAGTGATTGAGTACGAAAGAAGGCTGCTGCCAACGGAACTGGACGTGTTATGGATTCATACGTCTTTCCTGTAGCATCTTTGATTAACAAAACAAATAAACAATAAAAAAGTAAGATACTCACATCCAGTTCTTTATGGAGAGCTAAGGTATGAATTTATACTTAGAATACTCTGTATCACACAGTTCCTCAAGCTAGGAGGGTCGTATGATGGATGGGGTTGATATAGCACTAAAATAACGCGTCAATTCCAACGGTAAAACCATAGGACTAAACGAGCAACGAAAAGCACGCAAACTGCGTGTTCTGGCAACATTCCCCGAACCAAAAACCAAAAAACATCGTTTGAAGAGGTCGACCGTTCACCGCATCAAGCAGCACGACCCGTCAAAACTTTTCCAAAGATAATTTCCAAGCAAACCGGGTATATCCAGCATCCTAAATAGTCCGTATATGCAACTCATCGCTTGGTCTCCTCCTTCGATGCCTAGACGTCCTCTCGAACTCGCCACTCTCAAAGTCAAACACAGTGCTGTCTGCAACTTTCTCGAGAATGGAAGCGACGAAAGCGAGGTGTGCGGGGTCTGTGTTGAGGTAATAATCGCGGTCGGCTTTGGAACGGAAGCTGACGACGAAGGCGTGCTATAAAAGGGTTTAGTTAACGTTTTAGGCTGGGAATGCAGTGGGGACTGCAAAGCATCGAACACTTTCCTCAAGTCCCTTCCCCCTTCCCTCAGGTGACGCAAACGACCCTCCGTCCAAAGAGACGACATAACGTGAGCCGTCCGGAAGACGACACGAGTCTTTCAACGCAAGAAAGGCGGACGCGACGTCGTTCTTGGTCGACTGCGACAATGTAGGCTGGTACCGAAACATGACCATATGTACAATCGCTCCCCTATCAATCCAACATTGAACAAACGATCAGTCCCAAATTATTTCGTTCGCTCTCGATGAAGAGAAAACACGTACTGTTTTGCAGGGAAAAGCGGCACAGACGACCCATATGAACCACTAAAAGTGGTGTACAATAGGCAAACGGTTGTGAGCGTCGTAAACGCAAGTCCGAGTTTTAGAGCGAACGGGGAGTGCAGGAAAGACATGACGGATAGTGGTGAGTATCGCTGGTCTACGCGTCCGAAAATTCGAGCTTGTTTCGTACGTCCGTGAGACGAGGGTCGTTAGAACAGCGAGAGGTTAAATAGAGGGTAGGGAGTGAGGTCCTCTGGGCATCGAGTACGGGTGCTGGGGGGATGGGAAGAGGGTTGACCGTCGTGGTCAAAGCCCAATCGTCGACGCGCTTCCCGAGTGCTTCCCGCTGCCTTTTGCCTCGTGTTCGCGGTGAAGCTCACGTCCCACGGGCCGCGCGAGTCTTCGACGCCTGATAGGCAATAAATATTGAACATAGGCAATTGTAGCACATATGAATCCAATGATTTTTTCACTATAAATTAAGCCAGAGGAACATCAAAAAACTACGGCACTTGACTAGAGCTACAGCATTCAAAAACGAGTCTTGAACGAAAGATATATACATGATGCATAAATCATAAGTACTTTGAGATTAGTCCATGAATTCTCGCTCTACGGCTATGCGGCATTAATTATTATTGGTAGAATCTAACCGGAACCACGAAGGCACAAGTTTCCATATCCTCACCCGTTCCCTCGCCGCCCAACTCTCCAAAGCCCTTGCACACGGTTCGCATTCCGAGAACTCTGCGCTCTTCAACTGTCCTAGCTCCTCGGCGACGTAAAGAGGATCAGCGCATCCCTTCTCACGATCGAACAGATAGTGCTGCGTTGCTAGTTGCACTAACTCCGAGAATTCTTTGCGACAGGCCATGGAAGAGGTGCAGGATACTCGACGGCGGTGTGCGTTGATCATCCCCCTCGACGGAGTAGAACTGCCGGAATGAGTGTGGTGGTTGATAGAACGCATGGAGTGGATAAGAGAGGCGACGCATTGTTGGGATGCCTCCTTGCCCAAGGTGAGACGTTGAACGTCACGAAGAGACATTGAATTTGAGCCTGCTATGCTTCGAAGAGGCTCTTCAGGTGGATTTTCGAATATTTGAGAGAAATGGTAACGCGAGAGATCATAGAACGCAGAGGGGAGGAGCGTGGGAGCGTTGACTTCTTGTGCAAGATTTATAACATCCTATATTAATACAATCGTTCAGCTGTTCATATTGTGCAGCAGTTGAACGATATTACTCACGATAGGAGAGGGGTAACGAGAGCAGTGCGGAAGGCCAGTATTCACTTCATACAAACTTGCTACTTCTTCACGAGCATCCCATCCCTTTAACGTCACAGGCCAAGCAACACTCAAGTGGGTGATGGCCTCCTCTCTTAGAGAGTCAACAGTATATTTCGTCGCCAGCCGTAGAATCCCGGAGGCCACCTGGAAATCTTCACGATCGTTGTCTCCAAACGTAGGGCCATCGTAAAACGCCACGAGCAAGTTGGCCAAGTCCTCCGCAGAATCGTGCAACACGACCAGAGGGCATCCGTCGACGATGCGATCAGACTCATCAGAGCACGTCGACTCCTTCAAGCCACTAGAACTGGAACTTGAGGCCACTGGCGGCTGAGGCAGCGAGAACATATCCCGAAAGAACTGCGACTTTCGCGCCAGCACCGAAGTATGTACCCGGAATCTCGTCGTCTCTGCCTCGAGGACAATAGACCCGTCCGTAAACCAAAGATCCTGGTGGCGAGTATAGGCCACGTCTTCATTCATGTCCATACCTTGTACGCCTGCCAGTGTGCCACAGCTGGATGACATAGTAGTACCGAGCGCTGTGTGCTCGTCAGGAGTAAAAGTCGCGATTCTTTCATCAAAGGCGTTGCGATTTAAACGTGTAAGTGGCACTGACGTGAGGCCAGGGCGATCAGGTCCGGCTCACGGCGTTCCAGTGGTGGATGCTGTCAGCCCAGTGCCGTTTGATCCTGTCATAATTCGTAAATGATAAGACGAGAGTTTGTCAGATTGGCAAGTGCAGACTTGCGAGGAGAAGTGGAATACTTGCGTGTCGTTTTTTTAAATTTTTAAATTTGCTATCGACACAACACTCATGGTGGTAGGAGAGAGGCCACACGCACGAATTCAATGGAGGCATTCTAAGATCGCCTACCTAATATGGTGTGTATTCGGGATTTACCGTGTGAGATATCGTGAGCGTCTATCATGTCTCTGGCCCCAGTTCCAGCGTTCATGCCAAAGTTGCCTTCAACGATATCTACTGTACATCAACGAGAAACACTTTTCAGCACCACACAAAAATACTGAACCATATTCCACCGTGTTTTTGTAGGAGTTCTAATTCAGGCATGCACCACTGGGGAAATTATCACCGGGAGGTTGACTGCAGTGCTACTTGATCAGTACTGTCAGTAGGTACCAGCCAGGCTGACATCCGCAAAACTCCTATGTCTCGAATGCATATATCTCGAGAGAGCAGGTGCGAAAAAATTCCATAGCTCTCCTCTCCTCTCTCGTCTTCTTCGTCGGCCAAGTCTCACCTTGTTTTGCTATCACTCTTGCTTTGCATCATGTCAGACACACTCCTTCGCGTGGAAACCCTCTCATTTTCAGACTTCTGGTTCGCGGACGGCAACGTTGTCTTAGTATCCGGTAAATCAGGTTTCAAGGTCCATCGCGGGCAGCTCGAACGTCATTCAGAGGTCTTCCGCGATCTGTTCTCTATACCTCAGCCCCCAGTGCAAGCACTCGTCGAAGGGTGCCCGTGGGTGGAGTTGTACGACCACCCGGCAGACATTGCATGCCTACTCACGGCCCTATACGATGGACTGTAAGTACTATGCTATCCTCTACACTCACATCCGCCTGACCATCACCTGCAATAGCTACTTCCAAAAGCCAAACGCCCGCAACTTTTCCGTCATCGCTGCTGTCTTGCGCCTGTCAACCAAGTATTTAATTGAACACCTTCGCGAACGTTGTCTCAGCCACTTGAATTCTGACTGGCCGTCGACACTGGAAGAGTGGGACATGCGCGAGAAACAAGCCGTCGACGTCAACGGCCAATACAGTCCTAGGGACGCTTGCCCACACCCCATCGTCGTCATTCAACTCGCCAAGGAGCTCGATCTATACCATCTCCTTCCTTCAGCGTACTACGACCTATCACGATACGGTCCTCGACGTATCGTCTCAGGGTGCCCCGACTCCTCCCTCAGTCTCAAGGTCAAATCCCTCAAGGACAGTCAGGCCTCATCTCCCACAGAAGCCAAAACCGCCTATCTCACACGTTCAGAACTCCACATGGTCTTACTAGGTCGTGAAGCAGGCCAACGTTTCCTCTCCTCCTTCATCGAAGCCGAACTCACCTCCCGTCCCATCTCCGCCGACTGCACCAACAAACACCACGACGACGGCCGCCTCTGTCGCGAATCCTCCTACTACGTCATGCTCAACGTCCTTCGTGCCATCGGTGGAATCACACACGGAAGAGACGCAGATCCATTGTTTACCTTGATGCAAACGGTAGAGATGCTTTCGCGTACGGACTTTACAGACGGTGTGAGAAGGTGTGGGTTGAAGATTTGTGGGGCTTGTAAGGCGGATTTGACAGAGTGCGCGGGTCGTGCTAGGAAGCATGTTTGGGCTCTCATTCCGGAATGGTTTGGGCTAGCGGAGGCTTCCTTGCCCAACGTTCCCAAGGACTTGGAGATACACGGGACATCAACTTGAGCCGCTCCATCTCATGATGCATATACTCTGTTCCATTTCTTGGTTTGTAGCTTCTAATAATGGGTGGGCTCATGTTTTCTTTTGGATGGGAAGGATAGTAGTATACCAGCCTTTATGTTATCTAGGTGCTGAATTATAGTTATTTTGTCAAATGTACGCCAGGCTCAGCCTGTAGATAAGAGCTGACAAACAGAAAGTGTTCCACTAGCACCTATGGGATCCCACCTGTGGCAGACACAACAGGTGTCTCATCAGTCAATCCCCCAGCAAAGCGGTCTCCAAAAGCATCCAAAAGCTTCTTCAACTCCTCCGCCTCTTCAATCAGCTGCGCCACGCTCCCCTCACCGGGTTTAACAGGCTCAGGCGGAGGCGGCTCCTTGAAGCTCTTCTCTGCCACAGCACGGCTGACAACTTCGGCCCACGTCGTGCCCTCCTTCTTGAGTTCCTCGACGAGTTCGTCCTTGATCCGTCGGCAGGTCCCTACACCGTCATAGCCGAAGCTGGTATAGATTTGAACTGCTGTGGCACCCGCACGAGCGTATTCCAAAGCATCTGCGCCTGAGGCGATGCCACCACAACCGAATATTGGGACCTCAGCCGGGAGAAGAGCGCGTAGTGTACGCAAAGCGGCAAGAGAATAGGGTTTCAGCGGAGGGCCTGAGAGTCCGCCTGTCTCGATCTTGTTTGCTAAACAAATAAACATCTTGAGCAAGAGAGCGAATAGCTTCGGAAGGAGATAAATTACAGCTGAGGAGGCTATCAGGCCTTTTGATTGTGGTATTGCTGACGACGACACCGTCGACGCCGCTATTGCGTACCGCGGCTGCAACATCGGCAATCTCATCCTCTGTCAGATCAGGAGCTATCTTTAAGACAAGCTTAGGCTTTTGGGTCAGACTGTGTGCGGAGACAACATCATCCCTTGCTTTTAGGACACCAGAAAGCAGTTCCTGCAAAAGGCTACGGCTCTGCATACCCCTTGACACATGTAAGTTTACACAGTGATGATACCATCAAAATTAAACATCACAATACCTTAGACCGGGGGTATTCGGGCTTGAGACATTCACGACTAACACATCCGCGTGTGGTGCAAATGCACGCACACCCGCAACGAAGTCATCGATAGAGTCAGGTGGAGATGACTTGTTCTTGCCCAAGTTCACAGCCAAGAGTGCGTCCGTATGCAATGAAGCATTTTCTTCGGGATTTGGCTGATGAAATTTAGGTATCCGTGCGAGTAGGCGGTTCAAAACGGAGACATGGCCCTCGGATGGGAAGCCGTAACGGTTGATGACTGCCTCGTCTTCAGATAGACGGAACATTCGTGGTTTGGGGTTGCCGTCCTGTTTGTGCATGCTACGGTCAGTCAGAAGAATGGTGTTCACGGGTAATGTGTGAGATCCCGAGTGCGAGTGCCTACCTGAGGCTTGGGAGTGACGCTTCCTATCTCGACCCAACTGAATCCAAGGTTAAAGAGACCTGGATTATATCATTGAGATTGCTCTTTACTCCTGCTTCTGCAAACATACCGTCCACCGCTTCTCCGTTCTTGTCAAACCCGGCTGCCAGTCCAACAGGGTTCGAAAGCTGAGTGCCCCAAAGCTATGCGAAGCATTATTTCGCATACAATCAAGAGAAGGCCATAAAACACGTACGTTGAGTCCCAGTGTCTCGTCATCCTTCTGAGTGTCCCTCGGACTCAACCCGCTTCTCAACACCTTAACTGCAAACTTATGTCCCGTCTCCGGATCCAGCGTGTAGCGCACAATGGGAGTCAAAACGTAGCGATGGATAGCAGACCGACAGTCAAAGTAATATGCAGCAAAGAGGCCAGTAGATACCACGAATACTGTAGCGTAGAGACCATTGCGAACAGCGTTCGATCCCGAGGCGGTGGTCGAGGTCGTCATCTTGCGTTGGACTGGTCCCCGTGTTAGAGGAATGCGTCCGGCAGGGATAGCTCTGCCGAGACGACCGACTTGCGCGAACCTAAGACCACTCATTGTGGGGAACGAGTGTTGCGGTGGTGGTGGTGGTCGCTGGTGGTATGAGTACGGAGTACGACAGTGGTCGGGTCAACTGGCCGTGGTTTGCCGCGGCAAGTCATATTAGGCGCTCATGCGAGCTTGGTTTTACATACGTTGTTGGAATAATTGCTCCTTGAATAAAGATATGTTGGATGAGTGTCATCATGCATCATGGTTAGCCATCCGAGACAATGTCAACATTGCTCAGTTCAGGTATAGCATACCTACAAACTTCAGCAATAAATGAGATAGTATGCTGCTATTACAGTTGGTAAGGCCGCATAAAGAACACAAAATGGCATCGATTATACATAACAAAAGGTTCAATCCACGCTGCTGAGGACTATGCGACATTGCTCTTGGAGTAACTCAACTCAAGGCCATGGGCCAACGGAATAGACTCGGATCAACAGCATTTTCGAGCGCTTGTACCATAAACTTCCCCTTTGGGAAGCTGAATCGTGTCCACAACGTCCATTGTCCTGGCCGCGCGGATGCGTGGCCGTGATTTCATCAAATTGAATCACGTTGCAAGATGTATAAATTCCACGAGCTTCGTTGTTCTTTGTCTACCTTCACCCTCCCATCCGAACAACGTACACCCCCGAGTCTCGTCCCACGTTATACCAACTCCCAATCTCCTACCTTGAGCTACAGCCACCTTCCCATCGCTCCGAAGCGTCATCGTGTTGTCGAAGCTCCGTTGCGGGTCATCAGACTTTTCACCCAACGTACCATAACTTTGTTTAGAAATCTCAAGCCATACCAACAATGAGCGTCGATTCTCGGGTTATCAGCGCCATGGACAACTGCACGCAGAATGTCTCTGTAGACAAATGGGTCCAAGCTGTTTGTGGTGTGGATCAAAAACACCTCAAGAGCTGGGAGATGTTTTTCAAGGCCAAAGACCTCTTCAACGAGCAGGACATTATCAAGCACTTCAACGGCTTCTGCACTGCATGGAATGAAGAACAAAGATATGGCCCATTCGTTGGAATTATAGAGAGCACTCTTGCATTCACAAAGAGCTTTAATGGCGAGATGGAGGGCATTGCAGGTCTTCCTTCTATCTGTGACATAGCATTCTACCCTTACAGCGACAACGCAGTGGTTGAAGAATCTGACGAGGATGACGCGATGCCCTCTGACTACATGCCTGACATTCTTGTTTCCAGAAAAGGGGACAAGCGGGGTGTGGAATCAACTCAACGGCGTTGGAAGTGGTTTGATGCTATAACGTGCATGGAACTCAAATATATCTCCCCCCTTGGTCCTCAGTTGAAGCTCGAGCGAATGCGGAGGAACGGTGTCGTTGTACCAACTTTGGGAGACAAAGTGCCACTGGTAGGACTAAACGCCCTGATAATTCCATTATTTCGATAATAACTACTCTCCTGAAGGGTGCTACCTCTCCTCTTCAAACAGATCTACCCAACGGCGTAGCCGAGGTCAGCACTGAAGAACCTGAAATCTCTCAGAAGCCAATGGCCAGCTCTAAGCGTTCACGCGAGTCCTGCACGTCTAGCTCCGAGTCTTCTCTTGCGTTCAAAAGAGCCAAACTCCACAAATCGAAACATCAATCCGTGTCATCTACTATCCTCTATCTTGACGACGAAATCAAAGAGCAAATACACAGCTACGCAGTCGAGATGCTCATCCTCACCGGTGGCACTCGCATGCACTGCGTTTCTGTATCACTTCGAGATGATCTCGTATCATTGTGGTACTTCGACTCGGCTGGTATCGTTCGCACATGCTCTAACGAGAGCGGCGAGAGGTTATCCCTCATCGACAACTTCGAGCGCGTGGCCGCTATCTTTGTGGCCCTCGCTTACTGCACACCAGAACAGTTCGGAGCATTTCCTACTCATCTTATTCAACCGCCCGCCGATTCCCCATTCCCAAAGTCCTTCCCCCTAGGAAGCCTCGCAGGATGCACCATCGATGTGAGTACGGGAAGAGGTGAGGAACCCTACGTTGTTACCTTTGGTCAACATATCTACACCCAGGATGCCCTGTTCGGCCGCCGGACCACAGTTTACAAAGGAAAGGTGGGGCAGTGTCCTGGCCACGGACGTGTTGTTGCCGTAAAGTTGGCACAGCAAATCCCAACTAGAAAGCCAGAAGTTTGCATGATCACCCTGGCGCAGTCTCACGGTGTAGAGCATCTACCCGAAATCTTGAAATGGGCCGACATACGGAAACTCTCGGACGGAATTCGCAGCAAATTCGGGGTGGAATATGACGACCGTATCCTTCGCGTGATCGTGACTCCTTGCTATGTGCCACTTTGTGTTCAGCTCGCAAAAGACCCGAACTCTCTTATCACCATGGTCAAGCAAGTCATCAACTGTGAGTAATTCAATGTACCTTGAAGCCAGGCTCCTTTAGATGGTTGCTGACATCGCTCGGACAGGTATTCACGATTTGCGATACAAGGCACTCATCCTCCATCGTGACATTAGCGAAGGAAACATCATGTATGAGAAAAGGGACGGCAAAGACTGGTTTATTCTCAACGACTTCGATCATGCCACTTCCTTAAGCAAGGCTGGTTGGCCAGAAGAGCCTTTCGTACGCCAGCACACTGGAACCTTACCTTTCATGGCCACAGATCTCGTTAGAGACATGGTCAATCGAGATTCAACCACTTCATTCAACAAAACACCAGATCCTATTCCTCCTCATTGCATCAAGCACGACTTTGAATCGTTGTTTTGGGTGTCGCTTTGGTGTGCAATCTGCTTTGTTTCGCCTCAGGACAAGACAGATCCTGCGTTAGCGAAAATGAGGCGTCATTTTTTGGATGACTGGAAGACGGGTGGCCACCTCAGGATATCAGATACGAAATTCGCTACCATTTCCTCCCCACGCCGGCTACCATCGGCTATCCTCTCCCCGTCTTTTGTCCATCTGTATGGGTGGTTGTGCGCATTCCGCGATTGCTTTGCTCAAGGTTGGTTGACCCGGAAGGAGTGGAGCAACGAGCATCATAGTTCGTCTATATTTGAGCAATACGAAACTGACTACGGCGAGATAACGCATAACAAGCTCCTCGACGCATTCAACTCGTACGAGAACCAAACGCTCAAACCTAAAAGCAAAGAAGACGCGGTGGTATTGGGAGTCGCGACATCTGAGGATAAGAGTGAAGAAGAGGATCCACGCGCGAGAACTACATAGTTTGAGTTAATGGTTGATACTAGAGCGACGAAGAAAATTGGCTTGTACCGAGAAATTATTTAATCATAAACCCTCTACCACCTCAGCAACAAGAAGCGGCCAATCAGTCTTGTTAGTCGGATCCCTGTTCACTTTGACAAGCCTCCACCCCGATGCGGAGAACAAGTCTATCCAATGTTCAATCGTCCTTTCCTTGGCATTGAAATGCGCAAGCATCTAAATAATGTACCAAAATTAGCCTGCTTCCACCCTCCGAGTCAACGGATAAAACCCCACTATCATGTCCATTTGGTATGTCAACGCTCCAGCTAAGCCATAGTTTGGCAAAAGCGGCGAAGGTGCAGCTGGCGCTGCTGCTCCGGGAATTGTATCCTGTGATTCGGAATCTAAGTTCCGTGGTGTGAGACACGCATGTTCGACGACGTAGTCGACTACAATGAGTTTAGTGGAAGACTTTGCAATTGCGCGCAAATGCTTCAGGAGGATAGTAGCGTATTTGTCTGAAAGGTTATGTAGAATAAAGCGCAGCAGAAGAATGTCGGGGACAGTGGGAAGCTGAGGCTGAGGACAAAGATAGTCCGTTGCTTTGGATTTATCCATTTAAGCCATCCAATATGTGGATCCAGGAAGATAAATAACTTACCGATGAAGTGCGCATTCTCTACTAACTCAGGAGCATGTTGAGTCCAATACTACATACACAGTGATTAGTCTCATGGAAACATTATTTGAGTTATACATACCTTTCTGGCATCCTCGAGGACAGAAGGTCTATCCTCCAGAATAAACGTGAGGTCTGGGCGAACCGACGCAATCTCCAACGAGACATGGCCCAATCCGCTACCAACATCAACGATGGTACCACTTTCCGGCATGCTATTCCAATCGTAAGCTATGCAAAGGTGCATAGTAAGCAATTTTTGGTATGATAATTTACGAGTAGCACTTACTGGTCAATATTGTGCCAGGCGGTTGCATACTCGAGACGCCCTGCATTGCGCAGTCGAATCTACGGCGACTAAAGTCGTTCTCGGGAAGGTCGAGGAACTGCCAGAAAGTAAGGTTCGTGTCATACGCCCGTTGGAAACTGGTTTCGTTCAGTTCCTGGGAGTCAGCGCGGGGATCATCGGTCATGAGATTCCACATTGACGCGTATGTCTTGATCTGTTCAGATGTCCTAGAATAAATCCGATAAACGTGTTAAATACTTGAAGCACGCCACACTGAGCGGGAGGACACTTACAATGATGATATGTATGCTGCGAGACCGTTTGTGCCATCGAATTTCCCATCCAGACTATAAACAGGTAACTTTTGCGTGAGAATCAGCGTAAACGAGGGCACGTAGGTTACTCACTTTTTCATTATGAGCTCAACGTCCTTACCAGTGTCTAAGAGAGAAGACAGCATGTTATGAGCGAACACACCGGGAGAGACCTCCCGGAATACGTGATGTGTAGCAAGATGCCGAAGAATGCGTTCTACAAATCGCCATGTGAGAAACCCAGATACGCGAAAGAGAAGCTTTCTCAGCCTACCAAGTTTGTCTGCGCTCGTCCCGTTGTACTTTACAATATCAGCAGCACACATACCCTATTTGTGTATCAGTCTAGCTTCCCTCAATAACATAAGATCAAACATACCCCTTTCCCGTACTGACGAATGATCTCGGCAACATGGGTACGCTCGACAACAGCCACATTCCCTGGAAGTGTGGTCTAGTAGTAATAGAAACCCTTCAAGTCAACACACGGAATGGAACTTCGAGTATAGCTGGTATCACTTACATACGTTCCAATACCGATAACAGTTTGCATTGGAGATTGGAGAGTTGCGACCAGCTGGTGCGCGGCGGCGACACCAAGTTTGATAGCATGCGAAACAGTTGGGTCGTTCCGTATACCATGGGGTGAGAACTCGGATGGTTGAGCAGGGTTGTCTATGCTAGGAAACTCTTCGTTCCTCTTCGCGCACGCAGCGATGATATCGTCTATCGCTTCGTTGAGGATGCGACGGAGACCATTCAGTTGTTCAGTCATAGCTAGATGACGGGATAAAGAGTCGCTAAGGAACGTAGGTCGAGTTCACTACGCCTCCCGAAGACTCGATTAAATTATACTAAGTCCTAGGTCTAAACATGAGCATGCAAACAATCATGCAAACGTGATTGAAACGTAGACGTGCCCGCTATCACCAGATGTATCCCGACATCTTTGCGGTCGCTTGTCGCTAGTGGGATCAAGGAAGATAAAACAAGCCACAAACACTCAAAGCCAAAGGTACCTTGTTATGCTGAAGAACGGTTTTTGCGAACAAATCATCGAAGTATTTAGTACTGTGCAGAGAACGGTTAGTCATTAAGTCTGCCACTTACCTTAGTTTGGTCCGTAGATCGATGATTCTGAGTAGCTGCGGTGTTTTCAAGCGTTTCCTATGAATAGAAAAACGTAAGTTACCGCTCCGACTTTTCGACGATGACTATCCACAAGATGTTTATTTTGGACGAGTACTTTCCCAGGAAGATCTATGAACAGAGACTGTTCCTTTCATTGTCGAAACATCTCGTGCAAGCTTGAAAGTTGTCTAAACCTCAAACAATTATATCCTTGATAATGTTGAATGCAGACTCCGTATTTAGTATACAGGCAGTCTCTCTCGCATACTATGGCTTAGATTGAGCACGAGACATTTTTGAATCATAGAATGATCACACACCTACTACTCTACTTCATAGTTACGCCCTGCTTTCTCCCTCTTCACCCTCTTCCGTCCCGATCCTTCCCCAGACCGCGAGCTCTCATGACTGGGCGGAGATATATAATGAGCCGGTTTGCTCCCAGGCCTAGAGTTGTACCACGGTCTCTCGAAGCCCTGCGGTTTCGAAGAGCATGGGACCTCCGCCGGCGGGCGCCGCGTCCTAATAGGCTCCGGTTCCTGTGGTTCTTTCGGTATTGCCTTGACTGACTGACTAGGTGCGCGTTTCGTATACGAAGAAAGAGTGACTGTATTTGCCTTGGAGTTTAGAGATAGTACTTTGTGCGGCTGGTTGACGGGATGCGAGTCTAGGGCACTTGTCGTGCCTGAGGTAGCAGCTGCGAGAGTGGGGAATGCACCTGCAGCACGTCGAGCTTCTTCAATAGCTTCTTCACGTTCGCGCTCCTCTTGAGCAAGAGTGTTCGAGATGGATTGTTCGAGAGTCTGCAAGAGTGAAAGTCGGGCAGGAGGAGAGTGCAAGGCAGCTTTGCAGTACGGACAAGCATAGTACGGGAGATTCAGCGTGCAGAGAATAAGTCCACACGACGTGCAGATAGGATTATACTTTGACAACTCGTGTTGTCTAGCTAAGGGAATTATCTGAGTTGACGGTGACATACAATCGCGGATATCCAACTTGCTGACTTACCTTGGCAATAGCAACCTCCGGTTGGGTCTCTGGAAGGTGCACTGCTCTCGAGGTTCAACAACCCATCCCTCAAACTCTCCAATATGAGGATTGCCTTGCTCTTCGGGATAGCAGCCTCCTTCCGTTTGCCTGCTTGCTTCGATGGCTTTGGAGTAGGGATACGATCAGATGGTAGCGTCGAGGCTCCCCGGGTCCAGGCTGTATTTTTTGACATTAGTGGTAAAGTTGTGGGGTGTCGCTCAAGGTCAGGTCCGAGAGTAGATTGTCTGCATACAACGAGGATGAAGCTGAAGTACGAGCATGATCAATGAAGCTTAATGAAGGATGGAGTCACAGTACATTTAGCGCGCGTTCGTCGGGACCTGTCACGGCTAACGCGTTAATGTCACGCATTTTCCACCTATATGCCACCGATGCAGCTATAAACGATCCTTGGAATATTAACAAGGCTGACACAACTGGGTCTACTATACTGCATTGATTGTACTCCCTGCGATGGTGGGATGTATCCGATGGGGCCAGTGTTTTGGTTCATTGCCTTATCGGGCAATTATCTTAGTTATACTCACTTCTGCCTCTCGCTTGCTTCGTCGTCGTAGTGTTTCAGGCACGATGCACAATGCACGTGCACTGTGAATCTATTATTTTTGGGACTTGTAAAGTACTTATGGCGGAATATGAATCCAGTGAACAAAGGAGATTTCCGGTTAGCATCCTGGAATTTGTCAAGAAGAGCAGCCATCATTCCAGCAGTCGGATTGGCATCTTCTTGACATTTACCATTCCATCGATGCTATCGTAGCCTTGTCGGGAGAAGAGTTTTTTCTTCCACAAACATCCCCAAAACGCGCTCGTATTTTCTGA
The DNA here is from genome assembly GCA_022160335.1 of Irpex rosettiformis. Classification (NCBI taxonomy): domain Eukaryota; kingdom Fungi; phylum Basidiomycota; class Agaricomycetes; order Polyporales; family Irpicaceae; genus Irpex; species Irpex rosettiformis. Next base: position 310,138 of record MU274928.1, on the reverse strand, counting down.
AATGAATTGCGTAAGTATGTTCAAGGTGTTCAGGGATAGTCTCTTCGACGTGATTCTCGTAGCTCACCGAAGATCCGTTTCCCTGACCAAACGGATTTAAAGGCGGGGCAGGTATGCGGTGCACTGACATACGAACTCCCCCATGGCCATCTTCTCCTCCTCGTCAGCAGCACTTAGGTAAGACCTTTCCCCATCGTGTGATTTAGGCACCCGTAAATTACATTTCCCTTGGCCTTTCCCTTGGCCATTATTGAGGCCTCTCGGGCATTGGCCCGCCAACGTTGTCAACTTTCTAGCGCTATCTTGCCGATACCGGTTGCCCTGATTTCGAAACCATCTTTATTCCGGGGAGAGCAACGCGACGGCTCGGCTGTGAAACTGCCGCATGCCGTCAAGATTAACTCGGGCTCAGGACGCATCTGGACGGCGCAGAACAGCGCGTAACCCGTTGAGGACTTAGAGTCGTGAGTCGATTGGACGCTTGCCGTTGTCATGACCATAACGGGCAACTTTCTAGGGTGTTTGATGTCGGCAGGAACATATTCCACCAAAATTCGCACGAGGATTCCTCCTAATCTCCGCTTTGAGGCCTGCAATGTAAGTCTTATATTCCAGCATCATTAATTTACTAGAAAATTCAAGTTATTATTCAACAAGCTAAATCTAGTGTTTGTCGACGTGTAAGCACGTAGTAGCAGACACAGCACAAACAATTCGACAAACCTTTGCGATGTTTGTCAATCATCCTGTGGGCGGAACAATGGAAGCAATAAATATCAATGAGATCATTAATTCACCGTTCATCGAGGCACGTGGAACCCCGGTCACCTACCAGCTCTGCCAGCGCGCGACTCGGACTCGCTCTTTTCAGTTTGCAGCTTTCACTCGTCCGACATTTTCCTCTCCTTTTCGTTTTGTCCCAGTACCATTCGTCACTCCTTTAGCCCTTGTCTTGCTGTTCGTGTCGCACTCAGTCCATCGTTTTCTGTACTCGGAATTCTCGACCATATCACCGCCAGGCCGGACTCCCATTCGCCCACCCCCCCACCGTGTCATTTAAATTCGACCTGCTTTCCGCCTCGAGGCTGAAATCTGGGCCTTCATTATTTGCATCGAGCTGGCAAATTTCGACCAACAACCTTGAGCTTCACATCTGGTACAGCTACCACTGCCGTTGCGTTCGCATTTGAGTTCATAATATGTGCGTAGCGCACAGTTGGTCTCCTATTCGTTTGCACTGACGCTATGACCAATAGGTCCTATTAGAGCTGCCTTTGAATAGGAAAAAGAAACACACATCTTGCGGTCTTGAGCTCATACTGGTGAGTAGACGAAATTCTGTCTCGTGAAACTCTATCTAATGTCCATTGCAGAACCATGTCTTCCTCAATGTCTCCGGAGTCGGGAAGGACAAATAACAAACCCAGCGAGCAATTGCACACTACTCGTCAACGCTCTAGCACCCGCAGTGCTCCTCAGCCACCTCCCCTAGAACTACAAGTCCCCCTATCACAGCAGTCTCGCTCGACTAGCTCCACCCGTGAAACTCGTAGCAGGAGCAAGCTATCTCCTGCCGGCTCTAGCACGCGGTCAGGGGGTTCCCATTATTCTCCTTCATCGATACAGACTTCTTCCCAGTATGGCTCTCAGACAACGTTGTCCCCTCTGTCTCTGTCACCAGACTCGATCAGCCCGTTTGGAGACATCAGTGCCTCGCTTCCTACATCGTTGAGCGTACTATCGAGTGACCCCGAACTTGAACTTGTCTCTCCTGCAAGCTTCGGTTCATATCGCCCACCACCATCGCCGCGTACACTTTCTCCGGCGCAGCATGCTCAGTCCTCCTCCTCTCCGCGATTAGCGGGTCACTTGTCCCACTCGAATTTGCGAATCCACACAACGAATACAACACGCTCTGCCCCGATATCCAGGAAACCGTCCACTAACAGCCTTGATCGCGATGCAGGGTTTCATTTGGATATGAAGCGACTACTCAGCAAACCCGCACAGCCAAGCCATTCCGGATCGTCTGTTGTCTCTATCCCCTCAGATCCAGAGTTATCTGGCGGTACCTCTCATAGTCCTCGCCATCCACGATCCTTTTCTCAGCAAGTGCAATCGTCTCGACCTCACACAGACACTTCACCTATGCGGCGTGCTACCGACAGTCCCAAGACTTTGACGGCAGTGTCCAATAGCGCTTATCCATATCAGGGACATAATATCAAGTCATCTACCTCAAAAGCTTCTTCAGGACAACCTGCAGCTAAAGAGGCCGGTACCAACCAGCCTCAGCGTAACGTCCTCAGACGTAAGAGCAGTGCTAAATCTAATCCAGCTACTCCCACTGCGGCTACATTCAAAGCACCAGCCCAAGAAACCCCCACCCGGTCTTCGTCTTCAAAAACACAGCGCTTTGGTACACCTCGACGCGCTGCTAGTGCAACTGCTGAACCTATCTCTGTCGTTGGTCTCAGACGTAATCAAGAACCTCCATCTCATTTGACACCTGCAGGAGCTGTTGTCCACGCGTACAAACAGCAAGAGCAACGTCGAGAACAGCTTGCGGAAATGGCTGAATCGAACGATGAACTGCGCCATCAAACAGCCAAAGCGAGCGCGTCAAACAGCGCTCAACGGCAGTCTCAGAATGACGGCGGCGGCGACGACGAAGAAGAAGAAGGCGGGATATACTACACAGTGTTTGGAGGTTCGGTTGGGAGAGTTGTTGCTGTGGGCAGTGCTGCCGACAGCTCGTGGGATGTCTCATATGATGATTTCCGTTCTAGGCGATCGCACACTAGGGACGGCGCCGCTTCATCGTCTTCGTCTACCCCGGGCTCGATTCCCTCGCGCCTGGGCAGGAAAATCTCAGGGCGATTTAAGAAGACGTCAGTTGGAGTCATAAAACACGGTCGCGACCAGTCACCTCATGGGAGTACCCATCGACCGCTCAATGAGCAATTTGATGGGCGTCCTAGTATGTCTGAGAGGAGAACTATTACCAGTGCTGGTGCCGCAACCTCCGGGAGAGCTGCTAGTACTTCGGTGGATGGATTCGTGGATATCAGAGCGGCGTTGGCCATTCCTTCTGTACGCAACGGGACTGCAGAGAAGCAGGATGGTGAGCGTAAGTCGAAAGAGGGAAAGACACTACGCAGTGTGAAGTCGGTCATCGGGAAAGACAAGGACACGGACAAGGATTCGTCGTCAGGGAGCAAGTTCCAGAAGTTGATTAAACGATTTAGCAGCGCAGGTGGATTACGGGACAGATACACACGTGAGGCCGCGCCTCCTGTTCCGGCATTGCCCAAAGATTACCAGTTGCCTGCACCGTCAAGATTAACGTTTGATATCAAGCCCTCTGAGAGGCAGAGTCCCGCTGAGACGCGCGTTTTGCGCTTCATGCAGTCTCGCTCGTCTTTGTCTGGAGTCCGTCCGTCTATTGCTCCACAGCAGCAAGCGTCTCGAAAGGAACCACTGACTGGTGCACGCCCCAGCACGACTACCCGGTCGTCTTCGCCCATATCGTCTGACATGGCGTCCGTCCATTTCTTTTCCAAGTCCCATTCGGCACGATCTTCAGTCTCTTCTTACGGAGCTGAGCTGCCACCCCTTCCTAGTGCTCTCGAGCAGCATATTCTATCGCCAAGCGAGCTCTCCAAGCTTCACAGAGAAAGTGAAGGTGATTCATCAAGGCAGCTACCGAGACGGGCGCAGTCGTCCGGGCCTGACGACTATCCAGTGCTCGACAGTGGCATGCGTTCCCTCCCTCCCCCTCGAAGGCACGATCCGTATCGATCAAGCTCTTCGCCTGCAAGCTCTTTGCCCGCCTCACCAACTGTCCCCGCCTCGAACGTTGAAGAGCCTGCCCTTCGGCCGTCTACACTCTCCCGCCTTTCACTCCCCACATCAGAGTTCGGTATTAGAGAGGACGTTCCACCCCCTCCTCGTCCACCTCGTAGCTCCCGTCGGAAACCACCGACAGAGTTAACATCGCCAACTTCGATTACTCCGATTTCGCCGCCCATGCCTCCCACTCCACGAACGCCTCGTTCTCCCAACGTGCCAAAGATCAACGTGAGCGTTGCCCGCGCTTCAATGGGAGGTCCTGGGTCGAGCCCTTATTCGCCGAGTCCTGAAGGCTCACACTCGTCACCTGCTTCCTCCACCAAGACGCGTTCTCCCATGCGCTTCCGCGAGATGGAGCCAACGACAGTTCGCCTGCCATTGAGCGAGGCAGAAAAGCGAGCCAAGTGGGACGATTTGTTGATGCGCAGCGACCAGGCGGGTGGAACGCTGCATATCGGAGAGTCGGGGTTGATGTCTGATAACGTCAGGTTCTCGACGTACTCTGAGTACTCTGTGAATTCTGAGTTATGAGAGAGGACGGCTGTGACGATTGGTACGCACACGTACGCTTAACCCTACGTGGCGAGTGTCATATAAAGGGACGAACAGGAAACGGTATTTGTGTTAATATTTTTCTCTCTCTTTGGTGTTTTTACTTGGATTTTCTCTCCTCCTCTGTTTACTGCCTCGAAGCCGTTGTGACCATACATACATTGAGACGATTATACCCCTTCCTCCCACACACATACCTATTCCCTCCTGCCATTAGGCATAGTCGCAGACTAAGACACTCCATTTTAGTATACCGATGACCCGATGGCGCTGGATGCCTAATGATGATTGCATTGTATATAATAAGTAGCGAGTCGAAAATGCTTAATGCTCTGCTTTGTTTAACCATGCACTCGTGGATTCGACGAATTTTGCGTGAAAGACAACAATTGCCTGAAGAGGCATCTGGTCTGATTAGACAGATCGGTGATTGGTGTGGTCAAGTCCACAAATCTAGATCCGGACATACAACTTCTTTTCACAAACTTCCATTAGCAGATTCAAGAGGAGTCTTGTATCGTGCTTGTGGATTGGATTCGTGACGCGGTTTATCCCGCTGAGTCTCAAGGAAGGCCACACGCTTGATCTCACCTTTTTGCGTGGAAGTCACAGCGTCGTTTTACCGAAGGGCCGCCTCACACGTAACAGGACAGGAGTTGAGAGAGTCGTCAAGGCTAGTAATTCTTTGTCTAACTTTATGGATCCGATGCTTCTCATCCTTTCATGGCTATGGCATCCATTTTACAGCTATTGTACCTTTCAGCCGTTGAAATGCGCAGTGACAATAAAGTTGCGAAGGGCCTTTGTCCGCCAGTGACAGCGCATTAAATATTCCGCTCCCCTCAAACTTTTGGACCTGGCCAGTAACCATTGTCATGTCCGGGCCCTCATGTTCACTACATCAAGGAGGATACAGGTATATAAAGCATCCATCTACTTTCGTTGTGCTCTACTTGAACTCTTCCCGCCTGTTGACTGCGAGCTGCGCTCCTCTCACACTTTCACTCCCTATCCTTCCGTCTCAGCAATATTTCATCTCCTTTTGCTTGCTATTCCTAGGGATATCAACATGACTCGTCTCGCCATCGCTTTCCTTCTCCCAATCTTTACGTGGAACGCCGTGGCTGCGCCTACGTTTCACAAGCGAATTGCACAGACGATATCCGCCTCGACGCAGAAGTGGGAGGCCGCTTGCCTCGCCGCAGGGGGTGCCGACAAGTGCAACCCCCTCTCAATCACTGCATTCTCGACTCTCCTTGCTGCACCTGGTCCATGTGAACAACAGGATGCCGCAGATGCGATGATAGATCTAGCCAAGACGTTGAACAACGATTCTGATATGATCAAGTTCACGCAAATATTCGTTCAGCAACCTCGTAATTCAGTGAGTCTGCGTCTAAGTCTAATGGTCATCTGCCGTATTACTGACAAAAGATTCAACTCAGCCGAACTCGGTTGCCATACCCTATTGTCAAACCGCCCCTAAGAACAACGAGCTCAGTGGCCTCTTCCAGTGCCAATTTCAAGGCTCAGACCAGACCACATTCGTTGGGGGCCTCAAGGTCGGCGAAAACGGGACAATTCCTTTCGGCCAGTCTTCTGTGCTTACCCCAGCAGGCTCTTGCCTCGCACACCCGAGTGGCCCTATCGCCGATGGTACTCAGCTCGTAGATCAAGTGGATAATCCGGGCACCATCGACTCTAGCTCTAGCAGCAGCACAACAAACACGACTGTCTCAGCTACCTCTTTCACATCCTCCGCTAGTTCTTTCGTTCCTTCTCCCTCAGCCACAACCTCCCTTGGTACTAGTGCGAATGACGGTCAGTGTGGTGACGGTGTGGACAGCGTGGCTTCGTCAGCGGTTGCCAGCTCCGATGCAGTCATGACGGCCACCACTGATGCCACCACTGCCTCCCCAACGCCAAGCGCGACTCAAGATGCTACATCCTTTGCGAGTGCCACGAGTTCGACCGCCCCTTCAGCAGCAGCGTCTACCTCCTCCACCGAAGACTTTCATTTGAAGAACGGCGAAGATGCTCAGGCTCTGAACGCCAAGTTCGCCCTTCTTACTGCCGATTCACCATGCAATGGTATGTCTTCGTTTAGCTATCTGGCATTCAGCATATACTGACGTCCTGATGTTTGCAGCGGGAGATCAGGTGTGCGTTGGTAGTGGGTTCGGCCAGTGCGTCAGCAGCAAGCTGGTCATTACCCAGTGTGCTAGCGGGACTAGCTGTTTTGCCCTTCCTCTAGTCAACAAGGCTGGAACGTCGATCGCATGCACCACGCAAGCCGATGTTGCTGCGCGTATCCAGGCCACTGGGGCGCAGGGCGGTATTACCGGCATTTAGGTATTTTGAGCTGAGACATTTTTAGCACGTAGTATTGTCGTAATGAGGAATATGTATACTTACTGCTCGATTATAATCATTCTTAACGAACGAACGTCGACAATTTCTGTACTGCACACGGGCGATTTTGCATACTGTGTTCGGACGATCCAGATGATAATACTTGGCTGTACCGAGAGAACTTGAAGTACGAGGATGAAACGAGAGGTGTAGAAATTGTAGTAGTCGTCAAATGCTAAATATACCCTCCGCTCACCGTTGTATCTTCTGTGCGTTGATATATTGACACCGTCAGAGTCCGAGCTATCTAACTATGATAGTATGATTTAAGCCTACTGGGCTTCATCTTCAATAAACACTTTGGGATTCAACGTTTTGTTGATCTTGGTAAATAGTTGCCCGAATAAATGCAGTACTAGACAGAACTTTGAGCTCAAGTATACGGTCAGAGCGTACTTAACTTAGGGCTATATAGGCTGTCACAATGACTTCAGACTCCTTACTGTATTATGCCACCCACGTTATGCGAGTCCGGCGGCAAATGCCGCCATCAATTGTCTTAGCTGAAAGCCAAATTTTTGCAGGCGCTGAGCCTGCAAGCCATCTCTTTCTCCCTCCTTTAACGACGTTAACGACCCTTTCGCCATGGACGTGCGTACTGGAAGATCGTCTCCAACAAACTGACAGCTATTCTGACCTCGTTGTACAGCCAAGCTTCGTCCAAGGCCTCCACAATTTGCTTCTGCAATCGACTTCAAATGACACAGTCCAGTTGAAAGCAGTATGTGCATCGATCATAGCTTTCGTCTCGTTTCTCACTATGATACACCGCGACAGGCAACTGCGCAGCTCAACAAGGACTACTACAAGAAGGCCGCATGTATCCCGGCTCTTGCTAGCATTATCGCGAACTCACCAGAGCTACCAGTCAGTAGTTTCCTGGGTGGCAACTTTGTCGCGCTAACTGTTCTATACCAATCCTACCACCTCATCGCGTATAGGTCCGCCAACTGGCTGCTGTAGAACTCCGAAAACGTATTTCACAAAACAGTGGCGACTTATGGATACAAACTTCGACCTCGGAGCGCGATCAGATCAAGGCGAAGCTGCCTGAGGTCATTTTGGCTGAGCCCAAGTCGGTATTTCGTCATTTCCCCCGTTGGGCCACTTCTGATCTTTGGTTGTCTTTCTTTAGCAACCTTGTCCGCCACTCCGCTGCACGCGTAGTCGCAGCTATCGCAAGCATAGAGATTCCTCTTGGACAATGGAACGAACTGCTCCCATTCCTCGAACAAACTTGCACGTCCCGAGAGGTCGCTCACCGCGAAGTTGGGATCTACATCCTTTTCACGGTTCTTGAAAACATTGTTGAAGGTTTTGAGTCGCACCTTCAAAGTCTGTTCCGAGTGTTCGAGCAGCTTATTCAAGATCCTGAGAGCGCTGAAGTGCGGGTAACGACAGTGAGGTGCGTGTATCTCATGAATGTCTCATCGTACTTCATGTTTATATTTGGTATCAGGGCCCTCGGTGTCATTGCACAGTACATTGACTCTACCGACAAAGAAGAAATTGTATGCGTCTCCCCCCACCCTTTAAGTCCTTTGACTCACACGTTGACTATCAGAAATCATTCCAAACCCTTCTTCCTTCGATGATTAATGTTATCGGCCAATGCGTCGAGGCTGGTAACGAGCAGGGTGCCCGCCAACTCTTTGACGTCCTTGAGACTCTTCTCATTCTCGTAAGTGGCGTTTTGACTTTCGGTATATACGGCTTTTAAATGAATGAATTTCCAACAGGAAATTCCGCTACTCAGTCAACACATTCCCCAACTCGCTCAGTTCCTGTTAACATGTGGTGGGAACCGTGAGTACGACAGCGAATTACGAATTCTTTCCCTGAATGCATTGAACTGGACCGTTCAATAGTATGTTTGAGCGCCTTCACTATTTGGCATGAACTAACTGTCCTTTATAGCAAAAAGTCGAAGGTTCAGAGCAACAACCTGGCCGCCGCAATCCTCCAGGGTCTTTTGCCAATTGCTACTGAAGAAGAACCCGAAGATAACGATGAGGATGCTCCTTGCCGCGTAAGTTTTGTGCGTTGCGACCCTTTTCGGCATGCTGAACGTAACTCTCGTAGTCTGCTCTCCGAATCATTGATGGTCTCGCCACTTCCCTTCCTCCTAGTCAAGTTTTCCCGCCCCTTAGCCACCTCATTCAACAATATTTCTCCTCAGCCGATCCGGCCGCCCGTCGTGCTGCTATTCTCGCCCTTGGCGTCAGCGTGGAGGGTTGCAGCGAGTTCATGACACCTCTGATGAGCCAAGTCTGGCCACTCATCGAGACCGGTCTCGCTGACAACGACCCCTCTGTCCGCAAGGCATCGTGTGTCGCTGTGAGTTGCTTGTGCGAATGGTTGGAGGATGAATGTATCGCGAAGCACACCGTCCTTGTTCCCGTCAGTATTTTGAGCATTTTGACTTTCACAGGCTGCTAACATCTGACCACGTTCCCGCTACAGACGATCATGAATCTTGTCAACGACCCAGCTACACAGAGATCCGCTTGCTCTGCACTCGACGCTTTGCTCGAGATTCTTGGTGATGTCATCGACCAATATCTTCCCCTCATCATGGAGCGTCTTGCTGGTCTTCTGGAGACTGCTCCGATCCCTATCAAGTCGGTCATTATTGGTGCGATCGGAAGTGCGGCACACGCCTCGAAGGAGAAGTTCATGCCGTATTTCCAGCCCACGATGCACCACTTCCAGCACTTCCTTACTCTCGAGGGCGAAGGCGAGGAACAGGAGCTGCGTGGTATCACCATGGACGCCATCGGCACCTTTGCCGAAGCAGTTGGCAAGGACGAGTTCAAGCCGTACTTCACTGATATGATGAAGCAGGCCTTTGGTGGCATCACGCTTGGCAGTGCGAGGTTGCGCGAATGCAGCTTCTTGTTCTTTGGTGTTATGGCGCGTGTGTTCGGAGAGGAGTTCTCGCCATTCTTGCCAGATGTTGTCCCTGCTTTGCTCGCTAGCTTGCAGCAGGCGGAACATGGTGAGGAAATTGGTATCAACGGTGAGCCGAGTTGTCGTCATTAACACCAATCCATGCTGAAAATAGTCAGGTTCCAACGCGGATGCCGTGGCAAGCTTTGCCTCGGGCTCTTCGCCTGCTACTGCCATCTCGATCTCGGACAACCTTGATATCGAGGATGTTAGCGTCGACATTGACAAAATGCTTGATGTCAACAGCACAATTTGCATCGAAAAGGAAATTGCTGCTGATACTATCGGTGGTATCTTCTCAACTACTGGTCACCACTTCTTGCCCTACGTCGAGCAGTGCACGATTGAGCTTGTTGGTCAGCTTTCGCACTACTACGACGGAATCCGCAAATCGGCAACAGACTCTCTGCTTGAAATCATCCGGTCGTTCTATGACCTTAGTAACCCACCGGATTGGAAGCCTGGCCAGACCGTTACCGTTCCCCTTGAGCCCCGTGTGAAAGAGCTCATCGACCACATTGTTCCCCCGTTGCTAGAGTTATATGAGACGGAAGACAACAAGTGAGTCGCTTGCTTCGAACCTTGTGGTTATGAAACCACCTTTATGATGAGAGAACTTCGTAAACTCAGCTCACTTCGACGCCCTAAGGGCGTAAGAGACAAATGCGATACATGAACTGATCTTCAAATTCGTCATCACGGTCACTTCTTACCTATGCTAATGCCGATTTCTCCCACAGGAAAGTTGTGGCTAGCCTTTGCATTGGCCTTGCTGAGACGATCAACAAGGTTGGTCCTGGTATCTTGGACGGTAGTAAGTGAAATTTGTTTATTATCTGCACGTGTAAATCTTATACTTTCGGTAGGACTTGATACCGTTGCCAGCATGGCTATCCAAATCCTCGAGCAGAAGTCTCTGTGTCAGCAAGACCCTGATCAGGAGGAAGCGGAGGAGGCTCCTGAGGATTCGGCGGAGTACGACTCTATTCTCATTTCTGCTGCAGGCGATCTTGTTGCCTCTCTCGCGAACGCTCTTGGAAGCGACTTTGGCTCCGCATTCCCTACGTTCTTCAAGCTCATCTCAAAATACTATGTAAGTTTTCTATTGGCGTGAGTATTCGCCCGATGTATTGACGCACATTTTCAATAGAAAAAGTCACGGTCGCTTAGCGATAGGTCATCTGCCATCGGTGCTCTATCCGAAATTATTGCAGGCCTCAAGGGTGCCGTCACTGATCACACCGGTCCTCTCTTGGATCTCTTTTTCCGCGCTTTGTCGGATCCCGAGCCAGAGGTACAAACCAATGCCGCCTTTGCCTCTGGCTTGTTAGTTGAACACTCGTTGGTGGACTTGAGCTCACAATACCTCAATCTCCTCGCGGCTTATCGCCCTCTCTTTAACATCCCCACCGATTCTCCGTCGGCTCAGCTCAATGCTCGTGATAACGCTGTTGGGGCTGTATCCCGACTTATCTTCAAGAACACCGCTGCACTTCCACTCGATCAAGTGCTTCCCGTACTTCTTGGTGCAGTCCCCTTGACCCAAGACTATCTCGAGAACCGTCCTCTTTTCCGTGCCATCTTCCACCTCTTTAACACACAGCCTCAAGTTCTCCGCCCGTACTTGGACAAGCTTCTCGCGCTATTCGCCCATGTCCTAGACCCAAGCGCTCCAGACCAGATCGGTGACGAAATTCGGGGAGACCTCATACGATTGGTCAATGTCCTGAACGCCGAGGAGCCTGCCAAGGTGCAGGGGGCAGGGTTGGGCGTGTTCGTGACGGGCGCATAAATGCCACTGTGGTAGTGTCTTTTGTATGCTTGCTTTCTTCTTGTATTTTTGGCCTGTCTGTTGTGAGTCTGCCCTTCGCATCGGATCCATGTTGTGTTGCCTGTTGTTACCAGTATAAGTATCGTACTAGTCCAGTCTATGACATAGAACTACTGTTTATCTGTCGAGCTTTCATGTAGGGAGCTACGAGTGTATCGAAGTTTGTATTCATTCTTGTAAGCGTACACAACTTACACTAAAGCTCGTATCCAATCGCCCACTATGTATTGTACTGTGAGTCCTTCAACGTCTTCAACCGACGTCAAAATAACGGTAAGGTATCGAGTTACGTTGCCCCATGACATGCATTCTTTGTTGCATGCCTTATTGGTCTAAACACGCCGACAGCCTCTGGATCCGGTAATCGCTCGAGCGCCGAACCGAAGCTATGATCGCATCATGACGATTATCGCATCATGATTTGACGATACTATTTCAGCGCCCCGCTTTAGCGCCTCTATCGCTCTGAGCGGGCAAGTGTGGCGTGCGCGCCGTACACAGGGGTTCTTTTGACTGTTATAGTTCAGACCAGGACCCCTGTTACCGCGGCGGGTGCGAATAGCAAGAGGGCGGACGGCGGCCCGAATCCCGTATCCCCTTCCAGCGTCTATGCGCTTTGAAGTTTCTGATCACCGCGAGCGCCGGGAGTTGGTCTGTTCCGATGGGAAAGATGATTGACATGGTGCACATTGCAGCGGGTCACTAACCCTCGTCTGTATGCAAATTTTGGTGAGAAAGAGTGCAGAGTGCACCTGCGAAGAGGGAATTGGTTTCTCTTTAGCTCAAAGCTTGTCGAGCTGCGCTAGAGGACCCTTGTTGCGCGGAGACGGTCGACCTCGAGGACCAAGGTTCGAAATGTATCAGCCAACCCCGCAGTGAAGGCGTGTACACTCGTGCATCGGACTGGGGTGCTTCTGTTATCACCAGAATCCTATCGTGCGATATGGATAACATAACAAGTCGTTAGTTGTTCAAACTTTCACGGCATAGTAGGGCCTACCCACTTTCACATCCTCACGCGTCCTGGTGGCTTTGTGGCGAGATTGCGGAGAGCTGTGCGATGTCATTCTTTCATGCTCGCTGCCGTAAACATCCCAGCACTTGTACCGGAGAATAACCAGCTGAATTCACTCGAGTGTAGGTCACCTGTGCACTGTTGCGTACGCTACTCCGCCAGAAGGGGCGACAAGCACGGCCTGCATAAGCCTCTCCTCTGTATGTGGCTATCAGTACATTTGTTGATACGAGAAGTGCAATGCTGACCGTAAGAGAAGGACCTAGAGCCCGTACAAGCTCATAATTCATTCGGCCGTCGTCGACCGCCAATAATAGGCGCGGCTGCAGTACAAATTATACGAATGTACAGCCTTAAAGACCTGTAGTTAAGAATGAGCAAACTAAGAAGATTGTGGTGGGGTAGACCTATATTTTGCGACAATTAGAGAGTGGACTGTCAACTATTAATCTAGTCTGAATATCTCTTTAGGTAGTCTGAGGTCCAGGAAGGGAGGGTAAGCGAAGTAAAAGGCCATGTAGAAGCACTTACAAGTAGTAAATTATCGTGACTTGGAGCCTCTTTCGTAGTCTCCCCAGTGCAACACCCGAAATGGATGTTATAGGGCGAGTCCGACAGACTACCACCATCTTATCGAAGAAGGCCAAGTCTCACTGGCTGGCCGACTTGCGCCCGAGGGCCACTTCCAGCTCCTGTGATCTTTCGCATCATCAGCTTCAAGTGTTCTCAACTCTCACGGGAACATGCCCAACCTGTTGAATCGCAGCCAGAGGTTCTAGGTGTCTCCGCATGGTAGCTGCGCCATCGTCAAAGCGTTCAGGTGATGAGCAGGGTCTTGCTGCTCTGAGCGTGTGGCTGTACTCCCATTGAGTCTTCGCTCCGAGGCGGTGCGGAGGGGTCCCCGTTTTCCATGTACACATGCAAGCTTGGGACCGAGCCCTTCCCATAACATAAAAGGTAGGCGTCGCTACGCGGTTTGCAGAAATTGTGGTGTGCGTCTAGTAAGAAAGCATCGTTGTAGACGCGTAAGACTCTGAGAATGGTGTCAACAACGACGACATACCTGACTCTGCTGCCTTTTTGTCTGGTGGTTGTGATGGCTCTCCGCGCCCAAGATCACGACATCCTCCGACCAATGGCGCGCTCAGTCAGCGAGTCCGCCGGTCCTCCGAGCATTGACAATTCGTGGAATTCCACCGTCGTCTGATACACGCACCACCCTTCGGGCATCTTTCGAAATGAAAGCCACGCTCCTACCCCGCCGTGAGCCTCTCTTTCCGACACCTTCTCTCCCGAATTGACCTAGCCGCTGTCAGCTCCATCTCAAGTAAACCCTTTGTATCCTCTACGCGCCAACGACAGAGTTTTACTAGATGCACGCCAACCCCGCCACTGCCATCGGGGATGTAGCCTGGCCGACACTTTAGAGGTCAGCAGCAGATCATGCTAAGGCATAGAAAAATATGTTGCTACCTGATAATGGACTGCAGTCGTTGTTGGAGACGATGCGAACGTTGGCAGCCCTCGTTGAGAATACGGACCTAGCGTCGGCCGCCGGTGTTCGGGGTCATTACTCGGGATGCCAGCGATGAGCGCCGGCGGGCAAGACCGCGTGATTGTGTGCCTGCGGTACGTGGGAAATATCGTGCGGTGTCAGAGGGTAAGCGCCATCAAGAGCGGGGTCAGCGTAAGGGTTTCGGGGTCCTGGGCGGAAATCTGTGAGGAACAGGGTGATCTGCTTCCTAATCCGGTAGCCGGTGCGTCGTACTCTTAACCTCGCCGCCCCGCATGTCGGCCCCTCCCCGCCCTTCTCCTCCCGCCTCCCATCTCCCGCAGCGACCACGCCGCCAGCGACGGCGGCCACGACACGATCCTTTCTTGTGAGCAACGACGCCCGGATGTCAGTCTCACCTCAACCCCACCCGCATCACCCTCCTCTATCGAGGTCGCCTCCCGACATATCGATCAACAACGCGCCGGTTCCCTCCTTGAGTCATGCAACAAACCCCACCGCTGACTCTCCAGCTCAGCTGGCGTCGCTGCTCAGTGACGCACTGCATCAGGTTGAAACACTAAAACGCGACCTCAGCGTCCAGAAACGCAGAGCAGAGAAGGCTGAACGCCTCCTTTCCAATTACCAGAAGATATCACCTGCCACCGATCCCTCAAGTCCTGAAAATCCTGCGAGTGCGAGCACATTTGACGAAGGGGCAGCGAGGCTTCTCATACTGGAATGTGAAGCTCGCGTTGAACGCGCTGAACTGGAACGCACCGACCTAGAAGCCCGCATCGCTCGCATACAGGCACAATGGGCCGAAGACGAACGTATCCTGTTCGACGCAGAGAGCAAACTTGCAGAAGTCCGTAACACTTTCAGTCAGATTATCACCCATCGCGGAGGACAGTTAGTCGTGGTTAACGGTCAAGGACCGCATGCTGCCGTACAGCTCGCTAATATGCGAGTTCCTGAAGGGGGTCGTCCATCCCATCACACTCTATCTGTTCGCACTACCGGTACGTCTTCGCGTTCAGGCATACCCTTGTCCGCACAGCCCTCTGGATCCGTTGCCCAAAGCTCTTCTCGTGTTCGCCCTCGCGCGGGTAGTCTCGATGGTTCCTATTCAACTCTCACGGGTCCCGGTGGTCCCCCACCAGCCAAACGAGCACGGAGTGATCGTAACTCGGACAGGGACTTACAAGTTCCCCCAGGGATCACATACGCACAATCAGTCAGTACTATCTTGGCAGTTGTTAGCATGTATCTAACTTTCAAGGAAGCCTGGAAACTCACATCATCTTGTGTACCCGCAGAATGGCCAACCCGATCCCGTCGTGACCAACCCAATAGGATCACCATATGGTCAACACGTGAATTATCGACCTCGCAGTCGTACTGAGGATGGCGTGCAAATCCGCTACACAGATGCTACAGGACAAATCTCTCACCGTAGTCATCGAGGGCGCCGTGAGCATGGGGCAGGGTCTCGCTCAAAGTCCCGATCTCGCAGTAGGGCAAGCTCTGCTAGCCTTGATGAGATGCTTCTGGAGGCTACGACCGGCGACGAAGGTAATCTCATTGTTGCACAACAGCGTCTTGCCATGCAAGGCGCACAACACCTCTCACCTCATGTGCATGGGGCACGCACTCGTCACCGTTCTCCATCAGGGGGCGAGGAATACCTTGTCGCCCGTTCACGTGGTTCGTCCGTCTCGCGGTCTTTTCCCCTCCGTTCTGATATCAAATGATATATCTGCAGTTCCCCAAGGTCCTGGTGTACCGGGTAATCTCCCTGGCAATCAAATCCAGACCTATCAGACTCACATATTCGCCCCGCCAGTAACCGGCGCGCCCGTCAAGAAAGGTATGTTCAGTTGTTGCTAACTCCGTAAGTGGCACTGTAAAAATTTTATTCCCCCAGCCCCAACCGCTGGTATAATCACTGGTACTTCATCTATTGGGCAAGGTGGGTATCCGCCAACAAATCCTCAAGGCCAGCGTATATGCCGTCAATGTGGCCATGCCGGACGCTACAAGGACGGCAAGTGCGTCGAGAAATGGGGTCCTGGTCCCGAGGGACCTGGCACCGTGTGTGACAGGTATGTTGAATTAACTTGCGGCGCTGCATTGTTTAACATATTCCGACAGATGTCGCAAGAAGATGAAGCGAGTCGAGAGGCGTGGTACTCTTGAGAGTCAACAACTCGCTAATGCGCACAATGGCCCAGCTGCCGTTCACCCGTCCGCTGCAGCGCTTCAGCACCCTCCCCTAAACGGTCGGGGCCAGCATATCAACATTGCACAAGTACACAGAACCGACACACTTCCTGCCCAACACATGTCTTCTACTTCATCGAGAACAATCACTTCACAACCTACCCATATCCTCGCAGGTAGCTCCTACCGTGAAGACCGGCCACCAGCTTCGCCACACACCTCGGGACCTGGCGTTCCACCTGGTAGAGTATCTCAGAATCGATCACCAGTTACACCGCCAGAGATTGCGACACTGCCTAGTACGAGCACAAACGACACTACCGACGCTGAACCGATGATTGCCGCTGTACCCAGATTAAAGTCGCCACGAGTGCTGACGCCTCAACCTCTCACTATCGCCCCCGAACTCATCGCCGACGTTCTACGCCCATCTAGCGTCACAAATGGACAGGGTGTCAAGGCTGTCCTAGGTGGCGAGGGAGACGCAGCTACACCGAAGAACAAACCCGTCATAGCTGACGCTGACGGTGATGCCGACGCTGACGCGGATGCTGAGGCAGATGTGGATGCAGAGGCAGACATAGATGCAGATGCGGACGCTGATGCAGATGCCGAGTTACTGGAGGCCGTTGATGCTGCGGAGGCAAACAACGCCAGTTCGGACGGCTCGCTGAAGAAGGAGGACTGAAGAAATGAAACATACGACGAAACGAAGATGAAGTCATGATCAGCGTATGATTCGCGACGAACCACCCGATACCACCCACCGTCAAATTGAAGCTTAAGCTTGTTGCCCTCGTGCGTTGTATTCAATATGGATAGAATCCTCCCCCTTTTGTTAGCCCTAGCCTACCCCTTGTTCTGCTCTATGATCCGTGCGTTACCATTATTCTTTCGACATGCTATCTTCATCACACCTGTGAATCAGTTCTCTTATGTTGTTATTGGGTATCTTGCAGAATCCAAACGTCTCTGTTGTATTTCCTGTTAGCCATTGATACTGATCGTGAAGAAATCATTCAAGCAGGCTTACCGTAAAGTAAACGGATTTATCGGTAAAATTTACTACTTTTACCTGGCTTACAAATATGGCATGAAGCCAATACAAGTCATGTGTCCTTCAAGCTTCAAGTTGGCACAATCTGGTAAGACTTCCGTTGTCGTTGTCCGCCATCATCTTCTCAGGCCACCTCTTATCCTTCGGCTATCGCAGAGCTCGATAACAGTCAACGACCTGCAAGAGGTCCAGCACTCTCCTACCAACAACGCCCCTAACAAGGCCGATGGCAACGCGCCCAACTCGTAGGGAGGAAGTTAGTAGGATTGTTTTGGACAACGGGGCGTCATCGCAAGCCCATCCTACAACCTATACGCGTTTGTTTCGCGACCAACCTGCGTTAGATGTGATACAGACTCTCTTGGAGTTGGACTCGTCGAGAGAACCTAGCAATCTAACCCACCTTTTGAACTCGTTTCCTTACGATATATCTATAGCGCGCCATGGTGAACTGTGGGTAGTACGCTTCCCACTCACTCTCCTAGAGATTATCTTGGACAAGTCTTGGTATCATCCTCTCGATAGCGTCGATGATGGGTCATCGGTGCTCAGCGAGCAGTCAATAATAATATTGGTGATTTCTATTTCACAATGGTTCGATCCACAATATTCTGCTTAACTGACCCATCATACATTCCAGAAACTATTACACGCTACCGTCGTCTGTTTCAATAATCTGCTTGTAGGGGCTTGCCACATCATTCACGTCGAACAGCTATGCCGAGGAGTCCAGCAATTCCTCCAACTTCTACCATCATTATTCGAAATATTTTGGCGATACAGGTCTATCATGTTATGCATTACGCGGGCGGAAGAGGTGCGATTGATGTTTCCAGACATACAAGATTTAGTAGGAAGATATTACTATCTTTATCAGTGTGTTTATCGGTATGTAAACAAATTTTGGGTGTCGATGCTGATTTTTGATGTATAATACCCTAGATCGTCACCGACGCCTCCGCTAACGTTTGTGGTACACGTTGGCTTTTATTGCTGGTTCCATTCGACCAACGCGGAACGAAAGTTTCACGGTATGGCGTCTTACGTCGGATCGATTCTTGAGAAAGCGGAGCCAGCGAAATGCAAGGCTTTTGGGAGAGAGACCGTACGGTCAGTTCTGGGGCCACAGCCGGCCGGTGCCATTGGTCGTATTCTCAGAACGGATGATGGACTTACAGATACTACACTGTTGAAGGTCACTGTGGACCTAGTGGGTATGTTGATTTGTGCGGACGCCTCCATCGTAAAGAACGCGCTGGATCTCAAGATGATGTTGAGGGCCTTGGCTATGACAGGGCAGCGACACATATGTCGGTGCCATGAAGATCGTGGTCTTTCTCCCGACATCCTAGACAAAAATCGACAGTATACCAGCATGACAATACTCAAAATCATCTGGTGAGACCATATCTGTATGCTCATGTGTTCCACTGTGCTACAACTAATCGCTCTGACTTCAGGATTTTGCGAAGTAACTTGGGAGCCAATGAAGTACGGGTGGCCATCGCTACCCATTTGAACTACTTCAACTTTTTGCCTCAAATTGCGCGTTGTATAGCTCTCACCTATATTGAAGATGACGGTATGATCATGGGTATGTTCTTGGCTTAATCTTCACCTGGCTGCATATTAACATTTTGTTCTGAATTCAGATTGTATAGCATTCTTTGTTGATATCTATAAAACGGTCGGCAATCTGGAACAGAGTGGACGTTTTACAAAGACGGATTCCGCAGAGTATAGCAATCTTCGGCGGGTTCTTCAAATACACTGGCAACCTGTTTTAAACGAGCTTCAGTCTGCTACGACTTCCTTGGAGCGACAAGCTGGCCCACGGACTACACGTCTCACGAAACTTCGGATCATAAGGAAACAGTGGCAGGAACTTGGAGTTGTATTCAAGCTCGACGGGGAGCTATCAGAACACTTCTTGAACGAGAACGAGACACTTGGCTGCTATAATGTGGAATGCCCGTGTTACGGTCACAAGCCACTACACAAGCTCCAAGGCAAGTGTAAGCGATGCCAGGTGGCTCGGTATTGCAATCGAGAATGCCAGAAAAAGTCAGTGTCTCTCCTGCAGTCACATTATTTCTTAGCTCCTCTCTGACTTCCGTTCACGCGCAGAGATTGGAAAGCCGAACATCGGTTAACCTGCTCCTCTCTTTGAGAAGTTGGCGTAGAATCAGATGGTAAGTTGAAATGAGAGAGCGTAACAGAGATTGACTGCTGAAGAACTTGGTAGTTGGTAGTTGGTCATCGGTAGTGGCGAACCGGACCATGCATGACAAAGACGACTCGGGGGTATGTCATAGGATTGGCATGCATACGGCTTGATGGTTATCTATGTATTGAAAGAGAGTGGTTGGTGTTCTTATGTTGTACTGAAAATGTCAGCCGTCAGGTTATATTGAATATTATTCGTTGATTAGTAGTACTATGTACGTAGCCTGTAGTACTCAGTAACGGTCGACGTGACATATACTGTAATGTTATAACCAACTGTTCAGGCGTTGTGACTGTGACACCCAAAAGTTCAAGATTTCAGATGTTCAGCGCCCAGTGTCACACGCGACAGGATGTTCAAGCGCTTAATGGATGTGGGCCTAAACGTGAACAGTTTGCCGCAGGCATGCTTGCCATGCTTCTATCCGTGTAGAATCAGGTGCAATGTATTGACACACTTTATTTCCTTGCTTTAGAGCACATTTTTAGGAGGGCAAGCGTGAGGAGCGGAATGAGCGGAATTTAAGCGCTCATGTCACACTTACCGACGAGATGTTCAGAGGTCCTTGTGACGCGTGACTTGCTGTTCAGTTCAAGGCCCTTGTGACGTGTGACTGAACAGTTGGTTATAACATTACAGTATATGTAGCATGACGCGTTGACCGCGGCCGGTTGCAACCAACTCGAAACACGTTACGTCACGCGTCTGTCACGTAGGAATTCGAATTCGACCTGCTGTCGGAAGGCGCGCGTCGATCGTGCTTCCACTAAAACCATCGCTGTGACGGACGCTCTCTGTAGTGTATGGCATTCTACTCGTTATAACATTAGATTCTCAGGTCCAAATTCTCTTCTATCGGTTTCTTACGATGACAAGTAAGTCCAATGTATCTTGTGTTGAAGCGGTTCTCGAACTTACACAAGTCTGATCCATTTTAGCATCTACTAGAGTAGAGTAAAGCACTTTCAACATTAAAGTTTTATCGGAAAGCCGTACCCTACTCGTGACCTATTGAAACCCATTTTAGTGAGGTATGACAAGCGAAGAGCAACGTTCCTCGCTATACAGTAGATACTACAGGTAGTATCGATGATCTCGTCGGTGAGCATTTATTGGCTAACAATTCTAAGCCTACCAATAAAACCCCACTATAACAGATGCCTCAGGTGACAAAATGTCCCCCAGAAAGATGCTCATATGCCCGTTTCCTATTGAACCGGTATTATGGACAATGTGTGTGTCTGTATGTGTTTGCCGGAAGGCATCTCATCAAAGATGGGCAGCAAGGAGTGATGATCATCAGACTGGGTTCTGAGTGAGAGGTACGCCTATTAGCGGATAATTTCAATACTGGAGCATGAATACCGTGTTTTTGGCCTCCCCCTGCTCTCTACAGCACAAACCACATCATACCCAACGTCAATAGAGACGCGTCTGGATGGTCACATTGTCCCACAAATACGTTCTACTCCAGTCAAGTTAACAAAAGAACGAGCATGTCGCGGAGTAGTTCAATGATAAGTCTCAATTGTAAGAACCATCATATCGCTCCAATGACTTCACGGATGCAAAATTTCGTTTTTAGCAACTTGAACTCACACATTACGCACGAAGTTGTTGTTTTTTTTCGCTAGCTATAGGTTTATGCTCGGAGCCCAATTACGCCGTGTACGTTAGCCGAACTAGTAAGTCTTTAGCTATTGTGAGAACGCCAATGTGCACTAAGCCAAGTTCTCAGTCGTGCGCCACCTTTTTGTCATTAACCTCCAGCATTTTAGATAAGTCCCACCATATGAACAATCAGAGGCTCTATTTAGCGTTATTCTAGGTACGAAGCTAACAACGCAGTTCGTCTTCATTAGCATACTGATAGAAGCAGGAACACTGGATGATAGCAGATCTAACGAGTTTTCCAACGTGTCATGGTTTTGAGTATTGGTGCGTCGATATGCTAATACTAGCAAGCATGTTTACAGTTATGCAGGTAACGAGGGCGTAATGAGTACCAACATCGTGAAGTATCAATCCTCTTCCATTTACATAAATGATACTTTGACTACTGACCATGTGCCTCTAGTGTAGGCGTCATGAAAACAGCACATTTCGCACCTTTGACCGTGGCCGGGAACTCCTGATCGCAAGATTTATACATCGAGCGCCCATCATCGACGCTTGTGCCATCCCAAGAACGCTGGCCATGATTAATAAAAAGTGGTCTCTTTTCCTTCCTGGATATGCGGACTCATACACACACAGTCGCAGTCTGATATATTCGACTCACCATGTCTGAAGAACTTCAAGCTCTCTGTCGCATCCTCAACGAAGCGGTGGACACCATCCTTACTGTCTGCGACCAGAGGAACGAAGACTTTCCTAGTATCAACGCTCCCGTTCAACCATCCGAGTTCTCAGCGCAAGGGATACGCAACGATGCATCAGTTGCTCGAGCTATCAAGCTTGGTGTTGCTGCCGCAAACCAATTGGCTATCACTCTCCAGTCCCCTCTCCAAACTGTAATCGGCTTCGGACCACAGGTATGTCCCCTCTCTGTGAACATTAACATTGTTAGTCTGAACAAGAAGTATGACAGGCTACACTGTCTGCCAATGTTGCTGCTGTCGAGCGTAATCATGTTGCAGAAATTATTAGGCGGTATGGAAGTGAGGTAAGCTCTTTGATACTTCGATGAAGTTTGTTATAACGCTTACTGTAAGCAGGGTATGCGTGCGTCTGACATAGTAAAATATAATGGAACGAGTGCCGATAAGCTAGGCGAGTCAAGAAATTCTTATTTTTTGTTGCGTGATTTAAGCAACCTCTTTTCCAGAGCGTATTCTTCGCCACCTCGCCACGCATCACGTGTTTCGGGAGGTCTCACCGGGTGTGTTCGCCCACAACATGCTGTCCTCACTCTTAGACTCAGGTAAAGACCTTGAAGTCATCATCAAAAAGTATGTGGCACATCGGTTTTCTCTTTTTTACGATACTCACGTTCAATGTGTTTAGTCCTGACGCGAAGTTCGACGACACGAATGGTCTGTTGGCGTTCATGTCCGTACTGTAAGCATCACCCGATCCTTTACGACATTAGACTCTTAGTCACGCACCTTCTATGCCTTACTAGAACTCACGAACAAATGAAGACCTATGCTTACATACCGGAACTTATGACCGATATTGCCATCGTTGACTCCCAGGAGCTTAATGACGCGAGTGTGCAGAAGGCATACAATACGAAGTTAGGCTACTGGAAATACCTCGATCTTCCCGAGAACGCGTTTGTGAATCGGCGCTTTAACATCGCGATGCAAGGGATCTCGAGTATGCAGCCTCCTGGTACGATCCTTACCAGTAAGTACTACGTCTACTTCAGCAGTCGCAGCGAAGTTCTGTTTAAGGTACTGAATATAGCTTCCAGCCTATGATTGGAAATCTCTCCCCGAGTACGGGCTCGTTGTTGATATTGGCAGCGGACTCGGTCATGTCTCCTTGGACATCGCTTCGGTCCGTCCAGATCTCAACTTCGTCCTCGAAGACAGAGAAGTAGTGTTGCAAGATGCTAAAGAGGTATGATCGTCATTATTCCTAATCTAATAGCTACTAAGACCCCGACAGCATTGGGCCAAATACGCGCCTGCAATCCTCGCAAATACTCATTTCATTCGTAAGTCTCGACTTTGTCTACACATTACACATGAACTCAACCCACTCTTCTCAATGGCTTATCCAGCGACCGACTATCTCTCGCCCCAACCTCCTCTCCCAGCAACCCCTGATATCTTCGTGCTACGACACATTCTACACAACTTGTCAGATAAATATGCTAGCATCCTTCTTAAGCATCTACGTACCGCTTCAGGGCCCCACACAAAACTCGTCGTCATCGACTATGTCGTAGAACATCCGTGCTTAACCCCGCAGAACTCCAATTGCAAGCCGCAGGACGCGATCCCCGGTGCCACAGCGCCGACCGCGCCATCCCCGCTTTTACCAAACTTTGGTGTTGCGGCGGCGTTGCCCTACCACATGGACATGATAGTATGTCTAGATTTTCGTTATTCTGCTGTTTAAGATTGTTGTGGACTTATGTTACTACACAGATGTTATCACATTTTAACTCGAAGGAAAGAACGATTGAGAATTGGACCAGTCTGTTGTCTGCCTCGGGCTGGGAGCTCGTTAGAGTCAATAGGGACGCGACGAATAAGACTGACTGGCCGCTTCTCGTCGCCGAAATCGCCTGAGAATGTTAGCCGTTGTGATGATTTGTATAGTACGCCAGTGAGTTGACTTTGTCGTTTCCAAGATGCATTGAATAAGACTCACGCGTATCTGAACGTTTCCAGGGCTTCCAATTACTACACCCAGATTATGCTCCTTGTTCAACATGCTACGTTGTGTACTATAGTTTGAACGCTACCATTCGCGTATTCGACGTATTCTCTACCCTGGAAATCTGAAAACCTTGCGCGACCAGTCTGCCCAAAAATACATGTCACTGCTTATGGATATAGTAATCGAATACTACATACTGTGGAAATTACATGAATAACAAGAGAAATGTCATAGACTTGAACAAACGAACGATGATCGAGAACCAATAGTGATGTGGAGACTCGAATGTCTATCTATACTCATGCCCCATAATCAATACGGGCATTCAACGGTAACGCTTTTAAACGTTGCAGCCATCTTGTGCGGTGACTTGGACCATTCGATTGGGCCTCTCGCCCATTCGGCGGTTCCAGCAGGATTGCTTGCATCCCAGATGCCCAGCTGTATCCGAGCAGGGTGAGATGGAAAGTGGTGTGACCCGTTGATTTTTGTTTCGGCTGAATGCGATTGCGAGGGGCAGTTATTGTTTAGCATACCTCGTGCAATAAACTATAGAAAATAATCGAGGCTGGACTCACATTTCCGCAACGTACGTACAGCCGACTCATCGACGCTCCAAACGATACGGTCCTCGTTCCAATCGATTGTATAAGTATGTGTGGATTCAATGTCGGTCTTCTTCGGGAGGGACTCTACCTCTCCGAATACACCCCAGAGAGGCTCCTGATCTTGGGGCTTGTTGTGAAGATGTTGGATTGCCAGTGCGTTGTGTCACCTCCGAGGAGCTCGATGTCGATTTCGTCGTGTTGGTCGGCTAGTGTGTGTGTGCATTGAGTAGACAAGATGGGGTTATAGAGCCGTGTTGACCTGTACTCACCTAGCATGATGGCAGCAGTCACCACACCTGGTACCGTCGGCGCGGAGAGTTCGAACGAAATCTTTCCATACCTGACAGAGTCGTCGTGGGTGTGTATGATGGAACATCAAATTACTCACAGTACCGAGAATGTCGAGTTAACAGTTGCTCCCTCTGCCACGAAGTCGTTGACACCGTCCTTCATCTTCACCGGCTTGTTTGGTTTCTCTAGGTATAGCTCCAACCCATTTGAACCGACGTTGTACGAACCCCGAGGGCTAACTGCGACAAACGGTGTAGATGTGAAGCTGTTGCTTGAAATGTCCGAATGCTGGAATGCGCTATGGAAAGGTGCACACTGGCCACTCGACCGGCGAGGGTTTTGGTTGATTGTAGGTATGGATGCGGCGCGTACGGAAGTTCCAAGAAAGGTGACTATTAGAAGGCCCAAAGTATGGATTAGTAGCTTCATGTTTCAATGGTGAATAAAGTAAGAATGGGGTATGAGGGAGCAGGAGTCTGTCGAGAGAGGTGGTAAACACCAAGAAAGCTTGACGAACGACCCGAACTTGAACATAGGTCACGCGATCGTGACAGTGACTGTGTCTGCAGCTGGCCATAAAAAAGGCGGTCAGTACTTGTGTACCTACAGTAGTTGAGGTCAAAATAGTGAAGTTTTGCACCACAGGCGACGATGTTGTTCTGGGGATGGTTGAATACACGCGGATAGGTATTAGCAGATGCATTATGAGCGATGTCTGTAAATAATCTATGCCCAGCAACAGACAACAAGTGAATTTTTCCGAGAGCTTGCCTATGCACTGGCCTGTCTTGCCTCGGCAATTTGTACCTTCGCATCCGCGACCGCAGCCTCCCTCAACGACCTCCTCTCGGCAATAAGACGTAGGATGTTCCCTCGTTGCGCTGTTGAGCCAGTCCTCCACTTCCAGCCCTTGCTTCCCTGGCGTGTCATGCGAAGCAAGTGCATCATCCGTAATTTCTCTGTGGCTTGCACCTGGAACTTCTCCTCTATCCATGTCTCTCTTTCCTCCCTCTCCTCCTTTGACATATCTTCCAGTGCAAGCGGGTAATAGAAGGGATCGACGAGACCAACAACGGCACGCTTGTACGTCTTGAATGATTTCGTCGAACCATCCCGCCCCACTGGGGAGAGGTAGTTGTCCGTTCGGATGTACGTTGTCTTGATACCATACACCGCAGAAAGGTAAGAACGGATGTCTGGTTTATTAATGGATTGAGGAACACGGAATGTAGCCTCGTAGGGGTTGTATGGCTGCCCAGGGGCGGTGAAGTTGCGTACGAGACGGAAAACGATGTTGGGAAGATAAATCTTCTGGCCGACCACCTGAGTTTGAGACGAGTGCTCGCGCGTACCACGGATTCGAGCACGACGTTCATTTTTCTCCTTCAACCACTCCTCTTCTGTCAAATACCGTCCGTCAGGACCAGCAACTTCTCCTTTTGCGAAATCGCGCTGGTAACGTGCCAACTCGGAGGGGGTTGAGCCTGCTGGCGAAGCATCCGACTCGCCAGGTGCAACTGGCTGCCGTCTTCGAAGTCGACGCAACCTTACAGCTCTAGGTGTAGACTCTGTCCTTGCCACAGCCGCAGCCTCTGGGATGCTCGAGTAGAGCCTTTTGAAACAGGCTTGTAGCATGGCGAAGTGAAAGCGGAGGACAAGATATTGAGCGCCTGTTCAGGCGTAAGTAAGACTATTGTTACCTACTCTTACCAGTAAGAATATTTTGTTACCCCACCTTCAATGTTCCTGATCCCTGTCACAATTGAAACATTGACCCTTGTAAACGTGGCTCTTGAAATATGGGCGTCTCGAAGGATCGACCATGCCGATTGCCCATACCAGCGAGGGTATGCAGCCTTTATTCCTGCCACCATGGCAGTTCCAACTTTTGCTCGGCTTTCGCGATTCATAGGCTCGATATTTGCGCCAGCAACCGCCATCTTTGGATTCTCGTGCCTCCTCACGTTCATATTCGTTCTCTACCAGCCACATTTAGGTCCTGGAGCCGTACAACGTCTTGGGTGGCAATCATGGGATCCCATCTCTGACATTGCTGCAGGAGCGGCATCGCAATCCGCGACAGGTGGAAACGAATCGGAAGATATTGCAGTTCCAAGCTCTGGGGCCATTGACGGACCCGTGGATTGGTGGAATGTGACTGCACCGGATGAGACGCACGACTATGCCAGTCTTCCTCTTGACGTCTGGGACCCTCTCATGCCCCATGATACTGGCTGTGAGTACCAATGTTGAACTTTTTCATTTGTACACTGAACGGAATAATCCATATAGTCTCAGAGATTGAGATTGCCAGTTGCTTTATTGACCCATTTGCCATCCCATATCTCGCGTCGGACATATGCTCACCATCCACAACGAAGGAGCAGGATGCACAAAACGGAAAGTGGGTGAAGGTAGGACCCAATCTGAACTTCCAAGGTTACTCGTTCATGGTGGGTATTCAGTATCATTTGCGCCGAAAAACGTCATTGACTGGCTATTT
This sequence comes from Irpex rosettiformis, assembly GCA_022160335.1. Taxonomy (NCBI): domain Eukaryota; kingdom Fungi; phylum Basidiomycota; class Agaricomycetes; order Polyporales; family Irpicaceae; genus Irpex; species Irpex rosettiformis. The sequence continues at coordinate 282,791 of MU274928.1, read as the reverse complement.
AGAACGTTTATTACAGGCGCACGCGTCGACTTGATACTCCCCTAGTCATAGACATCAAGATACTCGGAGAACACGATACGCCTTCTCCATTCTCTTCTGCATGGGTAAAAGTCTCAAAGCCTGTGAGTCCTCGCGGTCCGAAGCGATACCTTTGGTACCTGAAGGGCAAGACCATGGCCGAGATGTCCAACGAGGAGAAGCGGAATATCATCACGGAGATTGATGTCACCTATGGCGACGACGTTGCTTGGTACGGGTTCGATCATCTGGTACCTCCCGTGGCCGACAAGGACTCAGCGAAGAAGCTGGAGGCTGTTTCGCTTACTATTCGTCGAGGGGTCAAGCGTATGTCCAGCTAAAGACTTTGCCTCTTACGCTGATTTAAAAATTCATATGCATTTTACTTGTACAGTGCCTCCTAAAGCCGGACCCCTCCACTTCTCCCATGACGGCAACTTCAAGATCATGCAAATTGCTGATCTGCACTTCTCTGTAGGCGAAGGGGTGTGTCGGGATACCACCATTTCTCCTTGTACAGCCTCGGATAATCTCACTATGACATTGCTCGCCCGAGTTCTCGATCAAGAGAAACCAGATCTCGTCGTTTTCACCGGAGATCAGTTGAATGGCCAAGGAACATCTTGGGACTCGCGAGCCGTACTAGCAAAGTTCGCTAGGGAAGTCACTAAACGACAGATTCCCTGGGCAGCCATTTTCGGGAACCACGATGACGAAGATGGTGACTCAAGGGAGATTCAAATAAAGTATATGCAAGGATTGCCGTACAGTCTCGTTCAACAGGGTCCGAAAGATATTCATGGCGTAGGCAACTATGTTTTGAAGGTCTACAGTGCGGATTCGTGAGTCAGAAAGAAAGAAACCATGGAGCATTGATACTAACCCTCTCAAAACGCAGCTCGAAGACCCAACTCTTGACCCTCTACTTCCTTGACTCCGGGGCCTACTCGAACGGCAAATGGGATTTGTTCGGTCTATTCCACGGGACTGAATACGACTGGATCCATCAAGTACGCCGACGTGTCGTGTTTGTTGCTGCTGTTGCTGATCACGATTTTCAACGAACTTTAGGATCAAATCGACTGGTTCTTGGAAGAGTCATGTTTGTGTTGAAGTCTGTTGTGGCCTTGGATATGACTGATACTATTCCTTCATAGCACGAATTTCCACCATCGAACGGCCATTTGCGCCAGACGGCGTTAAGGATATTGGTGGTGTTTGGTCACGCCAGGATCAAGTTACACCTCAGCTTAGGCTAGCAAAACCGAACGCCATGATGTTCTTCCACATTCCCTTGTGCGGCTTTTTACTACTCTGTATCTCAAAATATTCCTCAATTAACATCACCACATAGGGCGGAAGCATATTCAGCAGCAGATAAAGATCCTATTACTGGCAAGCCTCTGGATGTAGGTATTCACGATGAAGAGTCGCCTGGAAACGCGAAGCATCAGGATGGTTTCTTCCATAAGGGCCTTTTACAGGCCATGGAGAGCGAGCACCGAGGAGTAGGTTCTGCCCGTGAGGTTAAAGTGGTAGCTAACGGTCATTCCCATGGTAAGCTTTAACGTTGTCAAATATGCAGAAAACTGATGTAGAATGCAGTGACGGAGAACTGTCGCCGTATCAAGGGTATTTGGAGCTGTTTCGGTGGTGGAGGGTATGCGTCGACGTTAAGTATTAGATATATCGCGACTGACCAAATGGTTTCAGGTCGTACTCTGGCTATGGTAGGATCGGTTTTGACAGACGTTTCAGGATCTACCAAATATCGGATTACGGCGAGACGATTCATACGTATAAGCATACGGAGTCTATTGACATGTTGGACTGGCAAATCCTGAGTGGTCAAGGAGCACCTGGTCCCTCTAAACGTCGTTCGGGATAATACTACCATATATTACGCACGAGCTCTACTATCCTTTAGGAACATAGATTGTACGATTATTCAGGGATATGAAGTGGTATGAAATGAGTGGCTACAATGGTAGGGTATGATGCATATGATGTCCGAATATACGACATAGCTAACGGTACAGGAAATGACCTTGCAAAGGCGAAATAAGAAGAAAGATTCAAGATCTCATGGAAATATCCCATCCAGATGGTGTATACGTCAAGTAGGAGGGCAAAGAAAGTGTACAAAGGAAATGTGTCCGAGTAGGCGAGTTATCACTAGTGTTCCTCGACCTCAAGCATCCACGACTATGCGTTGGCCTATATGGTATGAACATACGATGTCCAAGATATTATACACTAACCGTAGACCTCACTGGTAGGAAGAACTCGCATTCCATTCGGGACGTATCATTCTCTCCATTTTTGCGAGCATGCGCTCTTCGGCGGCGAATGTGCTCGACGACGGGCGGGCCTCTATTGATCGTCGGTCAGGTGAACTTCGATCTCCGGCTTCCAGAGCAACGACAGCGTCGACGCTTGAGCGACGATGAAGTCCTCCCGAAACTCCTGGGAAGGCCTCTCCGAATTGGAAACTATCCCTTGTCGCCGGTTGACTGAACTGGAGGGAGTCGTTCGAGATATGGCCTACATTAGTCCGTCGGTGGGAAGTGAAAGTCGCCATGCTAGGTTCCCTGTGCAAGATGTAGGGTTTGATCGCAAAATCATGTTTCGCAGGATGACGTTCTGTTCAACATGTCAGAACGTGAGTGATTTGGTGATTCTCTTTGATGGCTTACTGGATTTATTGGGCTGCTTGGCAGATGCACTGCGATTGTACGAGGGCGGAGGGCTCTGTGCAAGTCGTGGGTTTTGCGGTCCTCGTTCCTTGACCGAAGCTTTATCGAATGGAGATGGCTCTTTTGAGACACGCCTCCTTCTGAGTAGCATGATCACGGCGAAGACCAGCAGAGAGATACAGAGGAAGAGGCTTCCTAGTGCTCCCGCGAAAATGATGTACACGATCGTGCTTGGGTATGCTGGAGATGAGTTGGCGAGAAATCCTCCAGAACTGCTGTCGAGACTATGCCCGACACTCGTGCAGTTGTGGATACCCACCATGGCTGCCGGGGAAGGAAGAGCACTGTGGCGAGCAATGTCAACTTGTACCGTAGTGCGTCAAGGTGTCGAGTTGTCGAGTTGGGTGCACAGTGGTCTGTGGTCTGTCCGCTATATACCTTAAGGGCCACGCTCCACACGTGGATGCGTAGAACGTCGGGGTCGAGGCGCTGTGTCTTGGCCCGCAAGTGAGTCGACCCGCAGCTATTCCGTCGTGGTAGATAGCCAGTTCGTCCTTGGCCACTGTTGGCTACCTAGACTTCGCTGTGAGCTTTGGGCTCACATTCACGCGCAGGTCGTTACGGAGATAGCTCAAGGTCACCTTGCAACAGTGGCTGCAGCGATCCCGCGTCGAGCAAAGATGTTTGTCGTCTAGGATAGCCATCGGCTGTGCTGGTTGTGTTATACTGATACGTTGATTATCTTGGCGAACTGACTTCGATGAAATTCTCTAGTGCATATCCTCCGACTCATCTCATTGAGATCTCACAGCCTGCGGTTGAAAGATTGTCGCCCATTGGACGCATGAACATTAAGAGTGCAGATACCCGACCTCCCATCGTCAGAAACGTCAGAATCTCGTACCTGTCGCGACTGACCTGCAACTCGCTACTGTTCCGTCAAGTTCCTTAACTACATGGCTTTATTCAACTTGCACATCTCCACAGTAAGCAGAAGGAATACCATATACCTGCTGGAGAATACTCTCAACTTTATACCAAAGCCTTTGTCTCGTCCACATTTAGTATGAGATGAGTAAAAAATCTGATCATCTCCAGATACCCCTCCGCACGGATGGCTAGATCACGGAAGCCTATCAGCGTTATTGATACTCTGGCGCGATAGGCAGTATACCTTCGTTGATAGTATGCGCTCCGTTGTAGCTATCTGCATTATTTAGATGGCTGTACCTGAAAATGTGCTTGGTTAAGCTCCAATAGTGTTTGGTGTCTGTTACATCGTTAGAGTCATCACAGTTAGCCACTCTTAGCGCCGATATCGACCTCGCTCGTCGACTCACCGGTGTTGCCTATCACAAATCCACATGAGGCTTCATCACGGACCACGGACAGAGCGCAAAAATGAACATACCACGTAAGATGCCCGGCGCAACAACGACCTTTCTCCCGACATAAGCCTTACGGTTTGATGTCTCTATCACATTGCGAATTATACCCGACAACAACTCGTACGGTGGACTCTCAGTGGTGGGTGTGATGGGTGCTGGCTCGAGTCCCGTGCCGAACGCATCCGATAATACTACCTTGCCATATGCTACCTTACGACTAGCGAGGTCTCCCAGGGCCTCTCCGAAAGCGTCGATGGAAAGATTGAAGCGGACCGCCACGGGGCTCAAGACATCTATCAGTCGTGATTTCAGTGCTCTTACGGAATTATGAATTATCGCCGTGAATTAGAGCTTGCTCTGAGAGAATAGAAAGTGAAGTATACCTGTAGCCTGCAATCCTGTGGTTCACGATGACATACGCGTTTTCAGGAAGAGCATTGGTCTTGACACCCCCGCGAATGATGTCCACTGCCTGCGTTGTGCCAGCAGTAGCCTTGAACAGGGGGTCAATGCGCTCGAGCTCCTTCGTGAGTTTATTGAGAGCCTTATCGCTGCGTTGTGATTTTCTGGCAAGTTTCGCTAGAGAAGTTGGGAAGTCTGGGCTGTGAGCTGCCAGACATTGAACTTGCTCGTATAGTGTATCATTGCGATGAAGCGCTGGGACATGAGGGTTCGCCTCGAGTTCTGTAATGAGTGCTGCAAGAATGCCAATGCTCTAAGAAACGTCAGTGGGATTTTTTTCTGGGAGGAGGGGGGATTGATTTACTGTGTGTGGAGGGGGAACGCTGGAATGACCCCCTGGAGTGGCTACCTCTAAGCGTAGGTTGAAACTACCCTTCTCTGCAACGGAGGGCAAGGCTATAATAGTATTTTCGCCAAGTTCCTGTGAACCTGGAAGCCCGGTAAGAAGTAGCGTAGTAAAGATTACAATTATTCTCACCTCCTTCATCAACAAGCAGTGCAAATGCGTCTTCACCATATGTCGTTAGCAGATAGTCCCTGATGGCGGTTGCACCCTACACAGAGTGTTAAAATAAATAATTGCCAGAATCGGACTAGACTCACAACTATACCCCCGCGTTCTTCATCAATGCCATACGCAAGGACTACGGTTCTCCTTGGCTTAAAATTTGCGTTCAAAAGAGCTTCTATCGCGGTTCTGCATGCACCGCTGAGTGACGATGTAGGATGTATCACCAAGGAAAAATCTTACAGAGAGCTAATAAGGCCTGACTTGTCGTCACAGCTACCACGGCCCCAAATCCATTCACCTGTTGATGTCGGTGAGTAGATTCTCAATGATGCGGCCCTCTACATACCATCGAATGCCCCTGAGAATGGAGGGTTCTTCCAGGCACCCACTGTACTTGGTTCCACAGGAACGACGTCTACTCTGCAATCAGTCTGAGGGACGAGCGATGGATTTGTCAGACTGACCTTGATGAGCAGTCAGAAGAAGGGGTTTCAAAGATTCATCGCTTCCTTGCCAATGATAGACGAGGGCGTATGAGTTCACGACGGTCTTCGTCAAAGTTGTGTGCCTGGCATGTGGTCAGTCGTCGAAGTGAAATTGCGTATCGCCTCGAGACATACACATTCGGGAACTTGTTCTCTATGAACTCGTGTAGTTTGCCGAATATTTCCCAGTGAGGATCTTCACCGGGTGGCTTCAAGTCATCAAACATCTCTGTTCTTAAGAACAATCAGTCCTGTAGAGCGCGTTAGAATGAGAAGGAACGCAGTACGGTATTTGTACAGCCCCAGATAAACCTTGGTACGCGCTCAGTTTGAAGCTCTCGTTTTCATATACCAATTCCAAATTCTTCAGCAATTTCGCATGCTTCGACGGCGTAAATAGCGGCGCCTGAGGACAGGTTTCAGCTCCCTCTGCGATCTTGTCTCCGTGGTACCATTCGACAACGCCCGCAGTGATTCGGCGTGGATCAATGTACAAGGTGGCGATTACTACCGCAAACATGACGACCAAAACTCTGTGCAGGGAGGTAGCCAGGAATGAAAACTTGTGCGCAGACCTGGTAGTACCGTACTCCAGATCCCTGAGTTGAAGTTTCTCTGTTGGCCATACATTCTTGATATCTCTCGTTTTCTCTGAAAGCGTCATTGTGGGCGCCATGTCACCTTCGGCCAGTAGTATGGTGCATACCCCTTTGCTTTCGTGGAGAAGGCGCACGACTTGACGGTCCTGTGCACGCATCTTCGCCGACTGGCCAGGAGGGACGCAGTTGAACGTTGAACCTTCAAGAGCTACGAATCTTGATGGTAGTTCGTGGTCAAGATGCCGAGGTCTCTGCGGACACATCAGTCAAGTCTGAGCACTAACTGTGATACGCGTTATCTGAAATTGACCCAGGCCACTCACCGCCGCAGTATTGACGTGTATCGCTCCCACAATATTTTGAACCTACTAGACTTAAGCTTCAGTGCTGTAACTGCTGTGACTATAGGCTCGTCTGAAAGCGCTATCGGATAGTCGCTAGTAGTTATTTCAGCGCTAAAATGCGGGTTAGTCGGAAGCCGTATTGCCGGTCTCGGATCATCGCTATCACAAGCGCCTATGATATATACTTCCCCTTTGGGAAATCGTTGTGTCGTCCTTAACATCCATTCTCTGGTTGCGCGAAATCGTGACCTTATTGAAGTCGTTTGTTTTTAGTAAAACCGCTTTGCGAGCTTTTAAAAAAACTGGTGAGATCTATGTTCTTTTGTCACTTTTATCCCTCATTAAGCCACTCGCGTTCCTGGCACCATCATCCGACCCACCTCCTACCGGCAACAGTCATCCTCGCACAGCTCCGAAACTTTGTTGTAGCATCTAAGTCTCACCGAAACTTATCAAAACCTTTACCCACCGACTCGCCGAGAACTCTTTCCTCTTGCCGTCTTGCCGTATGTGTTCGAAGACCGTCGTTTCGCTGGATGACAATGGACAACTGCACGCAGAATGTTCCAGTCGCCGAATGGGTTAAGGCAGTTTGTGGTATGACTAGAGAACGTATTGCAGCTGGTGGAAGTTCTTCAAAGCCAAAGATCTCTTTGATGACCCGAACATTCGCAAACACCTCATTAGTTTTTGCGCAGCACGACATGGAGAGCAAAGATGTGGCCCTCTCGCAAGGATTATGGAGATCGCCCTCGCGTTTGCAGGGAGATCTACTATTGAGATGGAAGGTATTACAGGTCTCCCTCCCATCTCTGATATTAGGTTCTTTCCTTCCGAGGATGACGAGGACGAGGACAACGACGACCACGACGAGGTAGAGGTTGAATACAGTGACGAGGATGACGAGACAACCTTTAAATATACTCCTGACGTCATTCTTTCTCGAAAGGGTAGACAGCAAGGCGTTGAGTCTACTCAACCACATTTGAAATAATTCAATACTATGATAGCCATGGAATTGAAGTACGCCTTCCCTCTTAATTCTCAGCTGGGGCTCGAGCGAATGGCGAGGGATGGTGTCGTTGCATCAGCATTAGGAGACCAATTGCCACTGGTGCGATTTAATACCCTGATATTCTTATTATGTTAGTGTTAACGATACTCCCAAAGGATATTTCCTCCCCTGTTCTTCAAAAAGGTCTACCCTATGATGTGGACGAGCTCGCTGTCAGTACCAAATAACCCAGCGGGGTGTCTGAGACAGAATCAACTGGCTCGAAGCGTTCGCTCACATTTGGTTCTGAGTCTTCTCGTGCGTTTTAAAGGGCCAAAGCATTGACGTCGGATATTCAACCTAGGCCTCTCGCTATTGACTCTCAGGCTCTCGATAAAAAGATGAAAAGACAGATTCGCAGCTACGCACTCGAGATGCTCGGCTTCACCAGAGGTACTCGCATGCATTTCATAGTTGTGTCGCTTCGGGACGATCTCGTATCGTTGTGGTATTTTGACGCAGCAGGTATCGTTCGCATTTGCACTGATGGGAGCGGGGGGAAGTTATCCCTCATTAACAATTTTGAGCGTGTGGTAGCTATCTTCGTGGCCCTCGCTTACTGCACACCAGAGCAATTCGGGGTATTTCCTACTCATCTTATCCGACCTCCCGCCAACGCTCCTTTCCCAGGCTCAGCGCTCATTCCCTCTAGGAAGCCTCGAAAGATCTACCATCAACTTGGATACTAACAAGACCAAAAAACCGTACTGCCTCATTACCCTCGATCGTCACATTTATACCCGATATGCCATCGTCGGTCGCAGGACATCAATTTACGAAGGAACCGTTCTAACACTGAAGCGGCGGCGGCGGCGCGTTGCCATAAAGATAGCTCTGCAGAATATCACCAGAGCATCCGAAGTCAACATAATTTCTCTGGCGCGATACAAAGGTGTTGACCATATTCCCGAAATCCTGAACTGTGGGGATCTTTGGCGACTTTCGGACAGTGATATTCGCAAAGCATTCAAGGTGGAATATGATGATGGTATTCTCCGTGTGATTATCACTCCTTGTTGTGTCCCGCTCTATGTTCAGCTCGCGAAAAACCCGGACTCTCTCGTCACGATGGTCAACCAGCTCATCGACTGTGAGCACATGATTTGTGCCTCAAGCCCTGACTGCGACGTTTTACTGATCTTAATCTCACTGGCATAGGCATTCACGACTTGTGGCACAAGGCACTCATTCTCCACCGTGACATTAGCGAAGGCAATATCATGTATAAGGAAAGGGACGGTGAAGACTGGTTCCTCCCTATTGACTTCGACCTCGCAGTTGGTTTACGTGAGAACGGCCAATCGACAGGTCCTTCCGCACGCCATCGCACTGGTACACTGCCCTTCGTGGCCGTTGATCTCATTGACGACATAGCGGCTCAAGGGTCAGCTAGTCGGTTTTACCCATGGGAACCGAGTCTCCAGCACTCCATAAGGCATGACTTCGAATCCTTATTCTGGGTCTCCCTCTGGTGTGCAGTCTGCGTCGTATCGTCTACTTAATCACAAGGTAGACCCCGAGCTGTTGCAAGTGGGTCGTGATTGGTTGTCTAGATGGGAGGCACCGGACAAGGGTTACAGGTCTATAGTGAACGAGAAACGGGTCATTATCGCCGACCTGCGCGAGCTTAATGTGGCCCCTCTCTCTCCGTCCTTCAGCTATCTACGGGGGCGGTTGAACGTATTTCGTGCTTGCATTAAAACGGGTTCGGGGGTACTGGCTCACTGGAAGACAGAGCACCCTACCGCCTCAGTAACCTCGGCGGCGAATTTCCATCTCCATGAAACTGGGAATGACGAGATAACCCGCAGCAAGATCTTCGAAGCGTTCGACAATTATGACAAACTCCCAACGCCCGAACCTGAAACGGAAGAGGGACTAGTGGCACCCGGGGATGAGAAGTATGAGGAGATAGATTGGTCCAAGTACAGAGTTGCTGTGGCTGACAATCCTGAAATCGAGGAAGAGGAAGACTACGTGTCAGGAGACGAGGGAGAGAATAATTAGAGAGCGTACTAGCTTACGGTGTTCCAATCGACGAATGAAAACACATTGAACCAGGGTCTTGCTACCAGTCGACAAACCAGTGAGATCAAGTATCTATTTCTACTTATATGCTCTACTATATGATCGGAGTAATTGATTCCTGCACCTCTCAACTGCGATCTTGCAGCATGGCTAGCTAGTAGCTAGAATCTAAGCACTAGTGCTACTAGGTGCATAGCTGAGCCAGTAATAATATTAATCATCCTCTCCAGAGAATGGGCGCTAGCGACAGACTCGGAGCACCTGGGTTAGGCGCGGTGCTCCCTTCGCAATGAACAACGACCTTGACGAATCTTCAGGTTCATCTTGTTTGTAAACTACTCTATATCCCTCTTGACACCAATCTAAACATTATCAGTAGCTGAGGAATATATAGTACGCACCATTCACACACAAGGTCAATATCAGAGCTGATGAACAGTTTCGCCTTCAAGTAGGAAACTTAACCTTGGCAATCGCTCATATTCTGCACCTCTACTTTGACAATTCTTGTAGGCTATTTACATCGTCGACATGAATCCTGAGTTGAAGCGTAATAGCCTGCACCCCGCAAACTCTACTGGTCGGTCGCATGGGAGCATCGTGCGCACCAGCTCGCATGAATCTTTGACTGCGCACCCGCTGCTCTCCCCTACACTCCCTGGGTCCTCTTCGTCCTCAGTTGCGTCATCATCTACGGCAGGCGTTGATTCACATTCTACTCAGCTCGCCGCGACGCGATATGTGCCATACACGCCCAGACAGCGCGCGCCAGCGACCTCTACGGCGACCGGCCTTACGATACAGTCAACTGTGCAAGCCTCGCCGCAACCACTCACTTCTCAAGGGGATGCTACTAGCAAGCTACAGTTAATGAACCTCAAGGCGGCAGCTCAGAAGGGCGGCTTGGACTCCGCAAGTACGGGTTGGGCAGTGCTGGAGAAACTTGGGACAGAGACTGATCATGGGACCGAATGGAATAAGATCTGGGACGCCATCTCAATAGGAAAGGTGCGTAATAAACATTTTTCGTTATGAAGAATTGAATTTTAAAAAGCCTCCCCCATACAGGCGACATTGCTATTACCACTAGAAGTGCATCCCGCAAACGAGGTGATCACAGTCGAGTTCATCAAGGACCATGTCGTGTTCTGGGATGGAACAAACCCTGAAGCCCCCATGATCACTCTTTCGGGTCTACGTGGAACTATGGCAGAGTACGTCAGCTATGCATAATCCCAGCTATTCTTCCGCGATAGAAATCGGCCAAGAACACTGACACTTCTACTAGTGAATTACTAGTCATCCGCTCGACAATCGATACTTCGTCGAAAGCCTACAACGCAATTCAGGACCCCTCTACTCGCTCGTCAGCTCTTGGCTCACTTCCTCCTTTGCCGCTGACTGAATCCATCATCAAATCGAGCCCATCACCTTCCGAGCCATCTTCGCCTCTCCCCCTCCCGACATCACCGAAGCCTCCTGCAGAATCACCATATCCGTCATACAATCTTACATCCCACCATCCGTCACTCCCCCTACCGCCTCGTCCTCACTCAGTATCCAGTCCCATCAAACCCCCGCTACCACCTCGACCACGGCCTACCCCGACGGCAGCAGCAGCCAGCGCAGGATCAAGGCTCTCAACCTCATTTGCATCTCTATTTGGCCGAGCAACTCCAGCGACACCTCCAGCTAGCCCCCAAATTGCCGCGACGCCTCTGCAAGCCGGCCCAGCAGGAGCCACCTCTTCGCCAGAAGGTTCGATCCAGTCATCGGCTGACGGCACAGACCATCCAATCGGCGTGCCCGCATTTACTATCTCAAAGCGCATAATACGGAAGGATGTTGCTCGTTCAGTTCTCAAAGCCTTACACCACGATATCCGTGCAAGCTTATCTCCGAGTGGTGCACCCTCCTGGGTAGCAGAACGACTAGAGGAATTCGCCGAACGCGAGGGGTTGCTACCGTTCGTGAAGGCAAAGGCAAAGAATGCGGATGGTAGTGTCGGTGGATACATCATGGGCGCTGGCCTTCCGGAGAACACGAGTATGGACGATGTGGGACAGCGGTTCCAGGAGTTCTATAGCGATATTGAAGAGTTGTTAGTGAAGCGAAGGTGGAAGGGGAAGTCAGGCTTTGCAGGAGGTTTGCATTTCCAGAACAGGCATACCAGCAGTGGGGGGTCGATATCGTCCTCTACGGAGAATACGGATATGGATGAGAAGGCGTCTATTGATGAGAGTGCGAGGGAGGATGATGATACAGAGAAGGAGAGTGAAGCAGAGGACCATCCGGAAGGTCTGAGAGACAAGAGAATTCGGGAAGTTGTGGAGGCGGTAGAGAAGACTCTGTGCACTGTGTTCTATGATCGGTATGTGTTACACATTCTACATGGGATTAGCTCGCTGATTCCCCTTGCTAGACTATTTTTGCAGAGTTGCTCCGACGACGCAACCCACGACGAGGCCTTGTCTAGTCGTATAGCCGCGGTAAACCTTCTGGACCTCAACCTCAACCACCTTGGAGTTGATGTTGGTGAATGTGGGCCTGCCGTGGAAACTGTTGTCAAAGCCTGTGGTGAAAGTTCGTTAAGTTCACTGATAAAACTGGACGTGTACTCACGGAAATGCCTGTAGCCATGACGCAACTGGATGCTGCTTGCCGGACGCCTGCGGAAAAGGCAGCCGTTCTTGTCGCAGCGCATAAGATTCTTGTTGGTCAGTATACATTATCAGGCTCTTCGCAAAGTATTGACACGTACATACAGACGGGCTGTCAAGATTACCACCGATACAATTGAAATATGAAGATGAGATTCTTGACGACAAGACACCCCGTGCTGTTAATTTCGACCGTCCAGATGTGGATGCCGAAGACGACGTAGCCAGTCCTCTTGATACTTCGACCTCTCAAGGGCTCTTGCACGATTCGCCAACAGTTGTCCTCTCTCCTAATTCAGCGAGAGAGCAAGGTGCTGCTGTCCCTGGTACCCCTCAAGAGGCTGAGAACCCCCCTCGTGCAGTTTCGCCTCGGTTAACGATTTCACCTGCCCCTCCCTCCGCCCCTACGCCAGTCTCAGGTGATATCATTCTCCCACTTATGATCTTTGCTGCTGTCAAAGCGAACCCTCCACACCTAGTGTCTCACTTATTGTACACCCAACGTTTCCGTAATCAAGCTATAGGTGGTGAAGAGAGCTATTGCTTGATCAACTTGATGGCTGTGGCCGAATTCCTAGAGAATGTAGACCTTGCGGCACTTGGCCTTGGTGACAGTGAGAAGCACGTCATAAGGTACGAGTCCTATTGCACACACGCATACGGATACTGATATGTATCTCCAGCACTGCAGAATTGTCACCAATCACCGTCACGAGACCTGGTACAGAACCCGCCTCACCTCGCAGCGTCCAAGCCAGTCTCCGTGGCCGCGTTGAACAACAAGTCGACGCCATCGCCGGCTCTGCCAATAAAGTTCTTACAGGCGTGGTGGATACATCATTCGGTGTTCTACGTGCTCTTCTTCCAGGAGCACAGGTGAATGAATCACCTATCGCCGACCCAGATCTTCAGGAATCTGCTCCATGGAACTCGTCGCGTCCAGGATTTGGGCTTCTTCGGCGTGATACTGCTTTCTCTATTGCTAGTATTGCTGCTTCCTTACCTGGCGCGGGTATTCGCTCCAAAACTCCTGTACAGAAGGATGAGGACGGGCAGCAGCTCATGGAAGTCCCTTCGAGACCTGCTTCCATTAGATCAGCGCGGAGAGAAGAGGAGTCGGAGGATGAAGAAGACGAGGATTACGAGGAAGGTGATGAGGAAGGTGAAGATGATGAAGAGGAACATGATACACGCAGTATACGCAGCTTCGAGAGTATGATGAGTAGCAGGAGTAACAGGAAGAGAAGAAGAGTTCCGAAAGGACGGAAGAGCATTACGGATCGGTTGGCGAGTGTACCTGGTCTTTCCCGTTTGTCTCACCAACAGCAGCCGTCTGACGCAAACAGGGTGAGTGGTGTGTCATACACAATGTGTGCAACTGATATACATTGCTTTTATAGGCTTCTCCACCTGGGTCTCGTCGTTCCTCATTACTCGTACCCCCAATCAACAGTCGTTACGATTCACCATCCTCCTCGCGAGCAGCTTCCCCCATTACGATCCGAGTATCTCCCCCGAACCCCCGATTCCTTGAATGTACCGAAGATGATATCAAAGTCTCCGAGGTTGGGGAACTGCTTAGGGAGTATAGACGGATGGTGGAAGCGGTTCGGGCTATGGGTGGGTTCCATGATTAGATTCTTGCTTTACTGTTTGGTATTGTGTATGTATGGGTTTTTTGTGTTAAATTCCATGCTATTGTGTATGTAGTAAGCCTGTGGTGTTATCGCGCGGAAGACCATCAAGTTTACTGAACTGGCATTTATATTTATAATTTGATCCACATTAATTGAAGCGAGCGCTTACAAGTCGACCTTAGACTTAAACGTTTAAACTATCACATATACGACTCTGAAAGCTATCTTCACCCCCTGCTGAGACCGTCTACAATACACCCAATATGTCTGATACTAGAAATGGCTTTCTGGACATGGTCTCACAAACAATGTCGGAGCCTGTAGTTGAGGTTGGTGCACAATTGAGGATCAAGCCTCCTCGGGAACTCCAAGATGCAGTAGCACACCGCAAACTAGCAGAACAGGTCCTATCAATCAAGGGCTCGTATGCACCTAGGTATGTCTTTTAAGTTTGATAATTACCTTGGAATTAGACAGTAATCGGGCATTCGAGACAGCCTTGCGACCATGAAAGAAGAAATGAGCGTATCTGAGACATCCACGGTCGTGAAAGGCCGCATCGAGGAAGTCAAGTCGCGTCACATTGCAGACATGCAAGTACTTCATGATATGCAAGCCGAAGATTACCTTGCAGAGCGTGTGGATGCATACCTGAGCAAGGACGATGGAATCAACTTAGAAGAAGTCAATGTGCGTGATTGTCGATGCCTCACTGAACTTGTAGACTCGGCTGAGTCGCGAGTTTTTCTTTCATACAGAGTTACTATCTGCAAATGTCCCATCGTGGTGCTGCAAGTCGTAATGAAGCCGCTGATGCCACTTCATCGTTTCGTTACATGCATCTTAAGACACTGCTAGCTCTTGAACGCCGTCAGATGGTATTGGCTTTAGAAGAAGAACAAGCACGTCGTAAACGTGATGCCCAATTCCCAGGTAGTATAGCCGAATGGCGGGCCATCAAAGACAAGGATATCCAGGCTCGTATTGGTCTTTTTCTGATGGCAGGGAGGGACACGAAAGACAAGATGATAGAGAAATTTGGATGGGCGTACCGACAAGTGAAGCCACTAGAAGACGAATATGCGAAAAATGTGAGTTTGTGTGCTTTATTTCTATTGAATTGGTCCGTAAATGATTAAACTCCCGGACTTTTGTCGTATTGGTAGACTGTATTCCAGCACACTGTACGCACTTCCCAAGACTCTCAGCGTTAGCCGTTGCATTAAGTCCTATCTACAACTCAAATGATACTACATTTTCTAACAAGTCATCGTCTTCCGAGTTTGAAGCATCTTTGAGGTAAGTGCGAAAGCTCATTGTATCAGATCGTCATAGTCAAGGAAGAATCCAAGTCGCAAATCGGAGGGAGACCTGTAATTCCTTCTATCTCGACGGTAGAGCTCCTCACGAGCTTGAGGATACTCTCAATAATCCTTGCGAGCGGGCCATTTCTTTGTTCTTCACATCGCGCGGCGCAGAACTCTCTAACGAGTTTGAGAATATTTGGATCGTTGAAGGCGTCCTTGGTTTTGAAGAAACTTTCCCAGTTGTTGATGCGTTCCTCGCCCGCACTGCGGACTGCTTGGACCCGTTTTCCAGCAGAATGTCATTAGCAAACCTCGTAGTAAAGCAGGGGGAAATTTCTATACGAATTAGCGGCACGTCGATTAGAAGTTGTAGAACTGCCTATATGCATACTCGGATATGACCTCGACAACTTGGGACGTTACGGTTCTGCAGAGTGGCCTCGGAGAGGGGGGCGGAGGTTGGGACACATGATGAGAGAAGATATTAGACAAAGAATAAGGAAATTCACAGATCTTGTACTATTTGCCTCATGTTCTGTCAGTGATATGATGCCCAGAAGGTCAATGACTCGAACGTTGACTCATCCCTAAAGGGAAGTTTAAGTATAGGCGCCTTAGAACGGCATTGATCCGGAGTCCGCTCATCTCCGTCCACAATCTCGATCACGTTTTCGCAACCAACTTTAGATTCCTGTTCTTACCACTCCCTCTCCTTTCTGCTTTCCTACCTCTTTCGCTCATGGGTCGTTTACGTCGCTCAAGAACACATCACGCTCAAAGAGATGTACATCGCGCTTCGCGCACACGAGTAAGTGCTGTGGAAGCGACTCTAAAAAAAAACTATCGCCCTTCAAGTTGAAGTTGAAGTTTACCTCGACAGGCTCGCACAAGAGACTTGGACCAAATCCAAATGATTGACCTAGACCCAAAAGTGCGATCAATACCCTTTATGTTCCTCAGTAGTCAGTACTGACTACATGGCCACCCTCTCTTTCTGTAGAACCGAGCCAAGTTGGAAGCACAACCACTCGACTTTGAACGACCAGGTCTCGGCCAGCACTACTGTGTCGAATGCGCAAAGTAAATACTTTTATTTATCGTATCTATCCTGGATCCTTGATAGAATGTGTATTTGCAGATACTACGAGACGGACACCGCGCTAAAGTCACATTGGAAGAGTAAAGTCCACAAACGGAGACTCAAGGAGCTCAGAGAGCCCGCGTATACAATCCAGGAGTCTGAATTTGCTGCAGGCCTTAGTACACAGGGGAGGCAGGGTACAGCAACAGCACCGCAGTGGGAGGGTGCGTACAGTGTTTGACCTTGCAGCGAGCACGCGAGAGGAAAGGTCAAACGAAGGCTTTCTAAGCGCCGAGAGGACGGACATGCGAGATCGAGGTGGGCGCCCGCCGTACACAGGGGAGGCGGGGTGCAGCAACAGCACCGCAGTGGGGGGGCTCGTACACTTAATTTATTCGTTTCTGTTATCACGTCTGTACTCCCTGCCACCACTTCTGCTGCCTTCATTGTAAGCGGCGTTCACGCATTAAGATCCCTACTGGTCATGGAAAATGAATCAAGACCACAAGGCACTCATGCAGGTCCCTATAGCATGTGGAGTGCGCCGTCTACTTCTCCTGCTATATCTCTCAGACCGCGACATCAATCCTCGCGAAAATCGGCATGCGACCCAGCAAGCCTTTCCCAGTAATATGCTTTCGCGTTGCTATCCCTGCACGGTATTCGTTTCTAGCTGTTTTCAAACAAGATATCACCGCTGCGCACACTGTACATTCGACGCGCTATGATAGTGTTCGATTTTAATTGCACATACACGTCAAGGGGAATTCTCGAGGTTCCCAACTCATCAGCAAACGCCAATGCTTAATGTCTAATCCCGATGCAAGGTGCTTAATTCACGACATAGAACTTCTCAAATTGTGCGAGGAACTTTCCCGGGAAACCCCCATGGAACCCAGCGATCTTCTTCCAATCCTCCGAATCCTCCCCAGCTGCAATCCTCGCCCAAACCAAACTTGCAGCGACCTGAAAGTCGCTGTACGTGAACTTGTCCTTCTCTCCCGAGAACAGCAACTCCTTCCCTTCTCCATTCGCCTCAATGAACGTCTTTATCTGCCCCAGACCCTTTTCCAGCTTATCCCAGGACTCTGGTGAGTTCTTATCCTCCAATTTGCCAAGCACCGTCTCCCTCGTCTTTCTGAAATAGGCACGACTCGGAGGGTTCAGCATCTCCGCCGTCCTAGCCAAAACGACCATGAGCGTCGGGAACAAGACTTCAGGTTCGAATAACGACAGGAACGCAGCCTGAAAGGCGGCTGTACCTGGTGGGAAAAGTAGAGGGGTGTCTGGGTAAGTAGCGTCGAGGTATTTGGCGATCTCGATGGAATCGACGACGGCTTTCTTGGTGTTGGGGTCGTAGATGGCTGGAAGGGTATAGTGGTCACGGCCATCGTGTTTCTTCCCGGTTGGAGGAACACCGATTTTCTTGCAGAAGGATTCGATGTCCGGGTACTCGATCCACTCCGTTTTGTGAGGGAGGCCTTTGTATAGCAGGCAATACCTGGTGGTGTATGTGGTGATGATTAGCGCATTCGTGAGATGTGTCAGTGTATATCTCATCTACTCACCGAATCTTCCAAGTATTTGGGGACCATGCGTTGATCGCTAGCGAACTAGGGATATCGTAGAAGATGATAGGTTCCGTCATTTGTGAGCTGCGTTTCCGTGATCTTGGGCGATAATGGAGTTCGATGAGGCTGCGCTACGACGGCAGATCGATGCTGACCTTTATACATAAAGTACAACGTGATTTCATGCGGAAACATTGAATTGCTATTCCGTATATGATTAGTAATCATTAATCATGATTCGAGTATTCACGCACATGAGTAAGCTGAAATCATACGATTCCGAATTCCGAATGATAATCTTTGTTTCCCAGGCCGTTGAGAATGATTGAAATCGTTCAAGGCTGCTGATAGGCGTACTGTACATGTGTATTAGTCTTGTGCAACGCATGATGATGATGGCAAAAGCAGCTGACCTCAACTTAACCGCTTTCTTTTTCATGAACATATCGTTTCTGCCAGGAGCTACCGCATAACTGGATCAGCATTGGTGTAATAGTACTGAATCACTACTTCAACGGTATAGTGACCTTGCGCTCGAATGGTCCTGATCATAAGCTGATCCATCATCTAGGTCAACCGGTCACGACCGGCGTCCAGAGCCGCGTATCCTTCATCTACTACGACTTAACCCATGGACCATCGAGAATTACCGGAATTGCTACGCTTTATATGGCCACCACTGGTGCAGCGACGAATGCTGCGCAGAAGATCTTGACACTTGCTAGTACCGAGAGTCTGGATATGCTTCGTGCCGTGACGGCGGTGTTCAAAGAGAGTTTGGACAAGGCCGATGCGTGAGTTGCATATCTCATTTGTTTATGTTGCCCTGCGATATTAATCATATTATCGCCTTTTCTAGTTGGGTCGACCGACTACGATACGGTGGTGTATAGCGACAAAACTTATCTTCTTTCACCTCTCTACCACCAGCCTCTTCTTCGCCCAGTCCCCCAGAAGATTCACCAAGCACGTATAGAGAGTCGTTGCCTCCAATACAGCTAACGCCAAGCTCGGATGGCCCTGCGAAGGACTTTGATGCGTTGTCGTTGAGCAACGCGCCTGCTGTTTCTTCGGCGCGGTTCTCGTCGACGATACTAAGGCGTGAGATCGATAACGATGGTGTCGGGAAGGATAGTGGTGGTGAGCGAGCTGGTAATGGTAGATGCGGCGGCAGTCAGAGCATGGATGTGGACACATGAAGAATATCGGCGGAAAGGGTTATAGGGACAGCGCGCAGATTGATGGCACTGACGTCCCTGTCTAGTAATTATTGTTGCACCGGAGCCCAGGGGTATGTGGGCATAGCGTTACGGGCGGTGGTTATGCTATCACGCTATGTAGTCTTTCATACTTCCGTCCGTTGAACTTGTACTGTTTCACGATCTCTCTCTCTCTCTCTCTCGAGTCTCTCTCTCTTGCAAGTTCAAGTCGTTCCGACTCCCCAAGGAATTTTTTCAGATGTATCGTTGCTTTAGTTCATACGTATAGATCTTACTATTGCGTGGAGTATTCAAAAGCGTATCTTGATTATTGAGATACTAGGGTTCGGAGTGCCTACTACTAGAGTAGTGACGAGCCGATTCGCTGTATTACTACAGGATGCATTAGAGCGGAGATGTGTACTCGCCGTCAGGCTATAGACTACTACTGGCAATGCAGGAAGACAGACGTTCACGAACCACCGACTGTGATCAGACTTCAAAGAATGGATATGCAATAAATAGATAAACTCGTTGAAAATAACAAACATTCGTTACATGTAAAGGGAAACATAGATGCGTAACTCTACCGCAGGTTCTATCGCAGCGAACATCGCTCAACTCTCATCAAGCTTACAGCCCTCTGTTTTTCTTCAAGTTCTCCGCGACCTCTTTCCCTAGGCAGCGGATGAGGATTCCTCGTCCTCATATCTCTTGAAGGCTTTAAGAAGCTTTTTCCGTGTTACCTTTCCAT
>MU274928.1:220352-244233 GCA_022160335.1 Irpex rosettiformis | reverse complement strand
AAAATCATCACCAGGAAACTGAGTGTTGAGAGACGATGAGATGATACGACTAATTGGTCCTTCCCGACATCCTTGGCTATTGTAAGACCATGCAGGAAGGAGCCTTGCCACAGCGCACTCGATATCGTCGATAAAGCGAAGCTTCTCCCCATTCTCGTCTGAAAATATGAGAGTGGCTCCAAAATGTTGATCGGAGTAACGCGGCGAGATCCCGAGTGTGAAGTGTCGGAGCGGTAGGGCGTGGACGAGCGCCGAGTGCACTCCCAAGGGCGTAGCAGGGAGTTCCTATTTGAATAAAGGTAGCACACTGCAACAGCAGAATAGTGAACTTAGACGAGGCCGAGGGCGAAGAGTTGTAGCTCATACCTGTTACGAATGGTCTTCCGACACTGACGTAACCGCCTCCTCCAACCCTCGCGCCTGTTCGTCACGAAGCACAGCGAGGAAACTATCGAGATGTTGCAGGACGTTAGCCCGGTCGGCTCGGAAAAAGCTTTTGTTTGAGGATTCTTCTCCCAATCGCCGACGTACTTCCTATCTTCATCATAAATTCCACAAACCCGTTCTTCGATAGGCTTAGAACTTGAAACGTACTTGTCCGTATTCTTGATAACCAACTTGCTTGAATTTATGATCCCCCTGTGATGGAGACGACGAGAGTGATGAGTGAATTAATATAGTGCGAGATAGAAGAACTTACATCGTACACGGCGAGAATGCGTCGGTGATTTTATTGAAGTTGCGGCCCTTGTAGTCGAACTCCGAGGGGATCGCCAGCCAGCGCCGAATGAGAGGTAGTGCTAATAGGCAGATAAGGATAAAAACACTCACAAATCACGCACATATGTGTAATGACAATGTGCCTTTGATGCGACTGAACTATACAAGGCTACTAAGACGGCCGGACAATGGCCGTTGGTCACTGGGCACGAAACAAATTCCTAAAGGGGCAATGGTTACAGTAATGACAGGCGCTGGTCGTCCGGAGTTTCTGCGACATGTCCGAAAACGTTTTCTTAGCCCTCAACGTTCAACGTTCAATGTTCAACTTTCGGAAGTACTATATGATGGTTAGTACTATATCGCAAAAGTCCGTGCTGATAACATAAAGCCATTAACACACGTCGTGCGTTTTCGGAGTACGGAGTTTATATCTCCGAGTCAGTGAGTTGTTCAAATATCAATATTCATTTTGACGATCTACTATTAGATGCGTAACACACATCGACGTCAGGGAGTCTGGGACGCACTGAGGTACTCAAGTTAAACCCTCGTAAGTTTCATTCATCGCAGTCAGCTACACATTTCAACATATTTTTGCAGGGATCCACAACGCGTTCCGGAATCCGTATTCTCCCATATCCCAAGTTGCCAACGACCGAGGACCCCGCATGGAGACCGACACGTGTTTGCATGCCGAACGCAACCTATATTGGAACAAGGTCGTCGTCGCAGACACCGCTGTTGACGAGATGTCTGCTCACCGTCAAACACCCACAGTAACGAAGGGAGAGGGGATCGGAAATTCCGCGATCTGCCAAGTACGGCCTTACGGTGCGCGTTCATTTGGTCATCTCCGGCCGCTATACATAGTACGAGTTGTTATCTTACAGGTTGTTCGTGTTATCGGAGACTGGTGGGTTTACATCTTCTTTTCTAATTCACGTACCCTTGCGGCGCTTCGGGTTTCAACATTCTCATTTCCACGGTGCGTTGCACACTCAACTCACTGTAACAACGACTGAAACCAGGCACCTCACTCCCCTCCCTCGTATGCCCTGCAGCTTTCAAAGTTCAAACCCGTACAGCCATCCGGCCGGGCTCACAGCCACAACCGGTTCACCACGCGTCAAACTCTGCAACCGAACCATTCGTGCTCTGCGATCAAAACTTTGCCAAAACTTGGTTCGATTGGCATCATGATGCAGTGCTCACTGGTTCGTTCGATCTTCAGATGTTTGTGTGGACGAAAGGGGGAGGAAGGGGGGGATTCGAGTCCCGCCGGCATGGGATACCGCGGCCGGCAGACGTTTCATCGTCATCGTGGCGAGTCCGCAGAGGTAAGTACGTCAATACTTTATTGTCAGAATGAGAGCGTTGGGTGATTGGGATTACTTATCTCCGAGGAGATGAATACGAGAGGATGGGTAATAGGTGTTTTGTGTGGTTATTGAAGTTATGACCTGTACATACCGGTCGAGCGGGAAGTATGGCACGTACGAGCAAGCTTGACGATGATGATAGGTGAGTGATCGTCGATACGTAGATACGAGAAGCTTCACTTATTGACTGACGATTCAAATACTCACGAAGGGAGTGGATGTAGTGAGTTGGTTCGTAGTCAAGCTAGGACGAAGCTCAGGTAAGACTTCTTTTACCTTCCATTGCTTATATTGATGATATCATATGTACTCTATATAGCGTACGCACGGGAGGACGGGAGGACGGGAAGGAATGCAGTAAGTTGTGCGTGCTACCAGTGACTTCTATTACGCTCTAACTACTTGCTAATTATAGCACATGTGGTCATCTATCAGTATGAATTAGGTGCCTTGTCACCACTCGACATACTTGACTTAAACGACTTCCGTTCAAGTTACAGTACAACTTCGGATGCCAACGGAGGCCTCCTTATCATCGATACATCACACTCCATGAGAAACCAAAGTCCCTTTTCCCATACAATACACACGTGCCGGTAGAGTCCCTACCCCACCATCAAACATCAAACATCTCGAAATTCTATCACAGGTACATACATACAGTCCTCTCCTCCTTCTTTTCTGCCGTCCCACCTCCCAAGTCCTTCTTCGTCATCATCATCATCATCTTCTTCTTCTTGTTGTTCTAGGGGATAGAGACATCGAGACATCCAACACCTGAGATCTCGTCTCGTCTCGTCTCGTCTCGTCTCATCTCATCTCATCATGGGGAAGCTCGAAACTGGGGAGGGGGGGGGACGCGTGAGAAGTGAGAAGTGTGAGTGATGGACGTCGTCTACCCAGGTACGGTACGTAGTATCGCCAAACTCCTAAATCGACGTACAGTATATCCGTTTATCAGGTTTTCCTTCGTCGCGCAGCTGGAAGTCGTATGTAAGTTACGAGTGTGATTATGGAATATTGGTGAGTAAACGTTAGTCGAAGACGAGAATCGGCGAGAGGGGAAGGGGTGGAGCGAAATTGGAGAACGTATCTACTGTACGTATACCGTTTCCCATATTCCCGAGTCCTCAATTGAATTTGAATTTGAATGCATTTTTAGACTTTAGCTTCGAAGGGAAAGTCGGCTCAGTAGAGGGGAAGAGGCGGAGGGCTGGAGTAAACACAGAACGTATCTACTCTACTGTACGTATCCCGTTCCCCACATTTCCCTCATTAGAAATCGAATCCGAATGCATTTGTAGACTTTCCGGAACCGGCGGGAGACCTCAGGATCGAATTTGACTCGAGCCTCACAGCAAGTCGGTTTATTTTTGGGATACATCGCATAGGCTAAATTTGGATCGTTGAAGGTGTCTACCGTAATAGAAACTCGACATTGTACTAGAGTGAGCGAGTATCCCGATTTCGCGTGTTCGATCCTACGTGTTTACTGCTATCTTTTTTTTACTAGCATCTCAGTCTGCATGAACTGTGCGCTGCGCTGCGCGTATATGAATACTATAGTGCGTTTTCCGCAGTGCACTGCGTGCTGCGGCCACGACTCCCAATTTCCCGGTAATCCCGTTATTCCTATTTCCCGTTAATCCCGTTATTCCAATTTTCCCAATTTTCTAGGTATATCTAAATCCTTACTTATCCTTACTTTACTTTAATTACAGGCTGTGCTGTATTTACGATCTCAGTTCCTGAGGCCTGAGTCCCGATTTGAGATCAAGGTACGGTAGCTGCGGTTTATCGATACTTGCCAAGTAGACGTTTTACTATACGGTAGATGTGATCGATATCTTCGTTCGTTCGTTCGTTCTTGGTTGACGATCTCGGTTTTTTATGGTATGAGTTCAAGACTAACTCGTTCAGCCTACATATATCCCTCGCCAGTCACCACTCATCCTATCCTAGAAAGGACAGGAAAAGAAGAGAAGGAGGAAAGAAAGAGGAAGAGAAAGAGGCAGTGCACACCTATTCGATGATGTCGATGATGCATGATGGTTACGATTCACGATATCCACATGCATGAGATACTACTATTACTGTAACACAGTCGCGGATATAATGATGCATGATGCATGATGGTGTATGATATATATATGATGATTGTAAACGTTGATGGGTGTGAGACAGCCCGGGGAGGGGGGTTCGGTCTCGGTCTCGGAGCAGAAGGGTCCGGAGATCTACTAAGAGGAGGGAGTATGTATGCGAGGGGATTGCGAGAGATGAGGTTATGTGCGTGTGAACAAGTGAGTCGAATGTAATGTTGACCGTCGTCGTATTATCAAGAACAAATCCCACAAGTATACAACGCTCAAAACTACTAACATCAATAATAGCGGCATTATTACCCCACCCATCACGCGCCCACACCCCGGACAACGATTCACCGGGACCCTCCTCCTCCTCACGAACTCAAATCAATACTAAAGACGTGCGCCCGCCGTCCGCCACCTATCCACTCCCTTAAGTAACACACGCTTGGCTTGCAATAAACTCAAACTCTCCGGAGAAGACGCACGAGTAGTACTCTCGATTCGTATCTCCGGGTGAGAGTCCCATATGCACCGCGGAGTTGCATTACAGAGTAGGTTACTTACTAAGTACAAGTACAGAACTCGAGCTCCGACGATGAGCGGGAGTGAGAGGGGTTCGTTGCACATGGTAGCATACAGTAACCGCTGCGTTCTCACCGGTGGGATGTTTTGAACGCGGTGGGCGGTACATACCGGTCTTTCTCAGGGTGTGCAGTGAGTTTGAAGAAGCTTGAAGACGAGTTGGGTTCGGGAGCTATGGAAAGGTACTTGAAGTTAGTTGTGTAAAGTACTTGCGTATGTTATCCTATGATTAGGAGGATGATATCGACGTCAACTGCGCTCAGTAGTAGCCAAGTGGAACACGTCCGATGCGACACGTCCGAGGTCGTCTCAGGTCAGCGTAGCACCAACACTGAGACGCGTGTGACGGCCCGGCATCCTAATAAATCCAAAATTTATGGAACCTTGGCTCGGAAGCTCCGACGTTGCGCGTGACTCCGACAAATCCATCCTTGGCTCTTGTGAAAACGAAACAGAGTTTTCTTCTTTTTTTTTCTGTGCGGGTGGCTTCGATGTTCTTTCATTCCGTCGTCATCGGGAGAATGCTCCAAGCTCGTGAAAGGACTCCTCAGGCTGGTATTCGAGAGCTGGTCTTGGACTACAGTGCGAGCCTGGGAATACATACGTGAAGTAAATGATCTCGCCACGGCCGAAGTTTGGTATAATGAAAAAGGCCTAGACGCAGCTCACAGCCTGAGATTGCTCGATTAAACTGATTGCTATGTTCTAGCAGTGTGACGTACCGCGAACCACGAACCGCGGACAGTTCTCTTGACCGATAGAGTCTAGAGACACGATCAGGGTCCGCTGTTTGGAGTGGGAGTACCTGAGCTATCTGTGGTTCAGAAGCACATGAGGTACGTGCCTGTGCCATTCAATGGTACTGTACTTGTCATTGACTACGCGGCACAGCAGCTGGCATATTTGGATCGAGTCTTGAGTCGAAAATGGACGGCACGGACAATTGCAAAGTAGTCGACGTAAGTGAGTCTTGGGGAGATTCAAGTAGGCTAGCTATAATTAAAGGACCGTGCATATGGAGCATTCTTGGATCTCGTACTGGCGTCGGATAAAGGAAAGGAAAGGGACGAGGAGAATAAAAATAGTAGTACTAACCCGGATCCTTGAATTCGAAAGACTAGTTCAATCTATAATTGCAATGCACTACTTACAACCAACGATCGACGCTGCGACATCCATGAATTGAACTCGGAAGTAGATCGAGCTATATTATATTTCGTCATTGGTCAACGGCGGCAGGCGGAAATTCCAGTCGACAGAAAAGAAAAGGAAAAAAAAAACTGCGCACCTGTTGGAGACTTCCAAGTGCTAGCGGGCGGAATTGGGCTACAGTGCACGGGTGTTTCTATGTAGAAGCAAGCAGCAGAGAGCGTGCACCACGGAACGGCAACTGGACTCCTTTTGACGCGTGACTAGTAACTTCGGTTTGGAAGGGTCCAGCTGGTCGACGCCCGTAGGTGCTCGAACGGAGCGGAGGATGGTGACGACCGAAGTATATTGAGATTACCTGCAAAGGGGCGCCGCTGTCCGAGTAGTGGGTGACGTGGAAGGGCTTGTGTCGAGGGTCACCGGTCATTGGCGGGGGATGATATATTGTGATCACAGTGTGCGGGGCGCCGCCGCCGCTGGTCGTTGTCATTGTGTCGGGCGATGAATGTTGAGGATGCCGCGAGGATGCTCAAGGTTGAAACTTGCACACATGTGGCCATCACCGGTAGCTTCAGTGTTGATGGGAACATGTCTCTCCGGAGCGGTGGCCTTGACCCTCCGATGCCGGCAAGTATTATGGATCTTTATTGACGAGTCAGACTGTGTCAGCCGTTGCGAGTCACGCTGGTCGCCAACGCTGGTCGCCAACGCGTCCGGGGCCATCGCTTAACGACGACGACGGCCACGACGACGGCGATGGATGACTAGTACTGTACTTGGGATGGCGCCCGTGTGCTGGATCTCGATTCACAGTACTTGTGTGGCGTTTTGCACCGGGGTTGTCGGTGGGATCGCGGGCGCTCTGTTTAGATCTAGAGTTAATGAGAGAGAGGAAGAGACGAGCTTCACAATTGGCTTCCATGCGACGAGGGCGGACCATGCGGCAATCACCTCAATTGCCTTTCCATCCATGCACCACTACTTATACCACAGCCCTCCCCGTCCTCCTCCTCCTCCCCCTCCTCGGAGTCCCTCTCCTCTGCTGTCCACCCTCGCCGCCCCCACAAGCCATTTGCTGTGCAGATAACAACGACAACAATGTTACACACCCCCTCGCACTCTCCCATATACTATGTCGGTCAACCGGCCGTCATGCGCACAGCGAGCTCGGCCTGGCTAAAGTCTCGACCAAGTCTCGTAAGTACCCTCCCTTGTTATATACACTCACCACTCATCTCATCGACACCACCCTCAGAACATGCAAACACACACCCTCCGCTACAAACCCTCCGACTCCTCCCTCCGCAAATCAGCCTCTCCGTCCCCCCCACCTCTCTCAGACGTCCCTACAGCAGTATCCACCCTCCTAGGACTGACAAAACAACTCCAGGACGTCCTGCGCCTGTGGAGCGAACACGCCGCGACGGAGAGTCAAGTCAGCGATGCGTTCATTTTGGTGGCGATGCAGTTCAACGCGACGGTAAACGCGTTGACGAGGCATGGTGTTGATATGCAGTGAGTCTCTCTTCCTCTCTTTCTACCTCTCTAGGTTAATTGCATCTAATCAAAACGATTTTTACAACCATCTAGAGACCTCCTCGACACCCCAGCCGAACTCCGCTCAGTCCTCGAAACATGCCTCGGAGAACACCCCTCCCCGCTCGTCTTCGATCACTACATACCCCAAGTGCGTACAGTGATATTCAACCTCTTGCAGGGTCTCCAGAGGAAACAAGCTCCGTATTGGAAGGCAGTCGAGGGGTCGAGGTGGGTGGGTTGAAGAGCGAGCGTGTATTCGCGTTTCAAATTCCATTAGTGGGGTGAAAGGAATGTTGGATGTTGGGATAGGTGGAGTCCAACCGAGGGTCCCCCCCCCTTCACACCCCTTATTCTCCCCTCCTGTTGGGGATAAGAAGACAAGGACAAGGACGTGGATTTCGGGAAATGGGGAAGTAGGGAACGATGCGAGAGTGGGAAATGATTGGCGGTGCTATCGTCCGTTCATAACAAGGAACGCACAGCCATCATCGTTCAAGATGTCTCTTCCTTCCCTATCCCTCCTTCCCCCTCGTACACCTCATCCTCGGCACTCCTTCGAGGATCTTGTAACAACCCCCCCCCCTTCCCTCCGTCTACTCCGTTTTGGCGTTCTAAAGGCTATGCACGCACGCCTACGTCGTGATGGAGGTCGTTGGTTGGTTTGTACCTATATTCCATGTGTATAATTACACTCGAGGGGTCGTCACCTCTCTCTCTCCTCCTCTCCCTCCTTCCGCGCTCTCCCCCTCTCGCGGCGTCGGAGCCCCTCCTCACCCCCGCTATCTTACCCCACACCACACGTATAACTCCTCCCTATTCTCGAATCCGGATTGTCTACTTGCAGGTTCGGTTTAATCGTCCCTTTTGCGGTTTTCGGTTTTTGGAGTCTGGTTCTTTCACCATTATCATCATCATTTATCTTCAAGCAGTATTCGTTTTTTTAATGCCTCTTCGTCTCCCTCTCCCCATCTCACTCTCTTAAGATTTGTGCTCATCATTATCATCACTTTCCATCACGACATGACATGACATGACAATCTGTATCTTTACTCTTTCGCTTCTTTAGTGTTTCTATACCTCTTTGCTTCCCTCCGCCCTCCCCCCTTCCCACATTCACCCCGATAGGTACATTTAACACTTTTTTGCATCGACTCGCTCAACTCATTACAACTCAACCCCACTGTATTGTTAACCCACCCACCTACATACATACTTGACGTGCTTTTATTTGGAATGCGAATCTGAATCTGAATCTGATTATGATTATGATATGTGTGGTGTGAATTTGAGTACTGAGTCGTTGACTTGGCCCCGTGAGAATTATGAATTTGAGTTTAACTATTGTACTGTAGAGTACATATACAGCCCATAATGCATAATGGCCAGGGGACGCAACGTGTTGCTGTAGAGTACTAGTATTCGGATTTGGATTTGCAGGGGGATCTGGATCTGCACGTGTGTACGTATCCTGGATATGCGTATCTTTGATTTGCGGGTTTGGATTGGTGGATTTGCTTTCCGGTGTGTGTGTATACGTATGCGTGCGTGTATTTGGATATGAGTGTTGAGTACCGAGTATTGGGCGAGTAGTATAAGGGGGTTGGTACCTTGGAGTTGGTATTTGCGTATGTATGTATGCATTGGGGTTGTAACTAGTGTTGTACATATGATTTAATTTATGAGTGTGGAATTAGTATACGATGGTTGAGATGTACTTACTTTGACTTGATACAGTCGACGGAAATACAGCTTCTGAGTCGTGGTTGGGAGAATCGTGATCGGAATCCGACTACGTACTTGCCAAGTTTGCAACGTCCGAGCTGTCTATGTATAGCTATGTTCACGAGAGAAGGTGTGTGTATATCAAGTTGACGGCGATGAACGGTCTACTACTAGTAAACAACGCTCTTTTTTTTGAGCGTGGATGATGATGATACGAGGTAGTAAGCACTCACCATGATAAACGAGTAGTAGTGTGAATCCGAGTACTGAGTACTGAGTCGTCGGCTTGTCCCCGTGAGAACAATGAATTAGGGTTTAACGATTGTACCATACTACGGTACATATATATAGCTACTCATCATGCTGGGACGTCGGCGCTGTGCATACTAGTACTACTATTTGGATTCGAGTTGGCAAAGGGGATCCGGATCTGTGTGTACGTATCCCGGGTATGCCGCGTAACTTGAATTGGATTGGATTGGATTTGCGGGTTTGGGGTTGTAGGATTTGTTTTCTAGTGTATGCGTGTGTGTTCGTATGCGTGTAATTGGACATGAGTGTTGAGTACCGAGTATTGGGCGAGTAGTGTAGGGATCTACCGTGGGGTTCTTGGTGTGTTGGTACCTTGGAGGTGATGTTAGCTATAGCGTATGTGGGCCCGTTGAGATGTAGAGTACTCCAAGTACAGTCGACGAAAAAAACTGTAGCTTCTGAGTCGAGGGCACGGTGGGTCGGATGGTCGTGAGAGCCGTGGATCCTGCGTACTTACCAAGTTTGTGACGTCCTCGCTGTCTGTAGCTATGCTCATGAGAGTGTGAACCTGCAAGTTGACGACGGGTGTACGTCCGTGATGAACGGGTCTGAATGATGCTTTTTTTGAGCGTGGATGATGATGATACTAGTAGTGAGCACTCACCATGATAAACGAGTA
The DNA here is from genome assembly GCA_022160335.1 of Irpex rosettiformis. Taxonomy (NCBI): domain Eukaryota; kingdom Fungi; phylum Basidiomycota; class Agaricomycetes; order Polyporales; family Irpicaceae; genus Irpex; species Irpex rosettiformis. The sequence continues at coordinate 234,121 of MU274928.1, read as the reverse complement.
GGATTGAAAGTTCAACTTTCAGGCCAAGTTATAGTCGAAACCCTACTTGTTTGGGCTTGAGCAACGTCGTCGTCTTGTTCATTCACTGAGTGCTACTGTCACATAGAGTCAAAGGTCAACAGCAGTGCTTTCGACTCACGGGGTCAAATGCGTTCACCCACCCACAAAGAAGAGTCATGATGGAACTGAGGGCGTGTTTGTCGAGGTGTCTACTATGATTAGTATATCGTCTGTGACGAACGACCTAATTGACCAGTCAGCGATGCGGGGTTTTTTTTTGAGTGAATAATACTACTACTAATAAGCACTTCCTATGAACGAGGAGCGTTTGGTTTTGGTTCGGGTCTTCAAGCTTCGGAGACGGGCGAACGGAGCAACCGGGGATATCGATATCGATTTAAGAGACCATATTAAGTATACAGGTTATCGCTATAGTGCATGAGAGAAAGATCGACTCACAGTCTATATCACACTAGTGTGAGACTGGTCGTCTAGAGGAAAGACTAGTAGGCCTGTATAGTACGTACGTTCTCATCTGCCGGCGCAGTTTAACAATTTACATTCCACGGCCACAGTAACCAATCTGCGGGCTTTTCGTTCAGTGGTACTAGGGCTTGGAAAAACTTTGATACTTCTTCTTCCCTCTGTTTACACTTGATGCTCCTGTAGCGATCACAATACGGGGGTCCTTTGGCTGCCATCCAGGACGTTGTACGGCTAGACCCCGAGTTAGGACTCAGTATATATATACCAAGTTGACGATGGGTGTACGTCTGTGACTCGGATGAACGGTCTACAGAATGGCGCTCTTTCTTCCTGAGCATGAGTGATGATGATAGTAGTAGCGAGCACTCACCATGATAAACAAGTAGGGTTGAAAGTTCGACGTTCAGCGTTCAGGCCAAGTTATAGTCGAAACTCTACGTACTTGGGCTTGAGCAACGTCGTCGTCTTGCTCATTCACTGAGTGCTACTATATAGAGTCAAAAGTCAACAATAGTGCTTTCGACTCGCAGGGTCAAACGCGTTCACTCACCCGCGCAGGAAAAGTCATGATGGAACTGAGGGCGTGCTCGTCGAGTTGTCCGCTATGATCAGCCCACAGGGAGTATGTATATCAAGTCGTCTGTGATGAATGTTCTAATTAACCAGTCATTGACAAGTGTTTTTTTGGAGTGTGAATGTTACTACTAGTGAGCACTCACCATGGACGACTGGTGTTTGGTTCGGGGACGAGCGAACGGAGCAACCGTAAGCACGTCCCCGAACCAAACACCAGTCGTCCATGGTCTATATACGTGTCGGGATGAGAGCCCATGTACGTTCTTATCCGGTGCAGTTTACCAACATTTTTAGAATCCACCAGTATACGTAGCCAATTTTTGGGGTTTCGTTTAGTGGCACTAGAGCTTGAAAAACTTTGATATCTACTCCCCACTTGATGCTCTTGTAGCAACAATAATATCAGGGATGGGAATCCTATGGCCGCCATCCAGGACGTTCTATGGCTAGATCCCAACCCAGGACTCAGTGGATGTGCTGAGGGCGGGGGGAGGCGGCGGAGGGGACACGAGAATCCAAAAGATGCTAGTTAGCTAGCGCATATATTGAGTCTATGGAATTTGGATCGTGAGAGGGGGACTGCCATGATGGTGGCAGGAATAAAAGCCTCGTCGCTGGTTATGCATTCAAGAAGTTACGGGTCGACCTTCGAAACGCTAATAATCCAATAAGGTTTACAAGGTCAATTATGATGGGAATTAATAAGAGCATTGGAAGAGAGATAACAAAGTTTTCTTACCAGTAAGAGTGAGTAAGGAGACTCTTACTTGTTCTTGTTCTTGGTCAAAGAGCAAGTGGTTTCTGCTGGAAAACGGTGAAAGGCGTCGAGCAAGAACTTGAACACCGTCGACGTCTATTCCTTTTTGGCTCTGTCATCACGTGGCCGTGTTCGCACCCTTCAAGCTTGGACGCGCCCAAACATCTAGAAGTATCTTGACACCCACCACAAGCCTGTCGTTACAACGGAGTGGTGCCAGCGATTAGGCCTTGCTTCCGAGTACCATAACACGACTTGTTGGTGAACCACTGAGCTTGGAATACATGCGCGACGCCAAAATCTCGCTGCTGCGACCTAGTACGTAACGTGTGTACTTTGTATTGTAGATAATATAAAGTGTTCATTCACCACACTCCTAGCCAAACCACCAGCCATCAGCGTGGCAAAGCCGATGAACAGGAACAACCTCGCTCTCCACACAGCTCTCGAGTCCCCAAAGCCCTCCTCACCCCTCACACGGTCCTTGTCGGTCAAATTGACAACAAGCATACCCAATAAAGAGCAGATTCCGGGACCCCAGTCGACGAAAGCAACATGCACAGGAGGAGGTCGGTCAGGTTCATCTTGTGGAGTGTGTGCGTGTGCGGAGAGGATAACGGCGTCCAGGAACGTCCAGTTCGCCAAGGCAAACTACGCAGTTACGACCAACGCGTAAAGAGGAGATACATTAGCGTAATGTTTGTTCATGACCTTATAAGTTGGTGAGTGAGACCGCTAGTGACAGTCTCATACACCTTAGCTCATTGAAAGTGCCACCAGACATCTACAGCTCACTTCAAGCCCTCGCCTACATCACAATGTTATACTGGAACCTACACGCTGTCTTCGCTGAACAACAAATCAGTGATCACTGCAATACCAGGTCAGTCTCCGACCTATCGTATATACCAATCGAGAAGGGAACTCACTCATGTCGATGTTTATTCCACTACTGCTTCGTTCTTTCATACAACACTTCCAATCGTGCGTCTTGCTCTTCCAAATATTCGTCCAGTGGTTGCAACAACACACTCGAATCAAACGGTCGAAGAAAACGTATTGTTGATCTTTTCGAACTACGAGATAGCGCGACATACAACGCTGGCCAGGGTAAGTTCAAAAGCTGGGGTTTCGCGTTATCAACTACCGTGTTCTGAATAGTTTGCTCTTGCGCTCGACGGTCTGTAAAATGCATACAGTTTCATCATGGGAAGTTCCCTAGACTTCAAAGCGCACTTGTTACAAGCACAATCAGGATGATTCTTCAAGTCCAGGCGATGGCTGAAGACACGTCCGGTGCAGCTTGAAGAGCATATAAGCAGGGGGACACCCTAACTCGGCAACGCGCTCCCACCCTATGACAGGTCCGTCCTTGTCCATTCCTTATGTCATCCCCACCGTGAACAGCTTGACAGAGTTCTGTAAACTGTTACCGTTTACGTCGCTGAAGCATGGACCCCCGCCTTCACGGGATCCCCTTTCGAGTACCCTAGGCCTGAGCGATCAGAATGCCCAGTATCTTGTCCTCCGCCATATTTCAAGCCTGTTTCAAAAGGCTCTACTCGAGTATCCTAGAGGCTGCGGCCGTGACGAGGACAGGGTCTACACCCAGAGCTGCGAGATTGCGTTGACTACGAAGATGGTAGCTCGTGGCACCCTGGCGAATCAGCAGACTATACAGTGCGATCCAGCATATCGGTTATCAGTCACGCCGGTGCAGTACTGCCGCGTGGGTAACTCGGGCATTGGTATACTTTCACCGTGTCTTCCGTATCAAAGGTATCAAATCGTGGAAGATGTGCGCAGTCAGTATGTCAACGTGAGTGTTTGGCGTGAACCCCGTGTCATAGGGCCTTACCTGGTACTGAGCTGATTCTCATTGTTCGTAACTTCGTATGTGTAACGGGATGAAGCCGAGGCTGCGTATATCTACGTGATAGTGGGATTTGCGTGCGTACCCTTTGTTCATGTCTAGTATCGACTTACTGACAAGCCAAGGTTTATAGTTCAAGTAAAAGTTTTCAACTTGTTGATATGCAATTCGTCAAACGTGTAAGTAGCAGATCCCATGTTCTATTCATCGTCATTTCATAACGAGGGGAGCAAAGCACATAATCAACCCACCAGAAATAAGGGCTTCGACATAAATAGTCTTTGTACGTACTTGTATTTCTCGCTAGCCAGACTAGACATCCCTGATATGATTTACTTATAGGTCATTTGGGCCCCGGTATCCAATCTTACAAGCTTTCAGTTCCCACAACAGCTTTCTGCCCCACGATATTTCCTTCCAGATGCTGGCTTCCCACTCGGCAACCAATTCACTTCGACTGTAGTTTATCCATGGGCCGAGGGAGAACCCTTGGAAGGTCGTGTTAGCGACGTCGAACTTTGATCGGGCCGACCACTATTACCGTGAGTATGCTGTCCTCATGTTGTATTTTATATGATACGGGTATCCTTCAAGAGGAATATACCACCTCGATCACCTCTGCTGCTACTATTCCTGACCGCCGCCAGCAAGATGGCGTCGATAACCTCTGCTGTGTCTGTCTCTATTCTAATATCACTCACCATCTATGCGATTTACCGGAGACTTATTAAGTTCTCCGTGAAGCATATTAGGGGGCCTGATCCGTCGTTCTGGCAGGGTATGGATGCCTATCGGCTCGAAAAGGGCTTTAGAGCTGACATTAGAGTTTCGACATTACAGGGAACCTTCGTACATTCTTTTATCAGAGCAATGTCGGTGACCTGGACTTCAAGTATGTGAGAGACTACGGGCTTGTATGGCGTATGAACGGCCCCCTTGGCGTGAGTGTACTTTTTATTCGAAAGCGCTTACTTCGCTCATGTATGGCTGCTCCGCTCAGCAAGATGTTCTCGCCGTAGCGGACCCTAAGGTATGTTTAACATCTTTTCATGAAAGACCACCGTTTTGACGTTGAACTATTTGCCGTTCCTACCAGGCACTTCAATATATCTTCCATAAGTCAGGGTATAATTATCCAAAGAGTATCGAGTCAGATGTAATCACCAAGATTTTCACTGGTGATTCTATATTGAATGCCCACAGTATGTCCTATTTCATTCTTGGGGACCGATATTCACCTATCTGTAGCCGGTCACTCCCACGCACGCCACCGCAAGGTCATGAACCCGGCGTTCTCAGCTCCCCAGCTCCGTTCTTTTTTGCCTCAATTCCGAAACAGCGCTGCAAAGGTAGGTTCTATGTAGACATAATAAAGGGTCTGAAGGCAATAGCTGATTGACTTTAAATCCAGCTCTGCCGTATGTGGAAGGATCAGATCTTGGACGAAAAGCCTGAAGGAGAAGTCATTCCGGTGAACAAATGGCTCGCTCGTATGACGTTGGATGTCATCGGTGAAAGTATGTTTGCTACATGAAGAGCCCAGAGTGTCTCCTTACTTGCATCCTGACGTGACTTTTTTCTTAGCTGCGTTCCACTTCGACTTCGGCGCCCTCGATAACTCCAAGAACGAAGTCTCAGAAGCCTATGACAATCTCTTTGCTGACTCCCAACTTCACCCGCGGCTTTGGGTGGTCTTCTTCCGTGCCTCCTGGAGATGGCTTCCGCGCCCGCTGTTGAATCTCGTGGGCTACATTCCCACAAGAGAGTATAAGCGGTTTAGGAGAACAAAGAAGGTCGTGGACAAGGTGTCGACTGTGCTGGTTGACGCCGCGACAGAAGAGGCGAAAGTTGTAGAGATTGAGAAGGGTAAGAAAGATGTTATGAGTGTACTTGGTGAGTTATGATACCGAGGTGGTTGAATTGCAGATGCATGGCGTGCTAACGAAGGAATCTAGTTCGCGCCAACATGTCCGAGAATCCGTCTTTTCAACTCTCGAAGAATGAGATGACATCCCAGATGGCTACACTCACTATCGCAGGACACGAGACCACGGCGAACACGCTTACTTGGATGCTTTGGGAGCTTGCAAAGCATCCAAAGTACCAGAATCATCTGCGAGAAGAGATCAGGCAGAAGCGTGAAGAGGTCGCCGAAAGGGATGGCGAGGGCGTTGACTTCAAGATGGAGGATCTTGAGAGTATGCCGTTCTTGCAGGCTCTTCTCAAGGTACGGATCGGTGGTCGCTCGCGATAATGGTACTGATGTCTCATTAATAGGAAATTCTTAGATTCCACCCGATAGTCTATCATTTGGTTCGCTCTGCTGCTAAGGACGATATCATCCCTCTCTCTGAACCTCTTGTGACTGCGACCGGAGAAATCATTGAGGAGATTCCGATTGCAAAGGGTCAGGCGTTTTTAATCTCCATCTGTGCCTATAACCGGTGCGTCGAGCTCTCACTCTACCTTATACGATTGTATTCAACTCCTTGTATTACGACAATCAGGATTAAAAGCATTTGGGGCGAAGACGCCGACGAGTTCAATCCCCAGCGTTTCATCGATGGTAAGGTGGAGAACACCGTCAAAGTCGGGATGTACGGTAACTTGTGAGTATCTCATCGTTGTCGACAAGGATTTCTCAACACTAATCTCCAACATTCATCAGGATGTCCTTTTGTAAGTTTACATTGTCAAATGATCTGCATGTTTGACACTAACGTCGTGATTACCGTAGCCGCCGGGATGCGCGGTTGTATTGGGTGAGTTCGCTTCCTAGCTTGCATTCTTTTCATGATGCTAACCTTAATTTCCTTGCTTGTACAGATGGAGATTCTCGTTGATCGAGATGCAAGCCATTCTCGTCGCACTCATTGAGAACTTTGAATTTTCCCTTCCCCCGACTGAGACAGAGATTCTGCGAATGCCAGTCGGTCTCATGTCCCCAATGGTGAAGAACAGGCTACAAGAGGGGGTGCTGATGCCGCTAACAGTGCGTGCTCTCAGCACATAAACTAGACACCAGCCGTGTATTTAGCAGTGGTATCATGTGGCGATTTCATGAACGGAGATTCTGGCGCTAAATCATGCTCACGCAGGAAGCTTGAAGACCCGCCCCTTTTCCAACTACGGTATGGACAGCATCGTCTTCCGTCTTGTTATGCGTTTACTGCCATCAATAGACAACACGCGTTTGTATGCTAAGGAAAAAAGAAGGCAGCGCAGCAGCTAGATCGGGTCAGGATTAAAACTAGGACATAGCAGGTCGCCCCGAGAAGTCAATGGCAGGCAGTGCCCCATGAGGCAGGGGGATTTGGTGCCGCTGTAAGCGATAAGAGCATGTAGAGACCCAGGTACTGCTTGGAGTGCTCATAGGTGTGTTATTCGCTGCGCTGTTTAATCCCATTCCTTTCACCTCACTGACAATTCGTTACGATGTCCGGCTGTTATAGTACACCGCAGTCCGTATTAATGCGCAGATACTTGTTCTGCGGGACTTTCGAGATGTGGTGGAGACGATATGACAGGCGGTCGATGTTGTCTCTAAGTATGCAGGCGGTGCGCTACCAAAGCCTGCAAGAGCTCGAGTGAGACAGTTCATCCTATGCCTACTGTAGCGTTGGGCACAGGCTGCGTCAGGATCTAATACTGGATTCGTCAGTGGTACTCAATCTGAACAAGTCGTGAAGAAGGAAACAGGGCGTGTAAAAGGGGGCACGTCGGCCCCATACACTTACGGTCCTGGTGAAGCTGGTCCATCGTCCAGGTCACGACCGGCGTCCAGAGCTGCGTCTCCTTCATCAATGAGAACCCATGGACCATCGAGAACTACCGGAAGTGCTGCACCTCATGTGACCACTGCTGGTGCAGCGACGAACGCTGCGCAGAAGATCTTGACGCTTGCTACCGAGAGTCTGGATATGCTTCGTGCCGTGACGGCGGTGTTCAAAGAGAGTTTGGACAAGGCCGATGCGTGAGTTGGATATCTCATTTATCTGTATTGCCCTGCGATATTAATTGTACTATCACCTATTCTAGTTGGGTCGACCGACTACGATACGTTGGTGTACAGCGGCAAAACTCATCTTCTATTACCTCTCTACCACCAGCCTCTTCTTTGCCCAGTCCGCCGGAAGATTCACCAAGCACGTATAGAGAGCCGTTGCCTCCAATATAGCTAACGCCAAGCTCAAGTCAGGCCCACTCGCCGGTGCCTGGTATTGCATCCTTGCAGCTTCCTCTGCTTGATCCTGCGTTGTACAGCCAATCTTCTTCATGAAGCAGACATCATCACTATGAATCTCATGTTCATCATCGACACCACCACCATCACGCGCCGCATGAACATGTTTTGGAAAGGGGCACGGACTATGAGAATGATGGGAAGGGTAGGGAGAGGTACGGTGGATTTGGGGATGGACCTGCGAAGGACTTTGACGCGTTGTCATTGAGCAACGCGCCTGCTGTGTCTTCAGCGCAGTTCTCGTCGACGACACCAAGGCGTGACAAACGAGCTGGTAATGGTAGGAACGGCGGCAGTCAGAGCATGGATGTGGACACACTGGCATGAAGAACGTCGACGGAAACGGTTATCGGGACAGCGCGCGGATGGATGGAACTGGCGTCCTGTCTAGTAATTACTGTTGCTCCCGAGCCACGGAGTGCGTGGGCATAGCGTTGGGTTCGGTACTTATGCTATTACGCTACGTAGTCTTTCGTACTTACGTCCGTTGAACTTGTACTGTATTGGCATGACCTCCCCCTCTCTCTTTTTTTCTTGCCTGTCTTTCTCATCGAGGGTTTTTTTTCAGAGGTATCGTTGCTACAGTTCATATATGTAGATCTTATTGCGTGGAGTATTCAAAAGTTATTTTGACTATTGAGATATAAGGAGTACCTACTAGTGACGAGCCAACTCGCTATATTACAGCGTGCATCGTGATCAGGCTGGAGATACGTATTCGCCGTCAGGCTGTAGACTACTACTGGCAATGCAGGAAGATAGAGACGTTCATGAGCCACTGACTGTGATCAGACTTCAAAGAATGGATATGCAATAAATAGATAACCTCGTTGAAAACAACACACATTCGTTACATGTGAAGGGAAACATAGATGCTACAAAACTCTACCGCAGGTTCTATCGCAGCGAACATCACTCAATCCTTATCCGACTCGTCAATATCTTCGTCGAGATTGTGCTGAGAGTCTTCCACAGTACCACCCCTTCCCTTCCTATCTCGGTGTCAGCTCTTACGGCTTAGGCAGCGCTTTTTCATAATCCGTGAAGGCCTTGAAAAGCTCGTCACGCGTTACCATGCCATGTCCGGTCTCGTAGTCTTTGAACGGAGGCGCGATATCTTCATTAGCGTCAACCCAATTAATGTTTGCCTGGAGTCCCTTTTGAATGCAACTGCAAAATGCCTTCAACCATCCGTACAGATGTTTGAAGGATGGAGAGAGAGGAGCTTTCTTCAGTTGGATACTCCCGCCTGTAATGATGGCTTGCTTTTGATTTGCTACGTTTTCGAGAGGGTGTTCCTCCCATCTGGACAAGTATTTAAGGCCCTTTTGCTTCTGAACGGGATCTTCCTTGCCAGGCGAAACAACGGAAACCGCGCACCAAAGTGAGACCCAAAACAAGGACTCGAAATCATGTCGGACGCAATGCTGAAGGTGCTCCCGCTCAGAACTTGAAAGAGGCAGCTCAGACGAATCCGCCATGTTCGAAATGAGGTCGAATGCCATGAAGGGTAGCGTTCCGGTGCGATGATGCGAGGTTGGACCCGTCGATTGGCCGTTCTTGTCCGTAAAGACAGCAAGGTCAAAGTCGGTGAGAACGAACCGGTCCTTGCCATCCAAGACCCCCTTATACATGATATTGCCGCTGCTAATATCGCGGTGCAGAATAAGCGCATCGTGACGCAGCCCGTGCAAGCCTAAGACACACAGCACAAATTAGATAAATGAATTTCAGCTGATATGGAACACTTACAGTTGACCATTTGTTTCACCATTGTGATAAGAGAGTCCGGATTATTCTTGAGTTGGACGACGAGAGGTAGGTAGGGAAGCATCACAATTGCGCGGCATATCCTTCCATCGTACTCCACACCGAATAGCTCGCGGATGGTGTCAGAAAGGCACCGAAAGTCCTTGGATTTAAGAATCTCCGGAAGGTGGTCAACCTTGCAGCGCCGGGCCTTCTCAACCAACTTGACTTCGGAAACCCTACCGGCATACTGCTGGGAATACTTCACTATCACACCTCCAGAGACAGCGGGGGTAGTGCCTCCATACACAGTCGTGTGGCGTCCACTAAGCGCATATTGATTGTAGATCGACTTGCCGAGCGTGACAACGAAGGACGCGCGATCCTGCTCGTCCTCAGCATCTGGTGTAGTCATGTCGATCGTGCATCCATCCAGACTCCTCAGAGGGAAAGATTCCGGAAAGGGAGAGGAGGCAGGGGGCTTGATGATATCAGGTGGTGCAGCACCACACTGCTCAAGGTTGCAGTAGGAAAGAGCAACAAATATTGCCGCGACACGCTCGAAATTGTAGACAATCGATAGCTTCTCCTTGCTCTCGCGGGAACATGTGCGAACAACACCCGAAGCGTCAAAGTACCAAAGCGATAGGAGATCGTCCCGGAGTCCTACAATGATGGAGTGGACGCGTGTGCCCTTGGTCGAGCTCAGCATCTCGAGCGCATAGCCCCCAATCTGGTCCTCCATCGAAAGGACAGAGGGATTGATGTTGGGATCCTTAGGCTCCTTAGACTGACGAGCCTGAGCCGACCCGGAGGACTTGCTCTTCTTCTGAGGTCTAGAAGAACTCGGTGTGTCCGACCCACGCGAACGCTTAGAACCAGTCGATGCTGTCTCAGACACATCAAGTTCTTCGGTGCTTGCAACGAGCTCCATGACGGCAGAATGGCCCGAGGAGGTTGTCTCGGTAGGAAGATCCTAGTACCAAAATGACATCGGTAAGTCAAAACTCGAGTTGAGGTACAGTGGAAAAAAAGGGATGTGTATCATTCGTACCTCTGGGATATCCTCAGGGACTGACTCTGTCTCCGCAGTCACAGTAGCACCATCTGCTCTCCTACCTAACTCTTTCCCAAACTGACGGGTGAGACCGTTAACGAACTTCAACTCCATACACATCACAGCAGTAGACCACTCCATCCTCTTCTCCTCCGCTTTCGCGAGATCTTTGTCGCGTTTCCGAGCGACAAGGATGTCGGGCTTCCGGTCGGATGCTAGCTTGCCATGCTCCTCGGATCCACGCAAGACGCTGTCGTTGTGGGGAATAAAGACGATGTCGTCAATGGGTGGACGACCAGTGATGCCTTCCAATTCGTTCTCAGACTCTATCGAGAACGCAAGAATCTTCTCAAGGATGGCGGCAAACGGCTTGTACCTGCGCAGCTCATTCTTGGCATCGCAGAAAGCCTTGAGGTCGTCTTGAATGTGTGTGAAGAGCCCACTCTTCCGAAAGTATTCTGTCCACTTGTTTATCGTATCGTTATTCACGCCACACACAGCCTCCACCCAGATTGCGGTGGAGACCATCAGTAAAGTTGCGAGGCGCCCTGACATATCCTGAGAGGACTTGTCAGGGCACGTCAGGGCGGTCAGAGGCGATCGGTGTCAGTCAACTCGACGCTTCGCCTCAGGAGGACGCCCTTTGCGCTTTCAGTACGTCAGTATATCAGGGCGTAGGAACAAATATAGTTTTTATTTGGAAAACAAACAATTTCATCTATTTAATCATGGCTGTGGATCCCATGGTTGCAACGGAACGACAACGGTAGCTACTCTGAATCTGAGTCTGGTCTGAATCCCTCGTCATAATCATCGAAGTCCGGACCGAACTTGCTACGTCCACCGAACGGAGGTGGCGAGCTCATCACGTCGACGGAAAAGGTGTTCTTCGTACTTTGGGGTTTCAAGACGCCTACATTAACTGCTACTAACACTTCTAGTTGCACAGGTGTCTAGCATCGCATGATGACTTAGATCATATTGGGATGCCGCGTTTTCGAGAACTCACAGACGTCATGAGGCGACATTTTAATAACGGGATTTTGTGGGATGTTTTTGGACTAGCGCCAGATGTTACGGTAAGCGTCCTATTATGCACTATGCTAGATTCTAAATGTGACCAATTGCTCGCAGACATATACCTCATACTTCCCGCGTGGTGATATTCACCAATTGCTCTCACCAGACATCCTCCACCAACTGGTGAAGGGTACATTCAAGGATCATCTGGTGACATGGGTAGAGGACTACCTAGCACTCACTCACGGTGCCGCTCGCGCAAAACAGATAATGGACGAAATTGACAGGCGGTAAGTCAGTCTAATGCTATAAGAAGTATATTTTCTTATATTCTATTGCAGAATTGCCGCAGTCCCTAACTATCCTGGCCTTCGACGTTTTCCTGAAGGCCGAAACTTCAAGCAATGGACCGGAAATGACTCAAAGGCGTTGATGAAAGTACGCATTCTTATCTACTCCTATGAATTGACTTCTTACACTTGCGTTAGGTCTTTTTACCTGCCATCGCAGGCCTTGTGCCGGATCGCATGGTACAAGCTGTTCGCGCTTTTTTAGACTTCTGCTATCTTGCTCGCCGAGGAGCACACACTATGGATACACTTGACGAACTTAGCACCTCACTTACTCTCTTCCACGAGCTGCGGACTATTTTTGAAGAGGTCGGCGTTCGACCGGATGGGTTCTCTTTACCTCGTCAGCACTCCCTCGTTCACTACGTTCGAAGCATTCAACTCTTCGGCTCGCCTAATGGACTTTGCTCCTCGATTACGGAGTCTCGACATATTACTGCTGTGAAGAAACCCTGGCGAAGATCAAACCGCTTCAACGCACTCAGTCAAATGCTTCGTACTAATACTCGGCTGAGCAAGTTGGCAGCCGCTCGTGTGGAGTTTGGACGGAGAGGCATGCTTCGAGCCGACGTCCTTACTGCAGCCCAGATCAATGCCGGACTTGATGTGGATGATCTCGCAGAGGAACCAGCAGGAGAGCCTCAACCACAAGATCATCAAGACCAAGCCAACGACGAGTGGATCGATGATGAGGGTGATGCCAATGGACATGAAGGCCCTGCCGTCACCTCTTTCTTTCATTTGGGACGGCGACCAGGTATGTTTATCTATTTTTATCTCAGATCTTTCTTCTCATGTCGATCTATCATGACCATATATAGTCCAGACGTGCAATATCCACAGAATGGCGGCTGACCTGAATCAGCCCGGACTTCAAGACCTATGTCGGCGATTCTTGTATGATCAACTATACCCCGATGCCGTTATTCCTGCAGAGCACATCCCCATTGAGGAGTGTCCGATCTTCAATGGGACTGTGTCGAGGTTTCAGTCAGGCCGGGTAACATATTACGCTCCGACTGAGGACTGCGGGTCGTCCGGGATGCATCAAGAAATCATACGAAGTCACGCACGATGGAGAAACAGTTACGCACGATACGATACTGTACTCCTACAGAATGGTGAGGATGACGGCCCTATGCACGGAATGCTGGTAGGCCGCGTTCTCAGCTTTCTCCGTTTTACTCATGACGCGGTTGAATACAACACGGCATTAGTTCAGTGGTACATGCCGATACATGAGCATGTTGACGAGGTCACCGGCATGTGGGTTGTCAAGCCAGAAGTACATCATAGACAGCGCACAGTAGGACTCACGCACGTCGAAACGATTGTGCGTGGATGTCACTTAATCGGAGTCTATGGGAGAGAACACGTACCGAAGGACTTTCATTTCTCACAAACCCTTGACGCCTTCAGGCTGTTCTATGTAAATCATTTTATTGACTATCATGCTCACAAATGTATTCCATAACACTATGAACCTACTTCAAATTTTGTGACCACTCTGTCGCCCTGAGACTCTGACATGTCCTGACGAGCCCTGACGACAATCCTCAGGGCACTCAGGGCGTTCCAGGGCTCCAGGGCGCTACCAATTTGCTGATGACGTTCTTCGTGAATTCTTTCATGTCGTCTTGTACCACGCGGTCGACAGT
>MU274928.1:203213-219532 GCA_022160335.1 Irpex rosettiformis | reverse complement strand
AGAAACACCCTTGCAATGTGTTATATTCTACTCCGATAGATTCCAACCGGGCTGCGCATTTGTTGCGAGTCGACATACTAACTCAGTACTACTAACAAACACTCACTTGGATACTAGCACTGCCAGGTACGGTGATCCTTGAGTATGATTATTGTAGTGGCGTATATTACTTTTACATTTCCCAAAAGAAAAGAAGATGCCTAGCATATATCTCGGTGTACAAACAGTCAACTGATAGCAGTATGATGACTGTCTCAGAATCGCTAACGCTAGTCATGCCTCCGGCTCGTTAATCAGTGTTATCCGGCTCGGAGTCCTCGTCAAAGTTTACAACCACTGTTATCCCGTGAACGCTTCCGGCTTGAACTCTTCATTTCGAAGTGGCTGGTTGGCTTTCGTACTCTTCAACTGTTTGCATAAGCTTAGCTTGATTTACATATCCTCGCCGTCCTCGAAGCTCAGAAAAGGTCCCTTTACTAGAACATCAAGCTTCAGCTTGAAGTTGAGTGGTAAGTTGAATATCGGATCCGAGTCCTTGAGACTACATACGTATATAGAGACAACATTATATCAGGAAAAACGGCCCACCCAAATCCGACGCAGATACGCGGATGCTCGCAAATGGCTCGCGTGGCAAATGAAAATGTCGCAAATTGTCTGCGCAATGGGTAAGCCACGGTGGTCCATGCAGGGGGTAAACATACATACCAGGTATAGTGGCCAGTTGTTTTGTCCATGCTAGGTGGTAACTTTGGCGGGAGCGCCGCCATTGAACAGACAGCCTCCGTTCGTTGAGCCTGGGTCTGTTTGCGTCGATTTGCGCGGATGTTTTTTCCTGATGTAGTACGCGAGATACATGGATCCCAAGTTGCAGAACACGTAGGATCTGTGTTATATGTGTACAGCGTAAGACACGGATATCCACTAGTGTCTTAATCATTATAAATACTTATACTCAATATTATGCTGACCTGTGCTCCGATTTTATAGAATGATATCTGACGTTCTAACCCAATCAAATTGGGTTGGAATTTTTGCAGCACACGGGCGCGTGCAATGCCTCCAAAATTTCGTTGGGTAACTTAAATATACTTGCCTGAACGCTGCAATTATAGTGCTAGGAGTAAATACATATAATTGACTTCAACTTTATAGCTGCGTGGTACGTACGCAGTGGACTACGAGTGAACGTAGTACTAGATTTCAATAAACCTTCAATTTCATTTTGAGAGGATGAGGGCGAGGACGAGATGCGCATGTGGTTATTTTCTCTGAAATATTTTCCATACGAGGAATATAGTCCAGACGTGCGGAGGATCTATAGCTGCGTACGGCGCTCGGGCATTAGTACAATTATACTCATATACAGGTTGTTTGACAGTGTATTTACCTTCAAGGAAATTTAACTATGACACGATACGTTTGTTGGTCAGATTAGTAACTACTAGGATGACTTGGATATAAGATATTTTGCCTATTTGTGCCTGTGAATTGACATCCGATCTTATTGGACCAGGGGAAGAAAGTAAAAGCAGTGAGTTGCATTCAGAAATACGATTCGGAGGTCATAAGTAACTGGACGATGGCCAATATGAGAGAAAAGTATGACATCTATCAATATGGACGGTTTGAGAGGTTTTATTCAGACAAGATTATTTAGATATAATGACATACTGGCGAGGTTGGGCCCTGTCCGATGAAGACGTCCAGGACTCGTTCGGCCTCAAACGATGAGCCCCATGCCTCAGGGGTCAGTAGAACGTCAGAATACTGAGGTCATTATAGTACCTGCATTAAAAAAACACGATCCTAAAAAAATTAGATCTTAAAAATCGGCAACGGTGGATGGTCGTGGTAGAAGACGAAGCGCACCTGCAAGTGGTATGAGGTTAGGCGCCCATGACATTCCTTGTTCGTAACCGCTCCGTCACGTTACGAGACCATCGTTAGTCGCAGACATACAAAGCCCTCAATCTGCTCAGACATGTATGTTTTGTTCTAATTCTGAGCTGTCGGGAGGGTTAAACAGGATCTCCAGTTCACCGCAGTCCTCGAGGCTGCCGCACCGCCAGTAGTGCGTATCGGTCCAATTACGTTAGACCGCCAAACATGTGTGCTTATACAAACACTTTCAGACGTATCCGTCTCTTTTTCTGCTCGACCATCTACCTCGTACACGGTCTACGTCAAGCGAATCTTTGGAGTCTACGTCAACTTGGGACATTGCGGTTGCGGTTCAAAGAGGGCTGAACCATTTGCCTCCGTCGGAGTTCGCGCGTTAGCTCGCCCCTGTGAAGTCATCGAGAGCTTCAAGTTATTCTCACTACTGTCAGGGGTAAGGGAGGAGAGCAGGTGAGAATACTAGTGGCCGTACGTCACGTTTGCGTTTTCTGGGACGTTATCATCGTTTACCTACCCCCATTGTTACCTAGGAGCCTTTCACTGTTATCCCCCAGCTTCTTACGACTGTCCACGACTCCGAACCGAGTTTAAAGCACCTCTATTGGTATCCCACGCTAAAGCTACCCCACATAACGTCTATACCCTTCACAAGACGACAAGAATAACTCGAACTCTCCCTAACGACATGACACCAAAGGTCGACCTCGTACTCGTCTTCCGCTCCTCGACGGGCAACTCACAAGTACAGCCCAAAGCACTCGCAAGGAAGAATGCAAGACAAGCCTCGGAACAATATGCTAAGCTCTTACAAGTGTTGAAACAGGGAGGGTTGCAGGCGGTAGGGAAACGGGGAGAACGAGACGGACAGCTGCTCGTGCTTGTCTCGTGTCCGTCTGTGCTACTCAAGCGGCTTGCGCAGCGGGAGAGGTGTGTCTTTCCGATCTGCCGTTAAGGAGTGTTTTTGCGTTAACGCATATGAGCAGGCACTCGGATTTTTTGTACGGACTTCCCACCAACAACGCAGTCACCGCTGAAGACCTCGACTCTGCACCCCTGTCTCCCGCTGACCAGATTCGGCTCGTCTATACGTACATCACTTCAACTGAATCGGATGGAGGACTTGGAATTGCTCCTGGTTCGCCGCAATGGAATAGAGTCGAATCTGTGGTGGCTTTGCACGATCATTTGTTTAACGACACATGGATCAAGGCTTGGACGACCAGACAGCTTGGACTGGTTAGTTCGGAGCGAGTGAAGAGCCAGGTGTGTATACAATCCCAATGCTTCGTAACCTGAACTAATCTAAGATATAGTTTGGGGAAGCAGTTGCGTTATATTTCACGTTCCTGGCATCATACACAAAGTTCCTTATCTTTATCTCCGCCGTCGGCGTTGGGTTCTACTTCTTTGGGATCCCGTACTCGTCGGTGTACTCGAGCATCCTGCTCGTGTGGTCCATCACGTTTGTGGAGTGGTGGAGGATCAAGCAGCGGGTGTTGGCCGTGCGATGGGGCACGCGTGGGTCGTTCCGTGTCGAGAAGCGTAGGGCACAGTATCAGCCGATTAGCTGGTGGCGTCGGGAGCTAAGGATGTTGGCGAGCGTGCCTGTCATCTTGCTCTTCGGTGCAGTCCTTGTTTCGTTGCTCACCGGTATATTCGTGTTTGAGGCGTTTGTGACGCAGCTGTACAAAGGTCCCGGCGTAAAGTTCTTGGTAAGTGTCATGATTCTAAGTTATGGTAAAACAGCTGACGGGATCTTCGCAGTCATTCAGTCCGACGATCCTCTTCATGACGCTTGTCCCCCGTCTGTTGTCGATCTATCATACTTACGCTGTGAAGTTTACGGACTGGGAGAACCACAGTCGTCAGTCGACGCACGACGGATCTCTCACGATCAAGACCTTTTCGCTTTCTGCCATCGTCGCGTACGGTGGTCTTGCCCTCTCTGCGTTCGTCTACGTCCCCTTTGGCGAAGAAGTTATGACCTTCGTTCAGTCCCGCCTTTTCCACAATGGACCAAGTACAGGCTCTTCATGGACGTCGTCCGTGCTGTCATCAATCGTCTCTAGCCCTACCGCGACTGCCGTCAAAAATGCTACTGGTTTCGACTTCAACTCGACTACGATGGGTGATCACAGGCAATTTTGGGAGACAGACCATGGGAACGCAAGGAGCAAGCTTGATCCGTCGAGGTTGCAGAATCAGATGTTTGCCATTACGGTGACGAACCAGGTGGTGAATACGTTCTTGGAAATCGGACTGCCGTATATCACACGTGCGATTGCGTCCTTTAGGAGTGGAAAGGGGTTGTCAAGAGCGAAGAATAGCGTGGGAGCGAAGGCTGTTGGCCCGCAAGAACACGAACAACAAGGACAGACTACTAACGGGACGAAAGAGAAGCGCGTGGCGTTCGAGGATGACAAGACGAGTGCAGATCTTGTGAAGAATGCGAATGGGAAGGAGGAAAAGGAGTTTTTGGAGAAGGTTAGGAGGGAGGTGGCATTACCTGAGTACACCCTATTCGAGGATTATAGCGAGATGGTGACGCAGTTTGGATACGTTGCGCTTTGGTCTACCATCTGGCCTTTGGCTCCTGGTAAGTCTATCATGCCCCGCGCAAACAAACTTGCTACTGACTGAGGGTTTGTGTTCAGTGATGTCCCTCGTCAATAACTGGTTTGAACTACGTTCCGATGCATTCAAGATTGCCGTACACACACGAAGGCCTATCCCTGCTCGCACAGACACTATCGGACCATGGCTCGACTCGCTCACGTTTATCACATGGCTGGCAGCCCTCACCAACTCTGCCCTCGTTTACCTCTTCCGCCCCTCTGATCAGTGCAAGGCTGTAGGCACGACTCTACAACATAACCATCACCGTCTTAACTCTGAGAGCTCATCTACCCGTCAGCTCCTCTTATCTGCTGCGGTCATCGCTCTTGCAGCGTCTCACGGCTATATCATTGTGCGAGGAGTTATCAAACACGTTCTTGAACGTATCATCTGGAAGGGGAGTAAGGAGGAGAAGGAAGAGGAGAGACTAGAGACGGCTGTGAAGCAAGAATATTTGAAGAGCATAGGAGTGGCCGACGTTGCAAGAGAGGATTTGGCGGATAGCAAGGTGTTCAGAGAGAATGGAGAGATGACCGAAGGGCAGGCGTTTTGGGAGCATGACGAAGGTTTCCAGGAACTCAGCAAGGGGGTGAAGGATTCGTGAGTTTCTGGTTGTTCAAGTTAGGTTGGGTGAAAGTAGTCACTGGGATGAGCGGCGTCGTCGAGCTTCTCATGACTTCCTCAGATCTTAACGTTTTCTCTCGCGATTCTTTTATTTTTGGACCGAGTTATTTATCTTCCTTACTAAACCTTGTAATATTAGTATGAATATCCGTCTTAATCCAACGATACGCGCACCGTAGTAACCACTGATCTGGTCACGCCGTCACGTGAGAAACGCGTTGAAACGCGACGCGTATGAGCGCCTATGGCTACTCAGGGAGTTGTTGAAGTTCATCTCATCTGATGCTCGGCTATGTCTCGTTTACCACGTCTACACTCTTCGTCCGACCGCCATCATCAAGCAGGCCCTTCGATGGCCTCGACGTCGAAAGTACCGATGCTCAACTCTCGCAAGCGCAAAGCGGCCGACGACGATCAAGACAACCAGACTCAACCGAGAAAGCTTCCAGCGATCTCGGAGAATGGCAATAACAAGCCCTTGCGGCCATCGAAGGTCCTCCCAAATAGAGCAGCAGCAAAGGGTAAAGCACCAGCTTTGCCAGCACCGAAGGCTACTGCGGGTCCTGCTATCAGACGAACAACGCGGGCGACAAGCGCCCCAGCGAAGAATGAGCCTGTGCGTCCGCCTGCTCGGCCTACAGTAGTCGGTACGAGAGGTGCCGCAGGAAGGACAACTACTGGACCGCTGAGAGGAAAGGCAGCTGAAGATGCGCGGTTCCACGCTCTCCAGGAACAGATGACATCTATCGAGTCTGCAAGGGCTGCAGATGCCGCACGGATAGCTGCCATCCTAGAGGCTGAGCAGAGGAAGCTGGAGGGTCTACAGTCAGACCATCAGAATTTGACCCAAGAGCTTGCGGATGCGAGGGCGCAGGAGCTGAACCAGCGACGCGAGCTGGTCACTGTAAACGATGAACTTGAAGCTTTGAAGAGGAAGCACGCGAACGAACTGATGGTTTTGGAGCTGGAGATTAAGAAGAAGGAGAGGGAAATCAGGGAGCTGAAGGAGGACTTGAGATTATGTCAGGAGGATCTCGAGCGAGAACGTGACTCGGTGAAGACTCTAAAGTCGACTGTTTCCCAGCAGTCTACTGCACAATTGACCTTGACGACACAAGTCTCCGCGCTGCAAGCTCAGTTATCGGCATTACAGAGTGCTCTAGATATGTCATGTAACTCGAGCTCTCAGCTCAAGCTCGAACTCGAGTCGGAACGCAAGCGTGTGGCCGACCTTGAAAGCGAGAACAGGGCGGCGGAGACCTTGCGGAGGAAGTTACACAATATGGTGCAGGAGTTGAAGGTGTGTTTTCTCCGATTAATGTCATCGTGCTCCCATCTTCAACTGTCGGCAGGGAAATATTCGCGTTTTCTGTCGCGTCAGACCAGTCCTCGCGTCGGACCTTCCTGCCAACGCTCTCGCCAAGTCCATCGACTCGGGGAACGATGAGTCTCCCAACTCAAGTCCTGAACGTGATGATGGCCTGCTCGAGAGAGTGAAAGCCGATATAACTTATCCAGATAAGCTCGACCCTAAAGAAATCATTTTGCGAGCCAGTAGCGAGAGTGCCACAGGCCAAGAGCGCAAGGATGAGTGGACTTTCACTTTCGATCGGGTATGTAGCCAGGAATCCCGCGTCGTTGACTAAATTGACGTTGTAAACAGGTATTTGATCCTCGTTCCACCCAAGCGGAAGTGTTTGAAGAGATTTCCCTATTGGCACAAAGCTGCGTTGATGGATATAACGTCTGTATTTTTGCATATGGACAGACGGGCTCCGGCAAGTCCTTCACAATGGAAGGCGGCTCGGTAAGAACCCAAACGCTCTGGTCGAACACTGGGTTACTTATACGTATCCACAGACAGAATACAATGCTGGTATGATCCCACGAGCAGTTGAAGAGGTGTTCAAAGTGGCCAAAGAGCTAGAGTGCAAAGGCTGGGAGTACAAGATGGAGGGACAATTCCTTGAGATCGTAAGATTTTATCTCCTTGCAGGCACCGCAGATACCCCTGCTAATGAATCACTCTAGTACAACGAGACTATCAACGACCTCCTTGGTAAAGGAGAATTTGATAAGAAGAGGCATGATATTCACCACGACAAGGCCGGTCGAACTACCGTTTCCGATGTCAACGTCGTCCCTTTGAGGTCTCCCACCCAGGTTCGTTCCCTACTGTCGATTGCACAGTCTAGGAGAACGGTCGCCAGTACTCTGATGAACGAGCGGTCTTCACGTTCTCACTCGGTGTTCACTCTCCGCATTTCCGGCGAGAATGCAGCGACAGGCGAGACATGCGAGGGAAGCTTGAACCTCGTCGATCTTGCTGGTAGTGAACGTCTGGAGAAAAGCGGCGCTGGAAATGACAAAGACCGACTGAAGGAGACCCAGAGCATCAACAAGAGCCTAAGTGCACTGGGCGATGTAATTGCTGCGCTCGGCGAGAAAGGTGACGGGAAAACCGACAAGCACATCCCCTATAGAAACTCTAAGGTTCGTCAGCTTGCTACAGCTCTGCGTTAGAGCCTTGAAATTGATTTACGCGCACAGTTGACATATCTACTTCAAAACTCCTTAAGTGGCAATTCGAAAACACTCGTAAGCCCATTTTGACCTCTACAATCATAAGAATTCAATGATTGACGATGGAAATTTAGATGGTGCTCAATCTATCGCCACTGGCTGGCCATCTCAACGAATCTTTGTGTTCGCTTCGCTTCGCAACTAAAGTAAGATAGTCTTGGTCGTGTTTACCATTACATTGCTTATTCTCTACGTAGGTTAACAACACCACGCTCGGGACAGCAAAGAAACAGATCAAGGCCGCTTGAAGATTATCGAACGGGTTCTCCTCTTGTATCGTAACGCGTGCCCATAGTTTGCTCTCCCTTGTTTTGTCTGTGGACTATCCCACATGTACAGTATTGTTTTATTGATATTATCCTTCCGTCCCATAATGCATCCATAAGTTAGCAATCTGTCAAGGTATATACACAAAGCGGATAGTCAAAGCAGTGCAATGAGAATAGCGAGCGATCTAAGCAGTCATGAGAGTCGAATGTTGATGATGTGGTCTCTATCTAGTGGGGCTTGGCGAAAGTCCATTGTCTCGTTTCACCTCGCTTGCCCACTTGAAGTAGTTACATTTGTACTTGTGGTCTACTTCTTCTCGCAAGCGTTCCGTTTTTCCCTTGTCGTATCCCGGGCCAACTGGGCTATACACCGAGACCTCATAAGTCATGTCAACGATACATCAAATCCGTCCGAGGTGCTTACCGTGAACATACGTAGAAGCTCCTGCCCTTGTTACGTCCTGCTTTGTTTACGGTATATTTCTTCGTAGGTTCTCCGTGGACAAAGCACTTTGGGGGTTGAACGGGAGTGAATATGTTTGTCCATGCCGTTTTACTTGGAGAAGATGGGGGAGTAGGTGCAGATGAAGCTTCTATCGCACCGTGTGTAACGGTAGTGAGTTCGTAGTTACCGTCATTAGAATCGAGCTGCGTTAGATCAAGGAGAGCGACACTACTCGATTCCCCAGAGTCGTTCTCGAGCTCGATGGCTTCAGCAGAGCTTAAGCCTGATTTAGAGGATGAAGCGGCTGATCTCGTCTTTTCAGAGTGTGAGCTTGACATGCGATCTCCCGAACTTTTCTTCGACCTCTTGTTAGGCGATGAGCCAGAGTCGTCCAGATACACAGAGTCGGCACGTTTCTTGGTGTTGACCGGGTTGAAAACGGTAGCTGGCTTCTCCGAGTTCATCTCACCAATTCCGATATCAGAGTCCACACGAGAAGGGCTACCAGAAACTGACTGAGAGTTCGATGGAGTAATAGATGGAGTTCGAGTATTTGAATTCGAGGTCTCATTTTTCTTCCCAAAGAAGGAGGATATCCGTGACTGCTTGAACTCTGCCCAGTGCCTTGCTGCTAACCGCGGGAGCTCTCGTGCAGCCGAACTCTGTTTCATGGCATCGCAGAGCTTGAGCGTTTTGCCGGACTCGAGAGTGATGTCGTCATATAGGTCAATATAAATGGGACAATGGTCCGATCCTTTCAGAGACGGCTGTATGTCACCGTGCTTGATCCACTTCAGCAGACCTGGCGAGACAAGGATGTAATCAACTCGCGTGCCATAGTTGGTCTCCCTTGCCTGAATCTTGGTATTCCAACCTACGAAAGCCGTACATGATACATGAGCGTGTGCGTTAAAAGAACCAAAATTCTAGAGATACACCTAACTCACATGTGAACATGCCCTTCCGCTCAGGCCAGTATGTGCGTACAACATCGATCATAGGTCCTTGAGGATGCAACCATTTTTGAAACCACTGTCGAGCAGGGTGTTCCCAAAATGCGTTCGCGTTACTCGGAAGATGGCCGTCGCAATGGTCTGCTGGAGTCGCGCAGATGTTCATATCGCCCAATACGATGACTTCACGGCCCTCTTGCATTAGAATCCGAACGCGCTCCTCGAGTAAGAGGTGATAGTTCATCTTAAAAGACGTCCGTGCGTCAGAGGTTTCGTTTGGGCAATAAACGTTGATGAGGACGAACAGCCCAAAGTCGAGCACTAGACCCCGTCCTTCGGAGTCTAGGGCATTGAAACTAGCTGGAATTTTGCCCTTCTCGTCCGGGAACAAGTCAATGTCGTTTACTGAAGGATAATGGGAGGATATTCGTTCCAGAGTAGTTAGAGGAGTCTTGGGCTGGAGTTTCCCTGAAAGACCTTCCTCGGCTTTCAATGGGGTGGCGGTGTTGGACCTCGCGTAGACAGCTACGCCGCTGTATCCCCCTTTCGTTGTTGGGAAGGAGAAAAACGAACCGTAGTTGGAAGGCATAGCCACGTCTCTTGGAAGGGCTTGCCTAGAATACTTCAATTCTACACGAATGGTCAGTACCTTGTTCGCTCTCTGGGGGGTTATAATATTACCCTGGAAACAAATGATATCTGCATTGAGCTCATCGAGGATGCCCTCGAATTCTTTGAAAGTGTTCCATCTGCGCTATGTGTGAGACTAAGAATTTGAATGTATTGGTCGAGTGGAACGTACGGATGGTATTTGGGCAACGTTCTGATACCGTTCTAGTATAGCCTCGTCGGCGCGTCCATCAGACGATAGTACAGGAGTTTGTCACAGATGAAGCATGCTCACGATGTTCCACGATAAAATACGCATTATTATAGCCTGAAAAATAAAGATATGAGCGTGGACTCACGACCAAAGTTTTTGGGGGATTTCATAGTATCCAACGTACATTGCAGTGGTAGTTCGAGTTCAAGTTTACTTCAGCAACCCAAGCGATATCACACGGGTTACTACGCGTGTCAATGCGTGACGGTCTGTCACTCTTTGGCGCTCAGCGCCACCAAGGCGCGCGGCCGCGGAACACTACCAGAAATAGCAAAATGGCGCACCGTAACGCGGCCTTCGAAGGTTCAAGAACTCTGCTCGGGGGGGCGCCTGCCTCTAGGGAACCTGGTAGGAATCATTGTAACGGGCCTATGAGTTTACCGTAGTCGTATAGTGGACGCGATTATCCATAGTAGAGATAAAAATTATATGCTTAAAGTACTTACAACTTGAATATCAATAGGCCACGGACGTCAGCATCACAGCAATATGTAGTAGTTTTGGTACTTTACATATAGAGTATTACATGTAACTTGAGGAACAACGCCTCGCCAGCACGGCCAGAATACAATAAAAGACATACTCCGACCTCATCGAATTATAGAGTATTTACTGTACGTATAGCGGACTGGTCTTCACTGGACAGGATCTATAATAACGGTGACCGGGTGCCGTGTGAGGCATTCGTAAGGGCAGGCTTGAAATTCAACCTGAGCTTCCGTCTATTCCAGACGCGGACGCTGTCGGATGCAGTTGGAAGTGCCCAGGACGTCAGCAAGAAGCAACGATTGATTCAAAACAGACGGAGCCTACCAGAAAAAACAACTTGAGGCTCCCGTGGCGT
This sequence comes from Irpex rosettiformis, assembly GCA_022160335.1. Taxonomy (NCBI): domain Eukaryota; kingdom Fungi; phylum Basidiomycota; class Agaricomycetes; order Polyporales; family Irpicaceae; genus Irpex; species Irpex rosettiformis. Next base: position 208,413 of record MU274928.1, on the reverse strand, counting down.
CTTAAACCCAGCAGCGCGCAACTCTGCCTCCGTCCGTGAAGAAGTCCGGTAGCACGTAAACCATATAGTCAAAATCCACCTGTGATGAGCTCGTGGCTTTTTTCTGGCCGTGCTCATATGTCATCGGGTACATCCAATCTTCATACTTAGCACCAAAGATGATACTTGATGCCTGGGGTTTCAGCGCAGAGGTTACCGCGCAAAGTTGGGAACAGAAAGACACGATGGACGGGCCCAATTCTGCCTTCAGTAGACCCCGCAGAACACTACGATGCACCCCATTACACTGCCCACTTGACCTTGTTGTCCACGGGCGTAGCCACGTCCGTTGTCCCCCCCGGGGTAACACACGACATATCCCCTCGAGTGTCAAGATCAACAGGGCCCATTTCGGTGTCTGCGGCGGTAAACTGCAGTTGTCTCGAGCGAAACTCAAGTGGTACAGACACTTGCATGCTGTCCGGTCCACGTTCGTTTCCGAGAGCGATACCTCGCTTGATGCGTACGATGATGAGGTTGAATGAGATCCCAACGGTGTGTATCATCTGCGCAGCCGTAAGGCGGTGGTGAGCGTTGCAACTGCTAGACCGGATGTAATGAGTGCAAACAGGGAGGGAGAGACGTACAATATCTGCGGCGCAGTAGACTGCGTTGCTGCCGGTCACTTCTGTGACGAACGTTGCAAGGACGAAGCTTGTATATAAGAACGCTGACTCTACGAATATCCGGGTGATGTCTTCGAGGCGGATCCCAGTAGCTCTCGCAGCCCCTGCTCTGTTGGCTTCTCGGCTGACAGTCCATATACGCCAGACAATCAAACCTAAGAATAGAAACAACTGCGAGTCAATCTCTCATGGAAACTCGCATCGAGCGTGGACAAGAAATACCGGTGGTGAGGAGATTAGTGACCAGCGTGATGACCAGGAAAGACATGATGAAGGACGACAGCTGGTTGGCAGTGATAAGGGTGTCAGTGCGGAGTGTAGCAGAGATGTAGATGATCGTTATGCCACAGGCTGCGTTCGCAAACCATAAGAGAATCGGAAAGGCGACGACTCTCCAATCGTAGAAGAACACGACGAAGCAACGGTATATCTACATTGAAACGAGTTAAACTTCGGAGAATGATATATATATATATATATACGCTCACCAGCATTCCATCGCCGATAAGAGCCATCATCTGAAGACAGCCTGTCTAAACGAGCAGATTCTGTTAGTCGAGAGAACGTTAGCCAGAGTGAACTATCGCACCTTCATGACATTGACCGTGTACGATATCTTGTGAAATATAACACTAGCTCCTCCCGGTCCTTTATAACGTATAAAGGCATCATGATTGAACTTGATGCTGCATACGATGTTCATAGTCTCTAGTATGAACATCAACGCCGCGACTACGATCAGAGGCCAATTGTACGTCTGCCGCTTTCCTATGCTGGTCCTCCCCATGAACAACTCCCGGACGCACATCCCAAACGTGACAAGAAATACACCATACGTGATAGACTCCAGCACCAGCGAGATTAGCTGGGCTTCGTCTATGGGCAAGATGGTCATGATTTGGAGAGCTGTCTGCGAGGGGTTTGTCGAGAGGGCGAGAAAGGTCCGTGGTATGTCGGGGGAGCATTATATATTGCATATCGTGATACTACGAGTCAACAGGGCATCTTTCGAATCTTCCTCCATCAGCTTCTCCGTATATGTATCCTTTGCAGGTGCTAGCATGCTGAGTAGGCACAAAAATGGAGGCATATCACAAGGGTCAAAGGATAGAATTTACTAGTGCCTCGATGTTGTGCATTGAATCAGGCCGACACAGAGTCCGCAGATTTAAAGCTAGAAGGTTGGAAACAGCTGGAAACTCATTTGAATTTCGAGGACAGGGACGACGGTGATTGTTTTCTATAGTGTGTATAACGGCGGGTTCATGTGGCCGCGGTGTTTTCTCGTCGTTATGTATAACTGGCCGCTCTCCGTCCACATCATGTTGTGCCTGTCGAGGATGTTGCCAGGTGTTGCCGGCATGAGTAGAGGCAGGTAGAGGCAGCTCCCAGGGCTGTCAGGGACTGTGAGAGGCTGGCGGACATGGCCGTAATCAATTGATGCGCCGTATCCCGAGTCCGAGGCTTGGCCAGCGCACCCACCCAAGTTGGTCGCAGAAAATATGTCATTGTACTCGAAAAGTCCTATTGAATTACAAATTCTCAGAAAAATTGTGCGTTTTCCCTTCCACTTGTGTGGTACTCGAAATGACCACAAGCTACTTGCTCCAACGAGGCAACTTGGTTTTTCGCCGTGTGCGTTGCATTTCAAAGGTTCGTTCGTCGCATTCTCAACGTGTAGGATATAAATTCTTCTATCTCGCATCCTATCAGTTCGCTCATCGCTCTCATCGTCTCTATCACAGGGAGATCACTAATCCGAGTCTGGTTATCAAGAACATGGACAAGTTTACGTTGAAGGTTTTTAAGCTTGTCGAGGAATGGGCTCGTGCGATTTTTGGTGAAGACATGAGCAATTGGGAGAAACATCCTCAAACTAAGGTCCTTTTCCGAACCGACCCCAACGTCCTGCAACACCTCAATAGTTTCCTCGCTATGCTTCGTGAGGAGCAGGCGCGAGGGTCCTCGAGGTCGGATACGGTAGTGCCGGAAGATCAATTGAAACAGGTATGACCACGACTTTTCTTCTTTGTCTAGGTCTAAGTTCACTCTTCCGCTGTCGAAGTGTGCTACCTTTCTTCGAATAGGGAGATCATGCTATAACCTTGGGGCACTCGGCCCTTGTCTGCGCCCCACCACTCTAACGCTTCGTACTCTGGATTTTGCATCATTACTGTGCGTCAGCATTTCCGGGACCGCCCCCACATGTTCAGACAAGAATGGGGAGAATCTTCACTTTATCGACGATATCGAGTGCGCTGTGGCAAGGCTCCTTCCTGTTATTTCTTACGGTAGCCCAGGATGTCGTGAAGTATCAATCAGTCGTATCATCTCCTCATCTTTCAACACTCATTCTCCTGGTGATATGTTTCCCTCCGATTAGCGTGGGTGATACTAACATATATTTTGAAGATGTAAACGACAAAACGGAGAGAAGCTTCAATCGCTCTCTCGTTGCGCCTGATCAGTATATACGTACCCGATATGCCTTTCTTGGACGTCAGATAATCGGTGGTGAAGAAACCGCTGCCACCAAGCTTACTATTCAGCATTTTAAGAACACCTCTGACCCCAACTTGAAGGAGACCCGGCAACGCAAAATCCAGCTTTCACAGATCCCAAGATCCCAGGACCTTTTGAAAACATCCCAGTGTATCTACAACGCGTTCGGTGCCAGTCTAGCCCACCCATTTCTTGTCGTCAATACTTCAGATCGTTACTCACCACTCTCCGAGCAACTCGCAAGAGATCCGGACTCTCTGGTCATCATGGCTACGCAGATGATTGAGTGTAAGTGGTTCTACAGGTACCGAATTCTCATAAATTGACTACTGTCGTTCTTTTAGGTATCCATGATCTCAGATATAAGGCGTGGGTCATACACCGCGACATCAGTATTAGCACCATCATGCACACGAAGCATGGTGGTATGGATAAGTTCATACTTGTCGACTCTGGTTTTTCGGTCCTTATGGACGAGAGCGATATGCCCCCGCCGGGATCACTCTTGCGTCATCATACGAGAATGGTGCCCTTCATGGCTCAGGAACTTGTCGCAGACATCGAAGAATCACAATGTAGCTGGCGTCGTTCTGCGCGCGGCATAGACCCATCCAGCATTGTGTCCGACATGATTTTGAATCATTGTTCTGGGTCTCAGTTTGGTGCGCAATTACCGTCGTTTCGCCTGACAAGGAACTTGAAAATCTCGCTCAGAAGATAAAGGGCCTCAAATACTTGGCCACTTGGAAAATGCCCTCTCTCCGCTGTGCAGCGAATCAGAAGCACGTCATTATTACCGGCGGGGCTACCGAACTCAAGAAAATTCCTCTTTCTCCGTCCTTTGCACATCTACGTAAATGGTTCAAGGCATTTCGTAGTTGTATCCTTATGGGCTTACTGGCACGAATCAAGTGGGATGGACTTGAAGATACCGCGCCTCCATTTGAGGATTATGAAACTGGACACGGTGAGGCCACACGCGAAAAGCTTCTTAAAGTTTTTGAGCGTTATGCGGATGACACAGAACGACAAACTTGTACGGCCCTTCATGGGAATGCGACAGTTTAGGCCGACCCGGAAGGAGAACGTAGAAGTCGCAATGTGTTCATCAAGGGCTCACGCTGATGCATGATGCATGATGTAGTAAGCTAGGTATATTCTGTGCTGTTTTAGACACGTATAAATGATTCGTGCTACAGTATTTATGTATAGCTGTCGCAGCATTGTGGTCGCCAACGTACTACTAGTATGATTATCTGATTACTATTGTGTCAATAGACAAAAAAACACGCTAGCTATCACCAGGAGAGTTCTGTTCAACCAGAACAAATCAGAATCTGCTCTAAGAATAATTTCTCGTTCAACGGCATAGAAACGACAGTGTATCGAACTTCTAGTGTCCATTGCGATCATTGTGGCTCCCGCGTGGAAGTTGCTGTAGTAAGTGCCAGCCAGGACGGTGACAATAGGTATCGATTGTTTCATCATTTGAGCGCAGCAATGTGCTGAAAAAGAAGCAGAATATTAATACCGTTGATTACATCGGTATCGATCATACTGCCACCGGCCGCATGCCAGTGACACATTCCGAGTCCGAACAATGGCCAAGATGCGTGGTGTGCTTGCACCGCCTGTGAAACAGGGTGATTGTGGCATGACAAATACAAAAAATGACACATTATGCCTAATACGCCAATAGCATCCAGCCAAGATGTCCGGCTTACATGCGGCTGCCTCTGGCCTTTGCAATATTAATTTGAACAATGGTCAGCAGTTGCTATTTAGGGATTAGCACATCTGAGATTCAATATTGCCGCACATCGGATCAACATATTCATGTGCGCCTATACCAACTACCTTCCCAAAAGGGAAGTTGTTGCGTTGTGCTCACCAACGCCCATTGTCCGGCCACGCGCAACCGTGACCTTCTGGGCCCTGGATGCCATCAAATTAAAAACACGTTGCAGATGCTATAAATTTGTGAGTTTGTTTGCTCTCCGTCTACCCTCACCTCTCATTCCAACCACTCACTC
>MU274928.1:109357-201127 GCA_022160335.1 Irpex rosettiformis | reverse complement strand
ATTGCATCCGACATGATTTTGAGTCCTTGTTTTGGGTCTCGCTCTGGTGCGCGGTTACCGTCGTTTCGCCTGGCAAGGAAGATCCCATTCAGAAGGAAGAGGGCCTCGAATACTTGTCCAGATGGGAGACAACCACTCTCCGTAGCGCAGCAAATGAGAAGCGCACTATTATAGAAGACGCTGGACAGCTCAGGGAAGCTCCTTTCTCTCCATCCTTCAAACATCTGTACGGATGGTTGAAGGCATTCCGCGGCTGCATTCATAAAGGATTCCAGCAAAAAAACAATTGGATTGACGCTAATGAAGATATCGCGCCTCCGTTCGAAGACTACGAGACCGGACATGGCACGGTAACGCGTGACAAGCTTTTCGAGGCCTTCACGGATTACGAAAAGGCGCTTCCTAAGCCGTAAGAGCTGACACCGAGGGAGGAAGGGAAGGGGTGGTAGAGGAACTTGGGGATACTGAGGAAGGCTCGCAGCACAATCTCAACGAAGATACTGACGAGTCGGATGAGGATTTAGTAATGTTCGCGGCGATAGAGCCAGGGGTAGAATTTCGTATCTATGTTTCCTTTACATGTGACGAGTGTGTGTTGTTTTCAACGAGGTTATCTATTTATTGCATATCCATTCTTTGAAGTCTGATCACAGTCAGTGGTTCATGTGCATGAACGTCTCTATCTTCCTGCACTGCCAGTAGTAGTCTACAGCCTGACGGCGAGTACGTATCTCCGCCCTAATCACGATGCACACTGTAATACAGCGAGTTGGCTCGTCACTAGTAGTAGGTACTCATTATATCTCAGCAATCAAAATAAAACTTTGGAATACTCCACGCAATAAGATCTACACATATGAACTAAAGCAACGATACATCTGAAAAAAATCCTCGGGGAGAACGACAAGTAAGAGAGAGAACTAAGAGAGAGAGAAATCATGATACAGTACAAGTTCAACGGACGTAAGTACGAAAGACTACGTAGCGTAATAGCATAAGTACCGCACCCAACGCTATGCCCACACACTCAGGCTTCAACTGGGCTCGGTTGCAACAATAATTACTAGACAGGGCATCAGTGCCCTCCATCTGTGCTCTGTCCCAATAACCCTTTCCGTCGATGTTCTTCACGTATCCACATCCATGCTCTGACCGCCGCCGCCCCTACCATTACCAGCTCGCTCATCACCACTATCCTTCCCTACACCATCGCCGTCGATGTCACGCCTTGGTGTCGTAGACGAGAACCGCGCCGAAGAAACAGCAGGCGCGTTGCTCAACGACAACGCGTCAAAGTCCTTCGCAGGTCCGTCCCCAAACCCACCGTACCTCTCCCTACCCTTCCCGTCATTCTCATAGTCCGTGTCCCTTTCCAAAACATGTTCATGCGGCGCGTGATGGTGGTGGTGTCGGTGATGGACATGAGGATCATAGTGATGATGCCTGCTGTATGAAGAAGATTGGCTGTACAACGCAGGATCGAGCGGAGGAAGCTGCAAGGATGCAATACCAGGCACCGGCGAGTGGGCCCGACTTGAGCTTGGTGTTAGCTGTATTGGAGGCAACGGCTCTCTATACGTGCTTGGTGAATCTTCCGGGGGACTGGGCAAAGAAGAGGCTGGTGGTAGAGAGGTGATAGAAGATGAGTTTTGCCGCTGTACACCAACGTATCGTAGTCGGTCGACCCAACTGGAAAAGGTGATAGTACGATTAATATCGCAGGGCAATATAGATAAATGAGATATGCAACTCACGCATCGGCCTTGTCCAAACTCTCTTTGAACACCGCCGTCACGGCACGAAGCATATCCAGACTCTCGGTAGCGAGCGTCAAGATCTTCTGCGCAGCGTTCGTCGCTGCACCAGCAGTGGTCACATGAGGTGCAGCACTTCCGGTAGTTCTCGATGGTCCATAGGTTCTCATTGATGAAGGAGATGCGGCTCTGGACGCCGGTCGTGACCTGGATGATGGACCAGCTTCACCAGGACCGTAAGTGTATGGGGCCGACGTCCGCCCTCTACCACGCCCTGATTCTTTCTTCGCGACTTGTTCAGATTGAGTACCACCGACGAGTCCGGCATTAGAGCCTGACGCAGCCTGGGCCCAACGCTGCGGTAGGCACAGGATGAACTGTCTTACTCGAGCTCTTGCAGGCTCTGGTAGCGCACCGCCTGCATACTTCGAGACAACGTCAACCACCTGCCGTATCGTTTCCACCACATCTCGTCTGATGTTCGTCAACGTGCGGAGATGATGCTCCGGAAGCGGCATATTATGCGACGATCGCGGCGAAGAAGGTGACGAAGGATTCTGCAACGAGGCAATAAAATCCCGCAGAACAAGTATCTGCGCATCAATATGGACTGTGGCATACTATAGCATCAAGGTAATATGATCCAATTGTCAGTTAGCTGAAAGCAGCCGAATCAGATAGCGCAGCGGATAACGCACCTGTAACCACTCCAAGCAGTACTTGAGTCTCCGCATGCTCTCCTCGCTTACGGCGGCACCAATTCCACCAGCCTCAAGGAGCACCGCCTGCCATCGACTTCTCTGCGCGACCTGCTGTTGGTTTTCATTCTGACTCGATCTAGCCACTGCGCCACCTTCTTCCTGCCGCGGCGTAGGTGTCCGACTATGCGTGGTGTCGTCTATTGGCGGCGACAAAGTTGCTCTATCTAAGCTCATAAGTGAGTGAGAAAGCACAAATAACGCGCAGCGGAGGGATCTCCATGAGATATATAGCCTTGCAACGCACCTTCTCCTCGGATCATGCTGATATCCCTACTGTTGCCTCGCGGGGAGCGAGAAGAATCACTAGCAGCGAATTGTGCCGTGCGACCTCGAACGATCGAAAGGTCCCGCAGCGCAGACGTCCATGAGTGGTTTTGCTGTAATTGTGATCGCTCGCTGACATCGCTATTCAGCAGACGGCCGCGTTCTGGCGTTTCACCATTCACTGATGGTCGACGTCGATAGCTATCAATCTGTAACAAGCACAAGGGAATATAAATCAGTCAGTTTACGTTGTCCATCGTATTGTGTGGCAATGAGTAAAACACGTGAAGATCAAGAAAGTGATCCCCAAGGAGGTGATTATGCGCGCATAGCGAGCAAGAAATGAGATCACGAGCCAAGGAGCAACTTTATGTTCCTTCCCCAGCGGAAAGTGCAGACAAGAGGTCACTCGACTAGTCTGCTGACGGGTCAATGTCTGCGACACTGGTCGGATGAAGCCTATATCGTAAGTGCGATCCCACCCATATGGTCTTTTAGTAGTGCATACTTCGCGGATACGGGTGTACCGTGAGTTGCCGACTAAGAAAGAAGGACGAAGTGACCTTCGATACAACGACATCGGCAACACGTGAATATCGACCATATGCTTCTACACAGCGGACTTGCTGTATGGACGAACAGGTGAACAGCCGCTATCCAGTGGCAAAAGGGGTATTATCGTGGGTGAACATTACAGGGAGTCCAAATCACGCTCCCGTTTGCGCTGGGCACCCTCAGAAGAATGCAAGAAGCGCTATTGCGTGGTAAGAACCCGCGAATCGAAGAGGAAGATATAGGACATCACGACATCCAGTCACGGCTTGTTCGCCCGCGTAGGCACAGCATGCGCCAACCAGCATTACCCTGTGCAGGGTGATAGGGTGCGATCTACAGCGCACTCTCACAAAGCGCTGCTTGTAGGGCGCACTGATGACCGTATCCGAAGAAATGTCTAGTATGCAGCAGAACACTTCTAAAAGAACACGAAAAGGACGTGGATCCCAAAGAGCGCGCACAGTCACTCAGGACCACAACGCTTAGAGTATGGAGGAACGGGATGGAATAGAAATGAGTGAAACATAACAGGACCACTCACCCTATCGAGCTGTCTGCACGCAAACTCGTCTAGTTGATTAACTGGCAATCGGTCGATAACAGGGCGTGAGATGGTTTTGACGGACGACTCGACCATTTCTGCTCCATACTGCGAAACGCCAACGTCACACATTCGTCAGTCGCTCATAGCGAATAAGGTTAAACATGCGGAAGCAACGCGCACCTTGACCACTCTGGAGCTCGCCTTTCCATGTTCATATGCCTTGAGCGCAGTGTTGACCAACGGGATGGTAGACACTCTCGAGACAAAGTTCTCAGACTCGTCCTCGGCCAATGATGGTGATGTCGACCTCGACGACACAGACAGGGCAGGAGTAGGTTGAAAAGCTGTAAGATAGACAACATATGAGAGAAACGAAAATCTCAGATAATCGTTCGACTTACATGTAGACGGCGAGGTAAGCACGCTGTGCCTCATATCGCCCAAAGCACGCACGGCGATGCGCACAGATTCATCCTGGTCATCGAGGTTAAGGTGGTCGTTGTTGGTACTGACGACGTCCATGGCGACGACGGCGACGACGACGACGACAATGGTGGTGGTGGTGGACGGAGAGACTGAGAGTGGTCTGCGAACGAGGGCACTGTCACCATCCATCACTCTGCAATGCATCCAATTTTTTTCACGTGAAATCTCAGTCCCTGTCCACATGCTTACTCCGAGAAATTACTCCGTTTGTCTTATCGGCGCTGAGGAAATTCGTCCGTGTTTGGAAACTGTACAAGAAGAAGAAATAATAAATAATTAGAGTGCAGTGCTCTCTCGCTCGCGTTGTGGTCGCCGTTGTCGACGACGACGACGACGACGAGTTGATGAACAGTGATCAACTCGTCGAATGATCTCATACTTCTGCGCGCGCTTACTTTTAGTTTTGACTGCCACTAGTCACGTTCGCATATGTTACTTATCTCTGATCGACTCCTATCTGTGCTCCACCCAATAAGACACAAGCTCGAGTCACACAACAGGTGTGAACTAACAAGCAAGGTGAATAACGACTGCGATTGCAAACCAAACTTCTACAGTTGAAAAAGAAAACTGACAACAAGCAGCAAAGTAGGGATAAAAGCGGGAACATTCAACGAATATTACAATGAATCTGAAGATACGTATAAACGACTACAAGTCCAGGGCAGAGAGAGAGAGAGAGAACAGACCAGGCAGACAGAATTGTTTAAGAAGCAAAAGCAGCGCAATATGAGTAAGTGGACGGGGTGTGTAATGATCAGGCAGAGAGACGAGCAGACACAGAGACAAGAAAGACGACAGACACAGAGATTCGAAGAAACAATACTTAAGAATGCTATATGTACGATGCGAAACCAAATGCGAACTACCCCAGCAGCGTCTGGTGTGATATATGGGATAACGGAAGACAATATAAAATGGATCAAGGATAAAGGCGGCGGAGTGAGACTGGCATGAAAGGGACTACAACAGATAATACGATATGTTATGTTACCGAACCAAAATCAAAACCGATAACAGGAAACAATAGGGCGGCCAAAGGAAAGGAGTATTCCGCATCCATTAACGAGACCCACTGCTGATTTAGTCCCGGGCAGCAGTGCCTTCAGGAGAATTCACGGGCCACACACTCTCGCGCTCGCGAGGAACGCTTGACGACCTTTCACCGCGCTTCAGTGGCACAGCAGGCCCAGGGGTGGTCGGCTGGTGCTCGCGTGGAGAAGGAGGTTGGTGATGATGCGAAGGTGGCTGGGTTGATGGGGGGCGAGTAGCAGGAGGGGGCAAGTGGGACAACCTCATATCATCAACTCCGCGCCTGACACCCGCCATCATCCTGTCTGTCCTCATTAGCATCTCTTCCAGCCGCCTCTTCTCTTCTCCAAGCTCCGCATAATGTCTCTCGAGGTCGATTAGGGTAGGCACCGGCGGGGGAGTATGGTGAGAGTGCGCGGCCGGGTATGAATATGCACCCGGATACGCGTGAGCGAGGTTGTGGGGCGGAGGCAACACATACCCAGCTCCGCCAGGACCAGAGCTGCTGACGCCCGGGCCGGCCAATGGCGAGTGAGTCCTACTAGGCACACCCAAAGTAGCAGCGGAGCCAGAGCGCACGTAACTCGCAGGCGCACCCTCCCTAAGCAACGAAGCCGATTCTCCAAGGGCAGCGTTCAACGGCGGCAAGTCGAAACCACCATGGGGGTTTTGAGGATGCAAATGAGAGTGGCCGAAAGGATTGCCTCTTGGAGCACTGGAATTGTATCTTCCTTCCGAGCTTCCAGGACGGCCAGCAGAAAGTCTTGCTGGTTCTATTTTTACATCATCCGAAAGATCAGCAGTCAGACGACATGCCTGTTGCAACAACGACATACCATCGACCCAAGTATGCGCTGGCTCTCTCGAAGGTGTTCCCGCAGCGGCTCTGCCACCACGCCTCCGTGACGACGACGGGGCTGGAGGCTCTTCTTCGTCAACTTCCATGGCTGCTTCCCTCTCCTTCTCAGCCTTCGTCTTCCTAGCCCTCTTCCTCCTGGGCTGACCCTCCGGCTCCTCCTGTTCCTCCTCTGGACGCATGCCTTGTGAGCTATGAGAACGACCAACACTTGCAAGGACTTCAGCAGCAGCTTGATCTGTCATGCGATCTTGCGCGCTGGGTGAACTTGGAGCACCGGGAGCAGCAGATACACGTTTGCGCCGCTTGATGACCGTCTTCTTCATAGAATTAGGACGGTGAGTACCGTGAAGCTTGAAGTACAAACCTAATGATAACAATACCGTCAGTCTTGTGTCTTCAAAACGCAAGTGTTTGCGAGAGAAAAAATGAGGACGGTAGGTGGTTCGATGAAGGATAACAGCAGTAAACTTTTGAGAAAAATGCGAAACAAGAATGATTGCCAATACTGCGAGCTTTCGCAAGCTTGGCGGAGGGTGTTGCAGAAGCGACCAGCTCGCTGAGTGGAAGATAGTATGTGCGCTGGCACTATCTGATAAGATCCTCGAACCGTGGGAAAAGCACCACGCCCGGATTGACACGAACAGCGACGGACCCCGGGTACCATGCGGCAACAGGCGCACCAGTTAAGACACGCCAACGATCGAAAGGCAGGAGAATGGTGGAAAGTCGGACGCACGAAGGTTGCAGCGGAAGCAGAAAAGAAAGGGTTAGTGTGATCAGACGTACCACAAGCATTGCAGATATTGTTCCCAACGTCATCCCTCCTCCACAAAGGAGTCGTCGATGTCCCACAATTCGCACAGCTCAGAGCACCCACAGCACCTGCCGCACCAGGAGTCTTCGCATTCGGACGCATCTTGCCGTTGGCCTCCGGAGAAGAGGCCGGTGGTGGTGGTGATGGGGCAGACGCAGGGGAAGTTGTCGATGGGCCTCCAGTCGTTGCTGCCAGCGCGTTGTTGTTGAAAGTCGGGCAACCAGAGCAGGCAGTAGTTCCGCCGGTGCCGTCACACCGTCCGTCGCCAGGGCATGTGCCGGCCAAGTGTTTCTTTGTCTGAGATTGATCTGCACCCGATCCGGCCGTGGCGGGTGATGGTTGATTCGACGCAAGAGGCGGGGAAGCAGCTGGCGTTGGTATCCGCATAGCGGTGGCAGCCGAAGGCGATTTCGGTGACATCTGCTCCTGCTGATCAACAAAGTTCTAGTCAGATGGACGTTGCTTGTGAGAGAAACGACTGAAATGCTTTACGTCAACAAGAACGTTGGCGTCCGGATGAGTTGCGGACGCTACGGCGTTGCCGTTTGCTGAAGGGCGGCTGAGGTTGGTAGGACGTGGCATGTTTTTGTGTTTCCAGTAGAGACCTGCGTGAGTTCAACAGATGGCCCAGAGCACGAGGCGGCAGATGTTTGTTACATCGTGGTGGAACGTCATGGCGAGGCAGATGCAGTAGACATCGTGGAGTGCGCATGAGTTCCCGATGTGATGGGTAGGGTGAAGGTGTGGTCGACAAAGAGAAAGGAAAGAGAATCAGTAATTGTTCTCACAACAGCGGTTGCACAAACGGAAAAAGAAAAGGAGAGCAGCAGAAGATGTGTTTGATTACACCCAGGCCCTCAGAAGCATTGAAATGAGGATCTAATTGCCTTCACTGGCACGTATCTCCTCGCCAAAGACGCAAGGTGTCGATACATAGCCAGTCTCATCTCAACGTTGCAGTATTCCTAGATCCACGTGGCAGCCGACAGGCGACCAGTGGACCTCCAAAACCACCGAAACGATGAAAGATGCGAAGAAAACTCACCACAAGCATTACATACTGCCTTGCCTTCCCCATCTCTACGCCACAACGGGGTCGAGAAGGCCCCGCAATTGGCACAAGGAGGCTTCGTGTTTATCACCGAAGTCGACGATGCCTGACTCTGGGCGAGCGCTGGATCAATGTTCTCGGTACTCTTGTCCTTGTTGGACAAATCTGCTGGCGGAGCCGGGGCAATGCGCTGCAGATTTTGGGTAGGGGACGGTGATGACGGTGTAGAAGTGGGCGTGGGCGACGGTGGGTGGTCGTTACCGTTTCTAGAGTGATCGGACGGTGGAGGTGTTATCTGTCCATTAAAATGGATCTTAGAAAGTGCAGGGTTGTGCATGGTGACAGAGGAGGCCATGACTATGGCGGGCATGGTGTTATTAGGTGTGGCCAGAGGGCTCGAAGGGGCTCGAGAAGAGCTAGGCGCGATTACGATAAGATGGCTACGTGTAGATTAGGGCGAACAGGGGGAAGAGGCACAGTACAACACGCGCAACGGCGGGGGCAACGAGCGACGCGTCGAGGGCGGGGGCGGGAGGTGGTGGTGACCAGGTAAGGGGGAATGTTGAAGAAAGAGGGAGAGATCCGTTTGGAAGTGTCACCGGGGAAAGGGAGTTAACTCTGATAAAATACAGATTATCAATCTTGCACTAATCAGCCAATCACCCGTCGCCTATTTCGGCTTAGTCAAATATTTATTATTATTTTAGAGTTATCTTATCTCTCCTCTAATTTCCCGGCCAACGTTGATCACGGGCTGGAAATGATCTCATCTTCCCTCAAGTTAACGGCAGCGGTGACCCTTGCGGGCCTTACGCTAGTTTCGCAATTAAGGCAGGGCGCATCATGTTCTGCGCACGCCATAGCTCAGCGAGCACACGCATTTGCGTCCCACGAGAGTCGTCGGGAGGACCCCCGTAACATGCCCGCCGTTCCCAGGAAATGTGGGTGGGATGCCACGCACCAGCGGAGAACTACCGACCCTTTTACAGCTCGCTTTCCCTTGAACGCGGCTGCATGATCAGTTAACTGAGACTTATTACTCCCGTTCAATTCGTGATAGCGTCCAGGCTTGACCAGTGCCTCCCTACTCATACATTGGCTCGCCAAAACAGGGGGTAAATACGAACCACAGCGAGACGCCTTTTGTGTGCACTGTAGATATAAACGGTCGATCTTCGTCAGTCACAAGAGAAGGCGGAGGCTTGGGGTTTGGGTTTGGCGCGCCACTAGTGCGCTGCCAGCTGGCGACAAACGGCGACAACCAGCAACGTGATAAGATAACCGAAAATTTGCTACCGAGACAGAGATCAGGGGTTCTGGGAGAGTCGCCGATCTTGATCTTTGTGTTTCGAAGCCTTGTCCAATGACATGCCATACGTGATAAACAGATGAGATTTTGTGCACATCTTGTCAAAGCTCTGCGTGAAACGAGATGAAGATGATTTTTTTCGCGCAGCATAGGACTTACGTTGCACAACGTAGAACAGCATTGTCGACCATAACGCGATCCGAACTGCCAGTCCTGCAAGTTTTGGAGGATCTCAGGGAGCGACGGCCTGTACGGCAGACTTTATCAAGCGAGCTCAGGGCTCAAAGATGAGAACACACCTTCCGACCACATGCCTGTCAACGTGAGACAGCGCGTGTATAAAGCGCTCGACAGATCATCTTTTTCGAAGTGGATAACATGAGATCGCCACACCATTTTGCAAGGGTTCTTGAATTTCATGGGTGAGGCCAGCAGTAGAGGCGATGTCAGCGCATCCGTTTCATTTTCAATTCGTCCGCGGTTCGATTGACCAACTACGACGAAATGCTTGCACAGCTTATTGAGGTACTGATCGTCGGCGTAAGAGTTCGACCACAGGATCACTCGTACGATCAGGAATGACCGAAGATTATGTCGCCTTATCTCCTGAGATGGCTGACACAAGCCCTTTATTGGCGGAATCAATACGCCCGTTCACCGTATAAAGTTAATTATACGTGTATGCATGCTAATCACAGAAGGATAGGTTCTACAGAGGGCAAACATAGAAAGTAAGCTTTGATGCCCATCGCAGATGGGCAACGTACGGAATTGACTCTGCGACGTCTGGAACAGAGTTAGAGACATATTGCTTGCATAATATTTGTCCAGGGAATGTGCTGATACGAACGGTCCCGGTCGTTTCTTCACGGGAAATTTCTATCTTCAGACGTATCATGGATCATGTATGATGCACAATATGTCAATGCGAGGTTGTAGTCCTAAAACGACGAGCGCAATTGAGCATAAGAGGAGGGCCATGGAAGCGCATCGCTAAGATAGTATCCAATTAACGTACGCGGATCAAGCTTTCAGTCATGCACGTTCGCCGGTTAGGGAATAGCCTCATAAGAAGCATATACATTACGTGTCTAGGGTGTAGGAGTGGCATTCAGCTGTAGGATAGAATAACTTGAAGTTGCTAGGCCAATGCAAACAGGGTTGTAGCCTCAAGCCTCCTTGATTAGACGTCCTTCGAGACACGACGGTTTCACCTGTGAAATTTACCAATAGTGCAATAGAAACAATTCCGTGCGAGAAGTAAAGACGAACCGTAAATGAAGACGAAACCGTTTAACTATTTTGTGGTGTCTACCAATGTTACTGTAAAAACTCGGACCCGTGATCTACACTGGCCACCACTTCAGTTCCCAATTTTGCAGCACTGAGCTAAAATATCATGTGAGCTCACTTGTCTATAGCAATCCAGTGATACTGTTACGCATAAATCAAGATGGGGAGAGATGCATGATTCTCTGGAAATGATGAGAAGAGTCCGCATACAGGCGTCCGAGTCATCCTCAGATGACCAACCTAGCTGATAGTGAGCAGCATTCTACAGGCTTTATAATAGGTAATTCTCACTTATATCTTAATTTTTTTTGGCAGCCATGTAACATAACCAGTGGTGCGTACTTCAAGTTCAATGGTCTGAGCGCGCCGAATGACTTCTTGGGCCTATTGGCGCTTAGAAGGATACCACTTTTGGTAGCTTACGTGATCTTCTCGAAGTGGCTGCACTGGACATCGCGCCCCCGCCATACACATCGGTAACCGCAAAATCCTCAAGACAACATGGTGAGTTATGCCCCGAACCTCTGTCGGCACGCCGGAAGTCTGCTGTACCTAGCGATGAGAAGTTGAACGGGACGAGTTGGACGAGTTTGGGTGGTGGATGGCAGGATACCAGGTCGGATGTAGGGTTTGGTACTGAGGGGCAGAGGAGATTCAGCAGACGTCCTGGCGGCATTGACAGAAGTATGCTCCAGTATGAAGAAATGCTGACCATTTGTTTTTTGCGTAGACGAAAGGTTCGTTTGCTTGCGTAGTGAAGCTATAACTATGCGCTTTGAACTGACAATTGGGTCGTCTGCCTGATGGTACATAGGTACCACATCCTTCGGGTGCGTAGTGATTGCTGTATCGCATCTCAAATGGAGCTGACTGACCATTCTTTCGCATATCAGTAAGCGGCACACAAAGTCCCACACTCTCTGCCGCAGGTGTGGCAACCGTGCATTCCACAAGCAGCACAAGGGTGCGTATTCATGAAAACTCCTGGAATCCTTGCTCAAACCCAGCTTGCTTATGCTCCGGCTTCTCCGTCGCTTTTTAAAACACCATAACCGATGATCGACAACTGTGCAGATTGCGCACAATGCGGTTACCCTCGCGCCAAACTGAGGTCGTATGAGTGGGGCCAGAAGGCCAAGCGCCGAAAGACCACTGGTACTGGACGTATGCGCTACCTCAAGGACGTTTCAAGACGCTTCAAGAACGGTTTCAGGTGTGATCTTTGTTTTGTCTCTCACAAGATCTCTGGTCGTAATATTCATCTTCGCCTAGGGAAAACACTGCCGCTGTCAAGCGGTCCAAGAAGACAACATCTGAAGCATAAACCCGTCATCACCTCGCATGAAGGAACGGTGTCGGTAGTCTTAGTTTTCTCTGTCGCATACGCATTCCCTCTACATGACATATCCCTGTATTCTCTGGCAGCACGTCCTTATCACTCTCGCTTCACTGCAAAAATACATGAGCTATGCTATGCCCATGCCTTTTCCATTGTTCGAGAAGTTCTTTTGAGTTCGAAATTTAGAAAACGCCCAGAACTATGATCCAAAATTCTTGTGAGCTGGATATATTTTACTGTGTCAGTGTCTTTGTGTGGAGCTCTCTTAGCTGTAATATTGAACTCCGACTGGGAAAATGACTTTGTCAACATATATGCGGTATATAGAGTATCGTGCGGACGTGGATTTTATTTTTTATTCCTATTAAGTGCGGCAATGCGAATATGTAAAATATTAGATCTCCGCTTTACATGGCCTGGTGGTCTAGTAGTATGATTCCTTCTTAGGGCTTATTGCCTAATTTGGAGGAGGTCCCGGGTTCAATTCCCGGCCAGGCCCTGATGATGCAGTCCGAATTTTTGTCCTGACGGAAGCACACTTTGTGTTAGCAAACTTAGCAGGATGAAAAGCGTGCACTCTAACTTTCGTTTGAATTTTTGCAGCAACTTAGAGCGACGGTCGGGTTCTTTGAAGTTAAAATAAATAGATAGAGTCATAGGACAGTCTATAAAACACGTACATACATCAGTTAGAGATGGAAGAAACTATCGTAAAGTTCTATCGAAGTTGCGGAAGGAGCGAGCTCATAGGTGCCAACATCTACAGCGAAAGCGTTGGCACTACGAGTGCCGTTCAACCATTCTCCGAGTCTGAGTCTCGGTCCGATTGTCCTCTTCCGCGGCCTCTTCGTCCCGAGGTTCCTCGTAATCCTCTCCTTGAGACATCGCTTGTTTGCTCTCGTGCTCCTCGATTGCCTGTATGAGCTTGTCACCCCGAGTTAAATGGTCTCCCCCAGTCTCGCAAAATTTGTAATCCGAAAAAGGGATAGGGAGATCGTGATTCGTCAAACCTCAACCTTGGCTTCTGAAAAGTGCGAAGCCACCTTTCCAGTCGTTTTCAAGATTGAGAGAGAGGTACCGCTTTGAATTTGTCCATCGTCGTGAGAATTGTGGCGAAACAGCAACTTCCGAATTGGGAAGTTCGTGGTACTAGCGCTTGTGACCAGTGGCGAACATCAACCATCGATCGGATCTCGATGCACAATACGTGACTCTCTTCTTGATCCCACTTCAAGTCAATATCACAAAGACAGCCAGCAACGCATTAACTAACTTCTTCCCAGACCTCAAACAATACTCTCAGCCAGACTGGCTGAAGTCTGGCAATGATCTTTGCTCTAGACTCCTGTACTACACGACGGGCCGGTAGGCCTGTTGGACGAGTTGCTCATTGAGGTACTACAGATTCCGTCGCAAGTCACCACGATAGTTTCCGAGGAGATATATATGGAGCCCGTGGATAAGGAGGACAATATTGCTAGCACTGCCACGAAACAGTCGAGTCTTAACGTCAAACACCTGGCACATCCACTGTGTTGCGAGGCGCATCTTTGTGTCTTCGGGCTTTCGTGCCCTTAAGAACTCAGACCTCAGACCTCACCAGTACGGCCTCACATGGGTACGTTCGTGCTATTTGGAGACTGCAGTTTGTATAGGCTAGATCTTAGCTGAACATCACAGACTTGTGCAAAGGGGCCTCAACTACAATTTTGCACGATAAACCATTGATCCCCTGCTCAAACCCTCCTTTACTCTATTCGTCTTTGGCAGACAGGTGACGGCGGGATTATGGGAACCTGACGTGCTATGTACCACTCATCCGAGGTTGTGAGTCGCCCCCCCGGTGATACGACGTTCCGCTGAATCAATATGCATGCACTCATCAGGCTGTGACTGACATTTGCTAGTGAAGAGGCGGCTTGAGGATACCGCAGCTGTGTTAAGGAGAACTCCCGGTCCCCGCCTTGAGACCTGGACGGCTTGCATCTAGTACGTCTTCCAATTAGTGCTCCCGTGTTCTCTGTACTTGAAGTTCATCACTGCCTTTTTGAGCCCGGTTCGAATCCGGTTAGAGCGGGTATCATGGCTAAAGCTTTGTAGCTTGATGAACTGTCGCACTCTGCCTTCCAGTCTCTCTTGGCCACGGTCCAGGTCCTTGTTATCGGCCAGCAATTCCCGCTTCCTGGATGTATAAAAGAGGTGAGGAATTACAGGGATACAGTCTGACCACTGGCTAACATCGTTCTTTAGTGTCACTAAATCTCACAGCAATGGTTCTGTCTATCGCAACTAGTATCCTCGGCGGACTTGTCTTGTCTGCAGAACTTGTTTCGTGCATTGCCATTGGTCACGTCCAAGGGAGGGCCCCTTACTTTCCTGCGATCGTTACCCCCACTGCTTCTTCGTACTGGGATATTGATCGCAATGCATTCGTAACATGGTAAACAGCTCTCCGTACTGAATAGTTGCAGTGACATCTTAAAACATTTTTCTTCTCAGGGACGCCTCAAAAGTTCCTAGCGACGCTGATCCCATCCCTTGGGTACAGCTCTACAACACCACTGAGTACGGTGGGCCTAACTATGTTGCCACGCTAGCAAGCAATTTCCCAGCACAGTCAGGCAAAGTGACTTTCAAGGTTCCTGAAGTCGTCCCTGGCTCTTATTTCGTTATGCGTGAGTCACAATTTCAGGACACACCATACGTGCGCTGATTCTTGGGCCTGAATTCAACTTTTCATGTCAAAAAGTCGGTGAATACGGACAGAGCAGTGCTCACTTCACGATTGGATCCATTTACATTCCCTTTTCACCCGTTGTGATATCACCCACTTCGTCCACTGTCTGGAAACTAGGTTCTCAACAAACCGTTGTCTGGTGCGTTCCCCATTCAATCGCTCTTATTTACTTATGCTTACGTCAAATTTTAGGAGCACTTCCAACATCCCTGAAGATGCAGACAACCTTGTCTACGTCGACTTATATCAGACGGGCGACTTTGGAGGTCCAGAATTTGTCGCGACTTTGGTGCAAGACATTCCCCGCGAGCAAGGGAGTGCGGAGGTGACGGTTCCGACGGATATCACTCCAGGAAATAAATACTTCTTGATGGGTAAGTCGCGGACGGTCTCCTTCTAGTATAGTGTCGACGTGCTGAAGTCCCTAACAGTTGCAACTTGGGGTAACGATAGCCCTCAATTCACGATCACAGAGTAATTGGCGAGTGAAAGCTGGGGTTATATTAGTCAAGTCTAAGTTTCACGATGGATCACCGTACATGTAGAACTAATAGTTGCGAATGAAAGCAATGCAAGAACTTATCATGGCTAAACCACAAAAAAATCTCGGTATTAAAGTCTTCTCCTTATTCATTTACCTCCCATGTGTAGTAAAAAAATGCTTCAAGATCTCCAACAAGGAGATGCGACCGGAATATCAGCGGCATAGGATAAAGACGTGTATATATTGAAACCGTGTGCTTGTTGGATACAGTGAGGATATGGAGGAATTTGGGGGATGCTACATTTACGTGGTGGGTCGTAATCGTTGTTTGTGTAAATCACACGAAGTGGTTTGCCGTAGTAATACGTCCGCCAAAGACGTCCTAGAAGACGCTGCCTTCGGGCGGTTGTGGCAACTTGCGGTTATTGAAGGATGCCATTTCTCTGAAGGCCAAAGCTAAAGTCGAGTAACTGTAGGAATAAAAAGTGAACATACCTTCTAATTTCCACCAAAATTGTCTCGATGCTACTGTTCCTGTTCCAGTGTGCAAGACAAGGGAGCTTTGAGTTCTCGACTTTGCCGTCTACCTGGCTGACAAAGGGCAGATTAACCCTGGACACAAACTGAATGGTAGGAGGCAGCTCTGGGTAATGATCTCCGCAAGTAATCTTGAGGCTGTATATACGGTTCTCGTGTACTGTCTATGGTGTGCATGCATGGATCAGCACACAAAGCTTTCTTCACAGGCGATGTCCTCCGATCGATGGTGCTCGACGGCAACTGCACTGTAAGAAAATACGCACATGGCCTGGCCCAATAATCGTTCCGTTCCAATGGCTCATCATGATATCGTCGCTGTCCTCAAGACCATACGAGCACGAGCCATCGCCGATGCCCTTCTCGCCTTTCTCAAGCTCTTCAAGCAGGCGGAAGTTACGGGGAACTACGCGTATTACCTCGTCAGCATCGTCGTAGATAACTTTCGGGACGTTATGTACACAAATATTCATACCTTTGGCCATATCGAATGGAGGTAGATCGCAAAGAGAGTGTGAAGTAGTCAAAGGTAGTAAGAAGACTCAGCGTCAAAGTAAGCATTGGCTAATGAGGCGGCAAATGCCGTGGTCTATCATCATCGTAGTACTGCGGCAGTCGACAACCTTGTATATCTTCCACAACCGCCGTCTGTCCTTGATTTTCGCAGAGTGTCCTAGGACGACATCGCAACTATGTTCAGAGGCGGGCAACCGAACCCTTACGACGATATCGTCGGTGAGCTAGAGCGCTGCTGTTTACCGATAGTCGGGGATGCACTGATTGGAATGCCGCAGCAAAGACGACCGACGAGAACTTGACATCTGAGAACTGGGAACTTATTATCACCTTATGCGACAAGGTACTTGAGGAAGGAGAACAAGGGTGCGTATGTAGTTGTGCTGGTGAATAGAGGCTCGTGTTGAGATTGAGCAACAGAGCACGGAACGTGATAGCTGCGATTCTGAAGCGACTAACGCACCGTACATCCAACGTTCAACTGTATACCCTCACACTAGCTGAGTCGCTGACGAAGAACTGTGGCATTGAAGTACACCGTGAGATCGCATCCAGAGCATTCACCCAAGGCTTAGAGAAGCTCATCCAGGACCGGAACACTCATGAGAAGGTCCGGAAGAGAGCGCTCTCCCTGATCGCAGAGTGGGCAGGAGACTGGGAAAAAGATCCTACGCTGGGCATTATGGAGGAATGCTACACCAATCTGAAGTCCAAGGGGTACCGATTCGACAGTACGAGCGAGTCGCCGCCTCCAGAGCAGAATGACGTACTCCGTAGGCAGGAAGAGGAAGAGCTGCAACGTGTTTTGGAGATGTCCATGCACGATAAAGGAGGCCGTGGTCAGTGGAACCAGTACTCACTTGCCTCGAATGGCGCGGGTAGCTCTGGATCCTCGTTGAGTCAACCTCAAACGACGAGCTCATCGCGTACTCAGCCGCAGCAACCAACACAGCCCGTATATGGCGGATATGTTCCATCATCCAGTCCTGCATTACCATCTGGGAACACCAGTGCATCCGTAGCAGCAGCAGCAGTGCCTCCCGCTTCATCTCATGTTCCTTCCAGTCCTGTACCATCGGTCAGGTCCACAGATAGTATACCAGTGGTGACGCGAGTACGTGCGTTGCACACCTTTGAGCCCACGGAAGCGGGAGAGCTTGCTTTTGAGAAAGGTGAAATTATCAAGGTGGTTGATCGTGGTTACAAAGACTGGTGGAGAGGTCAGCTGAAGGGTAGGACAGGTATATTCCCTGTAAACTACGTGGTATGTTTCCTTCTTAGTCTTTTCGCTCTGAATAATGTTGAGTCATCCTCATAGGAACCTTTACCGGAGCCAACCGCGGCAGAACTTGCGAAAGAGGCAGAGCAGGAAGCTTCTGTCTTCGCGCAAGCCGCGAACGTGGACCGTTTGTTGCAAATGTTACGACAGATGGATCCTGCAAGAGATAATCTGGCTGACAACGAAGAGATCCAGGTTTATTTATTTACTTCTATAGGTGGAGTGATGCTGATCTTGCCTATAGGAGCTGTACAGGTCTTGTATGAGCGTGAGACCCAAGATTGTGAAACTTATTGATAAGTACAGTCAAAAACGGGGTAAGACCAATATTCAGATCGCTTTTTGCATAGCAGCAGATCACTAATGGCTCATTAGCTGATCTTGTCTCTATGAATGAGACCTTCGTCAAAGCACGGTCTATTTTTGATCGTATGATGGAAGATAGTTTAGCAAGACATTCTGGTGGTATGTCGCTTTCGCTCAATGACATACACAATTCGCTCAACCCAACTCCCAGGATACGATCCTCGTTCAGGTTATGGGCAGTCACCTTATCCCCCTCGCCCGGAAGCAGGAATTCCGGGGTACGGCTGGAATCCCTCGGGGTACGATCAGGGTGGATACGGTGCCTACCAAGCACCCGCCCCTTACCCTGCACCTGAGCCATATCCTCCTCAACAACCATACGTTGATCCTGCGGCGTACCAGCAGCCTCCTACTGGCCAATACCCTCCTCAGCCATACGGCCAGCCAGCTGGGCCTGCTCCACAGCCCTACGTACCCCCTACACCTCAACCACAACCACAAGCTCAAGCAGCGCCTCAACTTCAGCCTTACGGAACCGCTCCCCCACCTCTACAAGGTCCAGGTCCTATCCCCGCCTCAAGACCGACCCCCGCTCCTCAAGTACAGCCAATGCAGGTACATGTTGAACAACAATCCCCTCAGGCACAGTACCAGCCACAGACCCACCCTCAGGTTCAGCCCCAACCTCAACCTCAGACGCAGCCTCAGCAATTCCAGCCCCAAGTCCAAGTCCAAGCTCAGGCGCAGCCTGTAGAACAACCGCCACCAGCTGCCGCACAACCAGAAATCCAGCCGCAGCCGCAGCCGCAACCACAACCACAGCAACAGCTGCAGCAACAACAGTCGCCTCCTCCACAGCAAGGACCGCCTTATGTTTACGATCCTAATGCAACATACCCAGACCCGAATGTCCAAGCCTGGGCTCAATACTACGCTCAAGGTGGTACCGACCCAACTGGGGCACTGTACTTCATTTCTGTTCCTGGTGTCAAGGAAGCAACACCTGTCTCTCCCTCTGGTCAAAGTCAGCCAGAGCCTCAGGCTCAAGGTTACCAGTTGTACGACGGCCCAGTAGGACAAGGAGCCGTCGCGAATATATCGCCATTGAATATTCACAAAGATGGTCAACAAGCCGCTGCACCTACAAATAATAATACGAATTATGGCGCATCTCCGTATCCTACTGTTGGAGCTACAAGTCCCGCGCAGGATCATAGTGTAGGTTTGGTGAATCAGTTTGCTGGGTTGAATGTCGGTGGTGCTGGCCAGCCTCAAATTGCTGGGGCGCCGGTATAAGGAGTCGGGATGAAATGGATGACACTCTTAATGGAGTGTATATAGTATGCATATGGACTATGGTCATGTATGTTAATGTGTGTTAGCGGAATTGCACCTCGTTGTTTGTATAACTCGCCCGTGATGGATTCTCTCTGGGTTTGTCCTGTGCAAACAAAGAGCGCCTTTGACGCTTTGAAGTCATTTTCAACAAGTTCCACTGGAATCCACTCCTCAACTTCAGACCAATTTGAACGTCAGTAATCAGGTGCCCTCTTGTTCCCCTCTAACTCGCAGTGTGCTCATCTTCAATATCAGCTTCATTCTATAGTCTTGTCAAAGGGTGTTAAATGCTTGTTTTACGCTGACCTTCTCAGATAGGATCTGGAAATTCCGACATACTCATGCATGGAACCCTCTACTAGTCGTTTCTTCTTGCATCAGGACGTGAGCTTTGCAAGAAAGCTAAGAGGAGTTGCCCCATGGCCGCAGTCTTACTCCCACCGCATGTCAGATAATACAAAGAGCGATGATGTGAACAGCACTGCAGAACAGGGCGCCCAACTGCTAGATAGCGTGTGTTGGGTTGCCAGCCTGTGACCCACTCGATAGTCCCTTTCCGGAATCTGGACATTGACCATATCTTTTGAAGAAGATGTGTAGTTTACTCCCAGGATATCGTTTGGCAGAACTGGCTTCCGGCGAAAACTACGACCTTGCGTTATACTCTCCTCTCCCGCCTTAAACTGATACGGCCCCACGTGGATCGAGTCGAGTGTCGACGATGGTATGTCCACGATTCTATTGCGCACGCGCATAGTAGAATTTATGCGACTATCCCACCCACTTCGCTCTAAAGACGCAGGGAAGTTTGCATCACTCCGCAATTCCCAAGCTCGACCAAGCCCATCTAACAATGTCAGTCTCAACGTTTTCATCAGTCAGTTGCTGACCAGCTCGATACTTCCAGGTTCTTACTCCCGCGCCCAACGCGATATCCATCATACCTCACTGAGGACCTAACTCAGCCCTTGGTTGCCAGGCCAGTCGCTCCCTCTCTAATCCCTTCCACCACCGAGTCGCTCGTTCCAATCCGGTTTACACTCATTTTATGCCAAGATACAATACGCTAGTCGACCATGGATTCCATGGAGGGAGCTCCAAGGAACATTGGACTCGCCAGACATTGCAAACTGTTGACGATACGGACCCTTCTGTCATGTACATAGGAGAGTGGAACGCGTTGCAGTGGAGCGAAGCCTTCAACTCGTATGCACACTTTCATATTTCGACTATTAGCGACTAAAATGATGTTCTACTATGTCTAGCACTATGCACGATACTAAAGCAGCGGGCGCCGCAATAGAGTATGGGTTCACTGGTGCGGTGTCTTTGAGTTCGCAGTCATTAAGTCAATTGATGTTCAATATTACCTGAACAGGATCCTCGATATCCGTCTTTGGATCCGTTGGTATGACAGCCAAATACGGAACACCTGTCTCTACGTATACCTTGGATGACTCTCCTTCAGTCACCTTCACTGCACCGCAAGTTACTGGATCCGACCCTCTGAACAATGTCCTATTCTTTTCGGCAAACAATATTTCCCCAGGAGATCACACTCTCATCATCAGACGGGCTAGTACGGACAGTGCCACGTACTTCTTCGACTTCATGCAAGTTATCCCATTTGGACATGCGCCCGCCTTAGTATCTACGTCGGTATCCTCCTCGTTAGTCTCTATAACCACGGAACTTACGGACGTATCGCCTTCCGATTCACCATCGAGTTCTTCGACCAACGAGCCCACAACTCCATCGCAGGCACCATCTTCATCTCCCCCGCAAACCTCTGTTAATACTGATTTTCAGGAGACGTCTGCACCTCCTGAACTCCCAGTGTCAACTCCTACGTCTTCCATTTCGCAGCCGTTGCCTTCCAGTAGTACGCAGAAGACACAGCTCAGTGCGTCTACACTAGCACCCTCAGCAAATGTTACGACGAGCGACCTGCCTTTGGGCAGTAACATTCTGACCAGTCCAACAACAACCACCTCGCCAATATTCGATGTGTCCGCCCATAATGCGAGCAACACAAAATATGTCGTCGCAGGAGCCGTCATGGGAGTGTTCATTTTGTTGGCTGCCATGGTCATCACATTTGTCGTTCGACGTCAACGGAAGAAACGATCGCGACCAGTTGTTTCCGTCTTCCAAACAGATAGGATGAATGAATCTGGTGAGTAGTACCTCGCTTTATACGTATGCGTTTTATTAATTTATGACTACTAGGAGAACCTCTTACGCCTCATCACTCGGACACTCCGATTATGAAAGAGTCTACTCTACTAGGCCACCGCGCAGTGTCCTCCTACTTCACGGAACTGAGCACGGAAACAGGCTCGGTATACTCGACACAAACGGAGTCTATCATCCACGACGCTTCTGCTGATCCTAGTTCCCGCTACTGTGCACGATGGACTCCCAGCGAGTATGCATTGGTGCAAGAAGATACGCACGTCGACTTCCAGGACACTATTTACGGGCCTCAAATCGACGACTTCTATGAAAGTCTACCAAACACCCAAGCGCGTGACACGGACGGGGGTATCAGGTTAGCTGGTGGTCCTCCCGGCGCAGCTAGTGACGAGCCAGACTTACTTCCGCCTGCTTATTCCCCTACTTTCGGACAACGACGCGAGCTTGAATAGACACATCTTCGGGTATCTTGCTATGATCCTCGGGTTTGTCGGTTTTTGTTGGACGATCTTCCTTCTCATTCCTTTTCATATGACATTCCCTTATATATAGCGCACTTTAACGCGAAGTACTAGGCGTTGGCGTAGCGTAGTGCTTTCTCTACGGGTGGAATCTAGGTGCATCCAGTATTTAATACAAGCATGCGAACGCTGGGGACAATAAACGCTAATCTACAGTCAAGCGGCGGGGCGATCGAGAAAGTAAATCCAAAGACAAAAACTACAATCATGAAACGATGAAACGTTCATAGGACACGTCATAACTTTGAACTACACTTTTAAAAACATTGGGGCGTCCACCGCATTCACATTTCCTCTAACTTACATGCCTTTCACCTATTACTGTATCGGCCCGTCCTTGTTCAAAACCCTGTCCCCAAAATTAAACACAGGAACAGCTACTCCTAGCTGCTCAGGCTGGCGAGTGTCTGGGTCCTCTGGCGGCTGTCTAGTTGGTAGATGATTCTCAACCAGGTTCGGGGGTTGGGTGGCTTTGGCCTTCTCGTAGTCGCTCCACGACATGTAAAGGTCGTCATCTGAGCCGATATGACCTTCTGGTTGAATACTAGAGTGTTCCATAGGACTTGGAGAGCGTGAGGTGTTGCATTGGAGCATCATCTCAACAAGTGCTTCTTCCTCCTCCTCCTCCTCCTCCTCGTAGTCGACAACGGGTGTCGGAGATAGTGATTGTCGGTGAGTTGGGGTTTTCGAGAGACGGTCGAACGTGACTCGACTGGAGCGAGGATGTGCACCTGTGACGTCTGTGTTACCGGCATTACGTTGGGGTTGACTCGATCCTCCAGGCCAGCCACTCGTTGATGAATCGTGAGTTCCTGGATGTTCTGTCGACTGTTGAGACCGCATTCCTCGTTTCTTCTTCGTCGGTCGAGCATCAGCCACGGACTCGCCAGAGTAGAATGTCTGGCTGGTGGCTGATCTAGGGCCCGGAATTATCTCGTCTTGTGATTTCCATGATTTGCGCCGTTTGCGAGTAGATCGACGTATACCTTCTGAGGGAGACGGAGGTGACAAGGGACCGGAATAAAAAATAAAATCATGAATTCGTCGTTTGCGGGATGACGGCTTCTCGGGTGGTTTGAGTGTTACGGGGTCCACTGGTATCTTGGTTTTCCAGTCAATAATATACCCATCCGTCCTACGCATATGAGAATCACCACGAATAAAGTATAAGCACAATGGACGAGAGAAAGCGTAAAAAAGGCAGAAAACGTACATGAACACGACAGACTCGATTTGCAAGTCTCCAGCGAAACCCATGTCGATGAGTCTCAGCTGTTGCTGGGCAGACCAGGCGCTTCTGTTCATTAGGGAATCTGGGTGGTCTTTACGACAGTTGATGGGGATGTCTTGGGGAAGAACTCGCCATGTTCCACGGGTGGTGGGTTGCCTTGCGAAGGGGAATTCAGACTCGATTAGAGATTCGTCTTCCTTGATTTGAATTTTTTGTAGAGGAGCCGAAGGATCAGCTGGAGGTGGGCATATAGGAGATGGAGCTGGCAACAGCTGTCGTGCTCCAAATGGGATGGGTCTTTTCGGCGAGAATGAAGAAGTGTCTGGAGATAGTGACGGAGGAGGAATTGGAGAGAATGGTCCTCCGTTCGTCTTCGATGGTGTTGACGGGAGGGAAGACGGTGGATTAGGATTGGAGGGCAATTGAGAGTTTGGCCCAACTGATTTAAAAGTAGGAACTGCTGCAATCGGAATAGAAACTTCAGAGGCTGTAGAGGTTCCGCCCTCGATGCGTCGATGCGCTGCTTTACCCGTGAGAGCCGGGATGCGAACCTTGCGCGTCAGTGGTGATGTCGATGCTGAGAGAACATATTTCGGTGATGGTGATGGAGTGGTGATATTGGTATTAACACTAGACATGGATGGTGATCCAGTTGAAGAGGATTCGTATACAGAGTTTACTGTTTCGGCGGGGGATGGTCGCACGCCGACGTTCCTCTTCAGTCGAGTTGACCGCCTCAGAGGTGCGGCGGTGGTGTCCGCATTGTCATCCCCAATATCTCCTGGGGACGGGGCACGTCGAGGTCGCATTGGAGATATAGGCAGACGACATGCGTAGCACATCACTCAAGACCCTGCAAAGTATCAAGTACTTCTGCCAAGTAACAAATTGATGTCGGACAATCAGACTCCTCGGCCGTGGAAGTTCTGTACTAATAAGTATAACTGGTTAGTTTTGCGTAGCCAACCGGTGCCAGATGTCGGCGAGGTCTACGAAGCAAGAAAAGGCACATACATGGACGCGAGTGAGAGTCAAATGCACGCTGTGTGCGTGGGCGTAGTTCAGCCTCAGCTACTGGCACGGCGAAGTATAAACTGGCGCGCGCTAGAGTCTAGGACATACAAGTCGATAACGCCACAACGCTCTCTCTCGCCCTTTTTAGATGATGAAAAATATATTTCGTATATTATATTAAATACCTTAACTCCACATGGCCTGGTGGTCTAGTAGTATGATTCCTTCTTAGGGTTTATCGCCTAATTTGGAGGAGGTCCCGGGTTCAATTCCCGGCTAGGCCCTTTTTGCATCCGCTCGTTGAATTTCCTTTTCGTACGTGCTCAATAGTAGAGTCAATACACGTGTGTAGTTTTTAAACCACGACGTAAACAATACGGAATCAGCGTGCATGATCAAGAGTTAGAACAAAACTCGGCAGTACAATAAATCGCACTGAGAAAGATCATTGCGTGCATATTATGACATCAAACGTGTATTACTCGACTACCTAACAATGTCAAGAACAGCACAGTTGTATCGGGACGAGCATACCGACTAAACTTTGCGACGATCCTCTCTATATTCTTATTATGGAGAACAGGGGTCGGTCCGGCTGGGCATGCTGAGCTGCTGATATTGGCCGCAGATCCTTTTTCTCCTGCATACGGACCCAAGTATGATGTCTTTTGCAGCCTATAGAAGTTCCATTGCGGGTGTATTTTTGCAAGACCTACGCTGAAGGAGCATGTTCAATATTTTCTAGCACGGTGTGTCCTACTATAGAGCTTACCTTTGTTCTCGAGACTTTCCCGGAAAAATGTGCACACATGTACACTGTACGCCTTGATACCTCCCTACATGAAACGACAATGCAGAGAGCATGACCCGTGCTATTACCTGATGGTCTGCAATATTCACGTAGTCAGGAACGAATTTTCTTCATTATTCTCACCGTTATAGAGCCGCGAGTCTTCCGACCAGGTCAACTGCACTTCCGGAAGTCCATTCCACCTCGGGGGTGGGACTCTTGACGCGGATATGCACCGACTCAGGGCGGCTCATGGTCACGCAGCGACCCCAAAATGCCTCATGAAGGCTGTGCATCATCCTAGGCCTGGGGTGGTAAACGCAATGTGACAAAAGGCGGCTGCAAAAAAAATAGGGCATCGTCGAGTGCGACGACGAGCTCCCGTTTCCCAGCGACGAACCAAACAGTGAGACTCAGACGATGGAGCTGTGCGAGCATGACGAAGAGGTGGTTTGTCGGCAGCTGAGGTGTGAGCGTGACGTAAACACAGGCTGGGATGTCACGCGTCACGGCGGAACGCCGTTTTTGCACGTGCTGGCGTCACAGCTTTCCACTTTTCTCCGGCCGTGGTGACCTGAGGGGCTTTCAAGATGCATTGGACCAGCTCAAATACCTCGCTCTCGTCGTCTCGCTCGACCTCTATCCATCGTTGTTGACGTTCACCACCACCCTACCCACGACGGACGTCTTCAACACCCCCGCCACCTCCATCCGCCATCGTGCATTTGTATTCCGAACCCCGGAACGATACGATTCCTAACGGGCCCGGCATGAAAAGTTGTTTGAAGCTCACCCCACCGTTGACGCCCCAGTCGTCGAGCTACGCTGGCTCCCCAGTCGCCTCTGGCAGCACATCCCCAGTGCGAGGAGTCTCTCCATCGCCAATGCTATGTCGCAAGACGGTTTCGTTCTGCGAGGACCAGGAGTTCTACGAGGCGGATGATTGGGATCGCTCTCCTGCACCCGTTGCACCCAAGTTGGGTTACCAGTGAGTAGCTGCTCTTTTTATCAATCGTCGGTGTTTTGCACTTTCATTTCCGTTGCATTTGGTGTCGTGTGAGGCCCTCGAGATTTCTCTGAGTGAGCTGATCGCGAGTCACTTTGTTTGATTACCATATATGGTAATCATACTATGGTGATGCCATGGTCTGTGGTCACGACCACCACATACTCACTAGTGGTGTTACACTAGTGTCATCGATGTGTGTGCCATAGCCTATGGCATCTCCTAGAGACTACGATGGCGTGGGTGAACAGTGGGGTATTTGGGTCACGAGCCACTGTTCCCCTGTGCACC
Source organism: Irpex rosettiformis (assembly GCA_022160335.1). Classification (NCBI taxonomy): domain Eukaryota; kingdom Fungi; phylum Basidiomycota; class Agaricomycetes; order Polyporales; family Irpicaceae; genus Irpex; species Irpex rosettiformis. The sequence continues at coordinate 174,820 of MU274928.1, read as the reverse complement.
AGAGCGCGCTCAATGTTTGCCCACCGAACGGGGCTGGCAGACCGCCGCCACTGCCCCGCAAGAGCTCGGCGTGCTCTGGGAGACGTGCTACTTGGCCCATGTCAAGTCCATCGCCCGCGCGTCATAGAGGCATGTTGATATGATATCCCGTGGTTTCCGGCCCAGGACCACGCCTAACGAGACACGCCGAGCTCTCTGTTGAACGTTACTCTTTTGGGAAGTTTTTTTTTGTTCCTCGAGAATGCTCCATCCGGACTTGGGTCACGTTATATGGGGAGGTTAGTCCGCGCCATCTGCGTAGCCGGAGCGTCATATCTCGTGCATCGTTGGTGTCGGCTTGTTACTCATTTACAAGAGCGACATTCCCCGTTGTCTAACGAGCAGCCAATTACACGCGAATTTCGCGCTTTAGTCCTGTTCGGCTGGGTGGAGCTTGTTCGGATTTGGGCGTTCAGGTCTCGTGACCACAGTTGCTCGTCCGACAGTACCACATCCGACGCGCCGACACATCTTATCTTATAAGGGGCTTCGCGTCTCCGGAGTCATATCGCTCCTAACCTCATTCCCCGCTATATCTAGCATTAGCACACAAACATCGAGCTAACGAATCTATTCAGGGAAATTCTCGAGCTCAAGCAAATCATGAAATCACTGCCTTTAGCGCCCCAGTATCGTCAATACTTTACATCTACCCCCCAGTCTTCACCCGTATCATCTTCCTCATCTTCTTCTATGCCATTCCCCGTTTCACGCTTTGCCTCCATGCCATCCGCTACACCCTCCAAATGGAAGAACCGTGACGCCTCTCGTGACGTTGACCGCGAGATACTCCCGTATTTGGACTCTGTGCCTATCCAGCTACTCCCCCTGCTCCCTCCATCTTCAGAGACTTCCAATTCCTCTCCGCAGTATTCGTCTCAGTCAGAGCTGGGCCATAGCTCGACGCCCAACACTGCTGGACCAATAAAACCGCCAATATCCCAACCTATACCCATACCTGGTTCTATGGTTACTCCTCCACCTTCCCTCGCATCTTCTGCCTCAGCATCACCTAGACCATCATCGCCCGTCTCGTCCTCTATCTCGTCCTCCCTATCGATAACACCAAGCACACCTAGACACCTGATGAAGTTTCAAATCGTTCCATTGCTCCCTATCGCGGAAGTTGCCAAGCCACCTCCTCCCCCGCCAGTTGTTGCACCTTCTCGACCCGTGAAGAAGTTCAACATGACCTTTGTTCCGTTGCTCCCTCCAGGGGAGCCTGTGCAGCCACCGACGCCTACCCAGGCGACGGCGTCAGAACCAGTCCAGCTTATTCCACAGTGCGAGACGCCACCAGAGCATAAGGACGAGGCCTTGCACCCAGAGGACGCAGGCTTCGACCACATGCATTCTCCACCTGAGGACTACGTTCCATTTAATGGTTTCCGGTCTTCCACGTCGACTCCTTCGCTGTCGTCTGCTAGCGATACTGATACAGAGAGCGAGACACCGAGCGTAAGCAGCCCTGGGCCTTCTTCGCCATTCGACGATGACACCCTCCCAGGGTACTTCACATCATCCAGAGCGTTGAACTCTGACGTTCCCAATTCGGACTTGTTGCACAGCAGTACAGATGCTAGTTCCGATGCTCATCTCACCACCAGCAACCACAATCCTTACTTCCCACCTGTACCCACGAGTACTGAGCAAACTCCTCGTATGCATACGGCGGGTTATGATCTCTCGGAGGTTCTGAGGAACCGGAAGATGCAACTCCAGGCACTACCGAGCCCTGCGCTTCTGCCTCCTTCGCCATTCTCCTTGTATCCGGGCGAAGACGGAGAAGTTGGCGACGATGCGGGTCCTCATATACGTGGTACCGCCAAAGCTAGTTCGAGCAGGAGAGCTTTTGCGAAACGGTCGTCTGTGCTCTCTCAGGCATCTGATCCGAGTCCCGGGACGTCACCGATACCTACGATTGAGGTGTTGAGGAATATCCCGTTGAGGAGAGTGGAGGTGGCCGACGATAGTCTCTTGAAGCCGAGTTTGAGCAGGAGGCCGTGATGTGGGACATTCATTTTCCAGATATGTAGACTAGTATCATATTTTTCTTGTTCTATTTCTTCTTTTTATTCGCTTCTGACTCACTCGCCCACCCACCATCACACACGCACGCGCGTACTTATTATACATCATTAGTGCTTCGTATATTTGACTCTCGCATCAACTTCATCGTAGCATCGACCTCGACTTTTGTCATCATCACGCATTATGACCATGGATTTTTTTTCTGCTCCACCTCGATATCCTTTGATAGACACAGTGTGTACTTTGTACCCTTCCATCTTTTCTCTCTCTTTCGGTGAATTCACGTCTTGTCTCTCTTTGAGAAGGCTGGGGGTGTTTCCAGATAGACAGACGTAGCTTAGGCTTTGTGCTATAGCGACTCTTTAATTCTATGCTCGTTTAATCACACATCATCTCTCGCGAGTGAGCAAATGAAAGTAAGACTGAACTCACAGATCTCCAACGTCGAACTTGCACGGATGCCAAATATGGACTAGACGCTTGTCTTTGTGGCGTATCGGCAAATAGCGGCCACATCCTTGGTTTTCCAGAGTCACCACCACAGTACTTTTCCTACTACTACATCCTCCTCGGTGGGTCAACCCTCTCTACGTTGTCACTCACCATGTAGAAAACCCTGCTAAAATACTTATCTCCGAATAGAGAGGCGTCTTTGGGTAATATCCTAGAATTAATTCCGAATACTTAAGTATAGTCTGAGTCAATTGGAACGCGTCAGGATTTATGCCTTATCAGAGACAGGCGGCGGGCCTGGTGCGATAGCCTCCCCTGTAGAGATAGGTAAGCTGCACCGAAGGACCTACTGCTACTATAATTATCGGAATACAGGTACGATTTACTCCGAGGATTCGAGGCTTCTTCTCGTTCGCCAGAAACGATTGTTTCTAGCCTCTTGCATCAACCAGCCGAAGCTAGGGTTTTTGGGCCCTAACGCGGTGGTGAGTTTTTGCGGTGGCGTTTTCATTTGCTTGAAATATAGTGATTCTCGTTATTTATAGGTTAGGTGAACTTGGGGGTTCTAGAAGGCGAGTGGATTATACTCAGCAGTCTAGAGCTTCTAGGACAAGTTCAAAGTCTCGCCTGTGGTGACGCGACGACACAAGTAAGTGGTGTCCAAACTGGGTGACCTATGTATCTCCGAGTGTAGCGCACTTACAAAAAAATCAAGTTTCCTACCGGTGAAACGGTGTATGTTGTGAAGGAACGGTACTGAGATTTCTTTTTTACTTATAGAAGTCACATTGATTTGGTATTTTGGACTTACTCGTGTTATAAGCGGACGTACTGATAGCTGGTGAGTGCCATTAGTCTCTGTATAGACGGTATATTGATTTGACATACCCATTGGTTTTGAGACCCATTTCGGCTTTATGTGAATATCCGAGCTTTCCGGGCTGGCTTTTTGCAGTAAATCCTCCGGGTAGTGCTGAACGCACTCTGGTTCGTTCAGCGTGCTCTGCAGGCCCTAAGGGTGTTCATGTCGACGTAGTTTGACGAGTAAAGTGATATCGCTATCGTGCAGCATATGACTGGTACTTCTACCGAAAGTAAGTAAGTTTCGTCCCTGGCATACCATTGCCCTATGACTTAGGCATACCACAAGCATCAAAATGACATCGTCGGCTGTCAGGTCGTATATCCAATAAGTTTATTCTACGCCGTTCAACTACCATACTGGACGACTCTTCTTACCTTACCCCATGGAAAAACTTTATGGTGCTAAATCGCATCATCACGCTCGACAACCTCGGTGGCGTCAATCCCCTCCGTATGCTCCCTACCCCCGAAACCAAAGGAATTTGACCTACCAGAGAAATAAGATTGCGGTGGGTATATGTATGTACCAGTTTCGTCATGCCGCAGATCTCGTTGCCTGATCCCTCTCACCCTCAGACATGCCAGCCAACGCCCAAAAATAAAGACAAAAACCTCCGCCGATCGAGCAGCATGTTTTTCCCTCCTTGCGAAGCCGTCCAGAGTGGAGTGGCAACATATTCTTCATTGGTATGAGATGTTGTCGGAGATGAGATAGCCTTTGGATTTTCATTTTGCTGACGTCTGATGCGCAACGCTTCTTTGTGTACAGGTGTTATACTAGCCCTCGGATGACGGCACGTAAAATTGGGAAGCCTGCGAAATGAAGAAGAGAAGGGCGGAAGACGGACGGGCGTGAGGACCACTGTCTAGACATTGGGAGGGCATGGTCTCCTCCGTGCTTGCACAGGCAGCATTCCAGGGCATAATAGGGATGCTCCCACTGTCTTGGTGAGAGTTTCCGTTACACCCGTCTCAAGAAACTTTGGTCGCACGCTGGACTTTTTTGTGTCAAGCAAAGTCTGATCAGTGGTGCTGGCTGTATTACTGTAAAGGTGCGCGGGTTCCTCATGTCTCATATCGATTGGGTCACCCGTGACTATCTAACCGGACTCATTGGGCAGTACGATCAGTTATGAACAAGATCCTTCCTTGAACAATAGTTGCGGATGGTCATGCCTCCGTAGTATGCGTATCATTTGTTACTCCACCCGACCGATGATGAATTCGATTATGCTTTGTAGAAGCCGGATGTTTCTCTCGGAATAAACTTGTAAGCGACGTCGATGATTGACCATTCAGAACCTCAGAAATACAGCTCTTTTAGGGTCTCAAAACCCTTCAATAGACCCCCACCAAACGTGCAAAACTCATGCAACTCATATCCTGTCGACAAGTTAAACTACGTACAAAGCAATATCCCACGATCGTTCTACTACCACTTCTATCGATAACCTTCTCTACCTTTGTCGAAGAAACGACGGAATCTCTCAGAGTTTCATTAGCCCTGTTGCAGACGTGGACAATTAAAGAAGCTTAATCTCGTCCTCTCGAATACGGAAAACGCCTCAACCAACAGGGGTCCTATTCTGGTGCGCGACGCCATATCCAGACGCTCCATCCGAGGGCCCCAGATGCCAAATGTCGATTCACCATTCTCAAGGCTTCATAAGGCGTCGAGCCCCCGCCGGCCTTCTGAATACCAACGTCGAAGCATTTACATGAGAGACGGTATTCAATGTGCGCGGCTTCTTCCGCGCGTTCACATCATATCGTTGGGCTCATCACCTACATGGGTCTAGGTGAGTTCGCACGCACCATGCTTCGCGGGGCTCAGAATTTCCAGCCGACGAGGGTTTAACGTTCTCATCTTTGTCGTGGGGCGAGTGGTATTGGGCACTTTTTTTTTCGCCCATAGAGGGTCCTCACGTTCCAGAATGGCATCGCTCTCGTGATCTTTCGACCCCACTCGCCAAAAGTTTGCTTCATCTTCGTGCGCGACGAATCAGCAGACGTCCCCGTAGACGTCACGCGTTTCCATAAGATTGGTAGATTCAACGGTCACGGTGTACACGTCCAGCGTGTAGCTTGGTCGAGCGAAGTACCATTCATAGTACTTCGTTGCTTAGAACGCTGTGCTTCACAGTCGCGACACGTCAATCTGGAACCCGCTGTACATCACAAGACGTCTATTGCACTCACTGCGCTGACTGTTGAGCACAAATATATCCCAGGACATCCCAGGGTACTCCACGGCGAACATCTTGTGTATCTTGCCTCCCCGCATTGGTTATGACTGCCCGCAACGTCCCGAACCTAAGGATTGTTCCAACCCGCTTTTCCCGCCACAAACCTAATCCAAGTCGTGGTACTGACCGGCCATGATGATCTGTGGCAGTATTAATTGAATCCTTCGTTTGGACAGGTGTCCATGCACAATCGTCCAGGTGAGAGCCCGTTACATAGAGTCTCAGGCCGCAGCAATTGCGGTCACTAAGCACTCCCACATAAAGTGCAAGCGGAACAATCATTATGGACTCGGAAAACTCACGCGCAGCAAGGCCCACCACGATGATGGCGGACCCTTACCTTTGCCGTCACCTCATCTCGGACAGCAATGGTCCGTCCACCAATTTGTAGCAGCAACACTTCGTGGTGAAGAAGGTCGGTGTCCGCTGTTATCCGACCAATTGCTCGGGATGACGCTGTATCTGCAGGGTGTACATGGGTACTGAAAATGCTTTGTCGTATGATTGTCACGGTATATGAATAACTCACAACGTACCTATACGATTATTCGACTTGTCGTCATAAAGACAAAGGGCTGAACGAATATGAGCAGGAAAATAAAGTTACCGTCGTGAAATAACGGAGTATTTAATCACTATCCTTTATGGTGGGTATCAAGGACACACCTTCACGTGAGACCATTCCATGCAAACACTGTGGGATTTCGTACTTCCAGGAGCTGTCGACAGTTGTGAGTCGTTGCACATACTTTTTGCTTCCTCACACACGTAAAACTTGTGTAAGTGATGCGAACAACTCATAGGCACTCCCGAAGTCGGAAGCCTAGATACGCATGTGTTCCCCCGCACGCTCCGTGAATGAGGATGCCACCAGTGCTGCTGGGACGCATTCTCAGAGTTGCAATAAGTGAAAACCATCCGAGAGGTTTGGCCTACGACGGGTGTAGTCACATCAGCGTCATCCACTGTCCTTCCCTTGTGTGTGTGTTGACAAGAAGTAGTCCATCGCCGCCAATTACATCTCCTTGCTATCTTCCTAGTCACAAGGATCTTGCTTCTATAAAAATGCACTGCTGAGAGCATGATACCGATCACACACGGTCCGTACTCACAAAGGTCGTGGGACGCCGTTCCTTAGCGCGAAAATTGGAGTCCGTTTGATAAAAAGACCTATCGTTCTTCCACCTCGTACTCGGTGTCGCTAGATATCCTATGTAGTTGGGCTACAACCAGTAGTGTGAGTAAAGTGATCGGTCTCCTATTACGAATAGTTGGTCAGTGGCAGCGCTTGCTAGCAATTCAACATTGCACTTTACTTGAAACCCGTTATCCTTGCCACAAATTCCATTCAGCTAGATGTACCCGAAGTGTATTGTCACTGAAGTTGGAAGACCTACCACCGGTTCTTATAACAAATAATGAGTCACATTCTTGAACAACCTGGCTATACCACACGTACTCTTGTTACAAATTCTTTGGCTTAGTGTAGCCGCCTGCACCTAAGGTGACAGTTAGCTTCAGAATCCTACTCCCACGTAATGCACGGGAGGAACGCGCCTTTGTTAAAGCTGCGGCGCCGGCACAACCCTGGCGCACATTCCGGTACATAGCCCATCTAATTCTATCATTTTTTGTCAGTATGGCGGGATACGACGGGTACGGTATTGATGCTACTCACAGCCCGTATGTGCAGCGGAAGTCGTCAAGGCGAGCGAGTGCGCGGTGCATCGGCCGAGCACTCCCACAGAGCCGACAGATAGCTGCATGGAGTTTCCAAAGATTACAATTCCGGTTTGCTTCGCCTGAGAACTATGTACAATACTCTCGTGTAAAAGCGGGGTGAGGAGGGAAAGGGAACGATAAAAGCGGGGATAAGGAAGAGGGTGATGGGGGTAAAATGCAAAGAGTATTGAAAACACCACGATTATCGAGGTCCACAGATGTGAAGAAGCAGGAGAAGAAGAAAGGACAGGTACTCGTGTCCAGCAACGACATAAAGGAGCAGTAGGGTAAGGATAAAGAAGTCCGGGGATGTGCCAAGAGAGTCCAAGCGTCTACTTGTAGTTCATAGTCCAGATGCAATGTCCGTGGAGTGAATGAGGGAGCGTATGCGTGATAGTGCAAAGGAAGATGCGAAAAGGATGTATATCGAGATCAAAGGAGGAGAGCTATGTCGCGCATTTGGGGTCTCGTTTCCTGCACTTTGAAGTGAGGTTGATTCGCGGAAGGCTAATATGCAACTCCTTGAGCTCGTAGACGTCCCTGCAAGGGCAAAATGAAAGCGGATGAGAAATGAGGCTTCTCAACACGTGTTCGCTAGCGGCACTTACTTGTATGTTAGCCGTTCCACGACAGCAGCTGGGGATCTATCCCAGTCATCCACGTAGAAAACCTCTTCTTCTCCGTCCTCTGTGAATGTCACAGACTTCCGCTTCTGCTCCTGTGTGCTGCTGGAATCGGTGCTCGCATCAGACAGAACGCTATCCTGACTTGGCGAGTTGGGAGTACTAGTACTAGGAGACTCGGAGTCTTTAAAAAGAACATGCGACGAGCCTGCGGTGCACTTCAAGCAGCTTTTCATTATTATATTGGTGAGGTTAAAACGAGCGTTTGCGTCACGAGTAAAGGGTCGATTCGACAGCCTTGTGAGTTTAAAGGGTTCTGGACGCGTAAAATATGCCAAAGGAGAGTGGTTGACGGTACGAGGTGAGAATTATATCGCAGACATTACTCCTCGAAGATGGCGGTCCAGTTGAGAGTGGTGAGCATAGTTGACGCCCGCCTTCTCCCTGCCAAGGTGTGGCTGGAGTTGGCAGCAGTCGACGCCATCGTCTTTGATCTTCGCGCTCATGTTCTCCACGCAAAGAGTCCACAGCGGCCACGACAATCGCATCTAGTCACACAACATGCCCAGTAAAGCGTCATAAGTGAGTCGATATCTCGTAGAACGGACGAGATCATCGCTGGACACACCCACCAGGCGTTCAGCTGGTTGGTGTGCTGCTAGTAGGATCAACGTCAACGGTGTCTTTAGTCTGGATGGGGAACGACGCCCGACTGTTCAGGACAAAGGGAAAGATAGGGCACGTACGGTTAGTCACAGACCTGGCTCTCGAACGTCTTGGACTGGCTAAGGCTCTCAGGCGGTGGCCACAATCCAGCAGTGCATATACCAAGATGACAGCGTATAACAAGTACACTATTGGCTGTATCGCTGTCTATCGTCGTACTCAAGGGTCGTTGCACGGAGCATTCGGACCATACTTCAACTTATAATCCAGCTTCTGAGCCCACGCCCCTCTTCACGTTCCACGTGGCAGTACGCTTACAGTGTGAGTAATACCGCTCGTAATATTACTTTCAGGACACTAAGCGCAAGGGAAACCTTTATGAGCTACTGACGCTTTCAGCCATCCATTTCGTCGATGATTCACATCTTGTTCAATTTGCTACCACTTTATGCAATGAGGACATTACACAGACGCACACTTGACCACATGAATTGTGTCAATGAGATGAAATACTGCAAGGTCCGTTTCAAGATAATCACTGCATGCCTTCAGCGTGATTAACAGTTCTCATATAATCATTAAGGGAACGTGATAGCGAAACACAGCACGCACAAACCCGCGGAGTTCCATACAAAAAAACAAATATCCCATATTACACTGTGGTAATTACACCAAAGCCGAATTTTACCCGCAAGAGCCACTATCATAATCGGTTGCAAGCCCTCGCATTGGTGAGCGACTGTCGAAGGTATTTACAGATTCCCCATATATGATCGGGGAACATGTTCTTAAACACGCGTATCTCTGCAGCCTTGTCACCGTGCTGCAATCTCGTCTGCGGGCCACGACGGCGCGAACACCTTCACCGATGTTCTCGCGTACTTCGTGTGGAGAGACATGGTCGAATCATTTGAGATTGGGAGATGACGGGAGATGCAGCTCACTGTCGTCGAGGCACTGCTTCCCGTGGGTTCTCCAGATCCATTCGGTCTGATTCTCCGGGTTAGGAGCCCATCTTGAGTATTCTCCAAACAACATGTCCTTGATTGTGGTACGTATTCCTATAACTGGGTATTGGCACCTCTGCCCAAGACAGTTTATGTAGAGCCATGCATTGAAAGAGCATCGGCCAGGGCCGATATATCTCATGGTACTATTAGATCAGACGCTTGACTCGGAGCAACCTTCACACTTCTTCATTTCGAACTGCTTACGCTCATACCGTTCACTTAGCCTTTATGACGACGATCGGACGAATCCATGCATTGTACTGGGGTTAGTCTTCTTCCCCAGGGGCGTCCAAGCTCATACCAGGACGTTACTGCTTTATGCATCCGAAAACTTAAAAATGCGAAGTCCCAAGAAGTCCAACGGAACAGTTCCTCGGCACACTTACTGCGCCCCGACGTGCAGTCTAGGCGTGGTTATCTCGCTTTAACCACGGAGCAGCACCTTATATAGGTGGGATGGCGTCGAGATCGCTCTCACCAGGTAATTTGTCGAGGACCCATCCTCGCTCGTCGTGCCCGTTAGCCGAGAGACGTAGGAATATCGGAGAGATAAACCCTACCCCTCTGCACGCGACATCTTATCAGTTTCGCACTCCATCTCACGTCCCAGACGCAGCATAACCTGTTCTTCGTCGTCTCCGAAGCCTTTATCTAGGGTAGGTGTCGATCGGTCTACAGGAGCCCCTCGAAAAGCTCGGGGAAACGGATGCGCAGCCCAAGAGTATTTGTCCCGTAGGAAGCAATAATAGTGGGGTATTTGTTCCCACTCCAGCTTATCCCCCCCTTCGCTCAGTTATGGGCCATCCCCGTGTTGTGACTACGACTTATCGTCAGATGAGTTGCTGCAAACACGCCTAGTGATACCGTGTCGATAAACAAGAGAAGACGCACTTGCCAAAGATAGGACTCCAAGTCATGAAAATTACGCTGTTGTGTCGATTGAGGAAGATCATCAACATCAAGCTTTTCCTCATGGCGGAGATTAGAGAGCTGCGAGCGATGTGCACACACTGTGTGCGCACGTACATACTCCTCTTGAGACCACGTCTTGGTTTCATCCCTGGTCCCTGAAGAGAGAGGTACGTCGTATGTCAAGTCTTTTTTTCTTTATCGCTGTAATTGATGCCGACATTGGTTGATCCCGCAGAATCACGCCGTACCAACGTTACGATACTTGAGATTTGGCGGAAACGCGGCTTGTACGTATTACCACAGCCGCCTGTGGTGGATACGCGGTGTACAGTACGATCATCTATTTTCTCATGTCTGCCCGCGCGTGAGTACATCTTTCTGCGAAGTGGGTCTCTTAGCTTAATGATCGGTTGTTAGTGAGCAATAATTATACAACCATCTGCGCATTGGACCGGCAGTGAATTGTGTATTTAGTGCTGCTGCTGCTGCCGCTGCGGCTTTGTATGTCACGTTCGAGAGCATGCTGAGGCCGTATGTGCCGACGGTCCACACCCTCCAGCGCTGTCAGACTGGTATGTTCGGCCTTTTCACCACAATATATCGCCTGTTAACAACGAGGCATCCCAAAGCCTTGAGCTTCACTCTAACGATCTGACGAGCTTGAGCCCTGCACACAAAGTGCGTTGGTACGATGCTGGAAGAATTCAGTTATGTCTGGAGCCAAGCCAGCCTATATATTTTGGGCGACCGTTGTGATAGCCAAAATCGAGCGGCGAGCGGAAGATGAGGTGATTTTTGATGAGGCCACGATCCTTGGCCTCCTGTTCGTTGAGGCCGCTGCCGACTCGAGGGCGTGCGTTGATGACGTCGACGAAGAGCAGGCTGTCCATGATGGCCTTGTCCTTGATGTCCTGTGGGACAGTGTAAATCGTGTACTCGACGTCCTCCTGTGTGCAGCCGTAAGAGTCAGTGCAACGTCAGTAGGGACGTGGCGGAGAGAGAGGAAGGAGAAGATAAACAGTGTGTGAGCGTGGAGCTATAAGATAAAAATAAAAATAAAAATGCACCACTCTCAGAAAGGTGGATTCGATACGGTCGAATTCGTACTCCGACATGGTCTAGAAATGTAGTAAAACAAGCTGCTAAGTACGAAGTGAAAGCAAGGGAATAAAGCGACAACAACGTACTAGAGTGAGACGAAATTTACGAGACAATGTTAAGCTGAGCGAGAGCTGAATATTCGCTGAATATTGAATTCTGAGATCTGAAGCTTGAGCTTGGAGCTTCTTGAAGGATGACGGTGGAAGGGGACAGGTTATATAAGAAATCTTACCTAACCCGGGAGACGTTCCAACTCTCGTGTTCCCCCTCCTCTCGATCAAAGACTTCCAGCTGTACCCAATGGTCGACGCTGTCTTCTCGCCATCGTCATCGTCGCTCTCGCCAAAGTTTGTAACCCCGCCCGACACAATCCTCTGGCGCGTCAGTAGCTACCACCATGCCCTCCCAAGCTCTCGTTGTCATCAACGATGCAAGCAAGCCAGCAAATATACCAGGCTGGAGGACCATCGCCAAAAGATGTTTCGAGCCGGGGCCCCATCAGGCTGACCCTTACATCCGTGGTATGTGCCTCGATCTCCAAACGGAGTCTCCTCACGACGCCAGCAAGATATGGGTCAAATTCGGGTCCTCCATCACCATGGGCGAGGCCTGCACGCAGCACTATGTCGCCCATTACCTTCGTAACAATGACATCCCCAACGTTCGTGTCCCACTTGTTTACCTCGCCTTCAAGTGGGAGGGCTACAGTTTCATCGTCGACGAGTACATTGACGGGACAACGTGCGACAACTCCGACATACACCGCATTGCCGCCGCTGTGCAAGCCCTCATCGCCATCCCGAGCCCTGTGGAAACCCCTGGGCGTGTCGGAGGAGGGCTGATCGAGCACCCCTTCTTTATCGACCGTCATGCTTCCATCGAATACGGTTCCGTCATGGACCTTCAGGATCACATTAACGGGGTAAGCGTTCCCTCTTGCCTCGCCCTGTCCCTCTCGCGCCCTGGCTGCCCCCTCAATGACATTCCTCTTGATACAGATACTCCGCGTCACGGGCAAGACCAGACGCGTTGACTTCAGCCGCGAGCGCGGCCTGTGCCTCTGTGTCTCTGACCTGAAGTTCGCAAACTTCATGAAGGATCGTGATGGCACGATTGTGGCCGTGGACTTTGGCGGCTACTCCTTCCTTCCGCCCTCGTTCTTCGGCCACGCGCTGGAAGACTCAAGTCTCGCACACACTCTCAAATACTTCCTCGAGCTCCCGGACTTCCCATCTGAGAACCTTCTCGCATTGATGAGTGCCTCTTTCTCACTCGTCCCTTTCGGTTCGAACAAAATTGGTAAGCAGATCTCCTTGGTCCCTTTTCCTTGCCTTTTGCACCTGCACAAGAACACAGAGCTTACTGTGCTACGGCACAGGCCTTCCGAAGAGGCTCAAGGACAAGAAGTCTCTTTAAACGCGGCGCGCAAGCCTCCCCTCGCCACATGAATCAAATTCTAGAGTAGTTTGTGCTTGTATAGTATATACATAATGTACCAACTAGTGATATCCTAGAATGATTAATTCTAACTCACCATCATAGCGAAAAGCAAGTACCTCCCCTATACGCGTAGACTGGGCTGTTTTAGTACCTTCATTGTACTTATAATACTTGTAGCTGAAGTACTTGTATCTCGCCAACTTGGCTGCCTTTTCGGGCAATTTTCCGAAATATACTACGCTGGATTTATTGTGTATAACACTTACTTCCCAATAAGTAACAAGAACAGTATACAGACAACAGAATTGATTGATTGTAGGCTATTAAAGTTAACCTATAACTTATAGTACAGCGATACTTGAGATTTGGCAGAAATACGACTTGTACGTATTACCACAGCCGCCTGTGGTGGATACGCGGTGTACAGTACGATCATCTATTTTCTCATGTCTGTCCGTGCGTGAGTACATCTTTCTGCGAAGTGGGTCTCTTAGCTTATTGATCCGTCGTTAGTGGGCAATAATTATACAACCATCTGCGCATTGGACCAACAGTGAATTGCGTACTTGGTGCTGCTGCTGCTGCCGCTGCGGCTTTGTATGTCACGTTCGAGAGCATGCTGAGGCCGTATGTGCCGACGGTCCACCCCCTCCAGCGCTGTCAGGTTGGGTATCTTCGACGTCATCCACGAGTAACAAAGGGTTTGCCAGCTGACCAGCATGAGAGGATGTTATCTTTTATTATCATAGAAAATCTTCTCACCACAATATATCGCCTGTTAACAACGAGGCATCCAAAAGCCTCGAGCTTCACTCTAACGGATCCGATGAGCTTGGGCCCTGCACACAAACTGCGTTGGTATGATACTGGAAGGATTCAGTTATGTCTGGAGCCAAGCCAGCCCATATATTTTGGGTGGCCCACGCTGGTCGTGGGAGGCGTTGCTGTACATAAATCAGCGAAACAATATATATATTGTGGTGGTTGCACGAGCTCGAGCCCCCACGTTTCTTTTGTACAGAAGTTGTGACGAAGTGACTGTGACGTATAATAAGTATTATAGCGTTCAAATATCAATAAAGTAGAGAAATGGTGTGACATGTGACCGCAAAAGTATCAGCAATTAATACTTGAGTGTGACGCGTCTGTTGCAAAGTCTAATCCCCTTCGCACCCGACAGGTTGGCGGGATCATCTTGGCGGGATTTCCGAGCTACCACGGCCTGCCACGCACAAGAACATCTTTCAGATTCTTTCTACACCGGCCACTGCCCAGCCATGGCCACGTTGATCTCGCCGTTGCCAACACCTGTGTGTAAGTCCCACCACGACGATTGTCCCGAACCAGTCGGATGCTTATGCTATGTTGTTGTGTCCCAGACGCTTTTGAATTCCGATGACTGACTTATTATACCCGTTGAGTCTTGTGGGCCTCAGGCTCACGCCTGATCATCGACTGCGGGTCCACGACGGAAACGAGAGTTTCAAAAGGATCTCTCAGCGATGTCAGCTACGTTCTCTACCGTCAAGGTGACCGTGGTTATCTCGCCGCTGTTACGGAGTATCTATTGCTAGCGGCCAGTGAATTACCTCTCACAAATCACGTTTGAGTGTGAACGTCGAACCCGGCCACAGTGCACATACGCTTACCACTGAGGAACCAGGTACGAGATCATGTCAGCCTGTCTGCTTCATACTTACTCTTACGTGCGGCGCGGGGGGTTGTGTTGGTGGTATGTGGCGCTTACCTAGTACCTACCACCGCACATCTGATTTTCACACCAAAAGCTCGGCGGGAGTATACCTTTGGGCTAGTTGCAAACTCCGTCTCGGCCGCATCTAGACGAAACGAGTCTGTTTCTGGACGGCTCAGTGTACAAGCAAGCTCAATCGTTGCTCTGTGGCCATAGCTCGATGAAGCGATCATAACATAAGATCCACATCATTCGTATTTGCCTCTCCCCACACTTTCCTCCTCACGGGATGGTTTTCTGGCATTTCTTGTGAGTTCGAGCCCATGTGGCCAAGACAACTTTTACTCAGGATCATTTGTATTGAATTCCCTCTAGCTTTGACTTAGAATGCATGATAGAGGTGTATACAACATATCTCTACAAATCGCAGGACTCCAGGCTTGGCCCAACTTCTCATGTTTTTCTTCTCAGACATTTTCCGTGACTGCGCCGAGCTGCGAAGGGGCAACAATGAATCGCCATTTTCTTTTTCGCAGCCCACCCAAACGGTGAACGGTACTTTAATGCCGGGTACGTGTATCTTCGTGTTACCCCAGCTTTCATGTTCGATGTGTTCACAGAATAACGGTACAATCGCGGAGAACTGGCAGGAGAAGCCATTTGTCGCTGCGGTAATATCTCGCGGGACAATCTCGACTGGAATGGTCATTCTTCCCTGCCAGGCAAGTTTAGCGCTTTCCGTTGGGATCTTCTCTGAGGTGACAATACAATGTCCTGCGCGTTGAATGACATACAGTTCCTTTCAACGTTTCGAAGTCAAGTAATCAATGATCGATATCTTTGAAGGGATCAAGCAGCGATCTTTCGTTCCGCGGCCCGTTGAGGCTCCAAGTTTCTGAATTATTATCAGCGAGACACGCTTGCCACCGCGCCGCCACGAGCATAGGCTTCAGATGACCGTATATTACAGTAATGCCACTCTCTTACAAGTTTGACAATACTCTCTTGCTAGGTGAAATGGCCAAGATGGTTTACATTTGCTGTGTTGATATGTGGCTGACTTCTCAAGTACGTAGTCTACATACAGCGAGTGAGTTTGATCCGCAGTTGTTCTAGGTTCCGGCGGTATGTTAATTATCGACACGTACTAACAGTGCCTTGTCCATGTCGAACGAGCAAGTTCAGGGCAACATTCACGCAGATCGTAGTGCCATCAGTGTACAGCCTTGGTATTGTTCTTACTCCCCGGCACAGTCATGAAAATACAATTACAATTCAGGATAACTCGAGGCTATCGCAAACCTCTGTGCGGTCTCTTCATGCATCGATTACGCAGTTCCTGAGCTTCCACAAGAATACGACTGACAACCTTGTTAGGTCCCTGACCAGGAACGTTCCAATGTCTCGCAGTTTTTTTTTGTGGTCGCGTCAATCACGGGGTATTTCAGCGTATCGCCTTGGCTTTGTCGCTCTCTTCGACGCCCGACCGTGGCAGCGAGAGGTACTTATGGGCGACGTGCAGTGCCTCGCTGTTACGACTGTCACCACCAACACAGTCAGCAATCCCGAACCTTGCCTCCATCTTTCGGCGTCCAAGCCTCCCTCCTTGGTCATCGTCTCAATACCGAAGCTCATTGTCTCTGTCAGACATGGAGCGACGTCGCTTCGCAGTGTAGTAAGAACAGCGTTCTCGTTCTCACTTCTTGTCTACGCAACACGGTAGATGGAAGTTTTGTCGCTTATGGCCGTGAGAGTGGGCATGGGATAGAGTTGGATCAGTGGAACTTGTGCGCGGCAAGACTCTTAGTGCGCACGTGCACGTTATATGAGTACATCCGTTTCGTGGCTAAAATATGGTCGATATTCTGGAAGAACAAAAGCTCGATCATAGGTCACATCTAGCTTGCAACAAGCCGCTTGCTGCGCCCGTCGTGAGAAACAGAGCGTTCAAAGGCCCCCCTACCACGCTCCGTAGTAGTACCTCGACTGAGTCGATTGAGTCGACTGAGCACAACAGCCTAGTTGCAACATGAAGCGGTGCCTCCTGGTTATCCATCAAGGGATGGAATGATAGGTAGCCGCATCGTTTGTTTTTTCTGAACATTTGTTGTTCGTACCCAAGCTGGCAGCGCTGGCCGTCCATGCTCTGTTTTTTATTCTCGCGATCAGTCGGGTCTATCAAAAACCATGGGTTGCGTACCTATACAGAAACCCGACAACATGGATATTAGCCCTCTGGGTAATTTCCAGAGTCCAGGTCCGTTGGCGTGGTTCCGTAGCCCAGGAGCTCTTTCGGAATACAACATCGGCACAGCAATGATACCACCTGCCACTATCCCATATATCGACGGCCACTCGGTGGAACAGGGAACAACACACCGTTTTGGTGGTCTGAGCTCGACTGTCCGAACGTCCGATGGCCACTGTTGCCCTTGTTGCTCGCTCTCACGGTTTCATCCTTGGCGCATAAAGAGCAGCGCTAAAGCCACACTACTACGGGTGATATGGTGCTCCTTGCAGCTGCTAAAGTCTACATTAAACTCATGACAAACGACGACGGGATGAGGTGTGTTGGTGAGACTAGGGATTCCATGCGCAGTGACTGTGCTGGGACATCTTTCCAATGATAGGTCACGTGATCTACAGACTGCGGGAGAAGGACATCATGATTCACTCACAGTGGGCGTGCATTATCTTGTGTAATTTCGAGGTGAATTACAGCAAACACAACCATGTCGACATGAAAAAAAAAAAAGCATCTCTCAAACTCCCCGTGGTCGACGGCAACGACGTACTGATCTGCCTCGGGCATCCCACGCTTTCCCCCACGTTGCCTTCAAGCTCTAAGTTGTTGAAGGTCCAGTGCCACTCTACCATCATCATGTCTCCCGAGCTCAACATCCGAGTCCTAAAAGCCTTCTTTCCCGCATGTCAAAAGTCAATATCAGTCCGGCAGACTAAGAAAGATACGGTGAATAAATTTTTATTGTATAGAGAGCCTGTCGTTCTGTCGGCACCGCGTTGCAGAATCTATGGAATCTTCCCTCAGTGCCACTGCTTAGTCTGCTAGCCTGCAGGCAGTTGGAGCGATAGGCGTTTGTACGTTACTGTAGTTAACATGTACGTCAAGAATACGAAGAAGGAGATGTCCTTTATTTTAATTGAAGGATTGAAGAAACCCAGATGAGGATATTTTTGAACACCAAGGTGGCCCGACCTTGCAACGCAGAGTTCCGAGATGATGATTAGCATGAGAGGAGTTAGTTTCACCGAACGCAACTGCGTCAGTATGGCCATGGCGGATCAGTTAGGAATCTTAGGATAGATGTAGGCTTACATGACTCAGTGGGACCTCTTCGGGCTCGAAGAGGTCTTCAAGAGTCGAGAGGCGGGGACGCATGAGAACGTTATTGGCTAGTTCTGGACGTTCGATGAAGGGAGTGGGTCACCCTACGTATCAGTAGCACGATGAGTTTAAAACTACACTGAAAGGTGACCGTAGAGGGGCCTTCGAAGCAATGAAGCTCTTCAATACCACACGAAATCGAAAGATAGAAGCTTAAGCGCATCTCAACCCAGTACTAGCTCCGAACTGGGCCATTCCAGTTCCCTCCGTCGTGTACTAAGAACGGCCATGTTCTCATCACAGCGCAGAAAAAGGCGTCATGTGTGTGTGGTGTGTAAAGAGAATAAAGAGCGTTATTTCATTTTTAAGTAGTACAGAGATAATATAATAGCGGTAATCTATATAAATGAATTATGCTTTCGCGTATGTACGTACACTAGTGTAATGATATGGCGTGACCTCGCCAGTATGGTAAGAATATTATGTATAACATAATTGAAAGTGCGTAGGTTGGTTGCGTGCGTGTGGGTTGTGTGCGACGAGAAGTGGAATCTGGTAGTGCATCAAAGAGCGCGTGCGAGAACATGTGGGCGTCGTAGCGATGGAAGCAAACAATGTCTTGTGGTGATGAGTGATAAAGATACAATGCAAGTTGCGTGTGGGCTGTGCAAGAGATCCGGACGTGCGACGAGGGCAGAGACATGATTGGAGGGTATACTCGAGTCGGAAGATGCGTTGAGGCTTGCGAAGGAAGGTTGGTGGCGGGGAGTGGCGTGATGCACAAACGAAGAGGCACAAAGAGAGGAGCTAACCCAGACCACGCCACTGGTTACGATTCAAATCCATACTCGACTGCCGCACGACAGGCATCGCCGAGCTTGGAGTGCTGCACGTGCTCTCGAAGACTCTGCGACGTCGCAAAGTCAGAGTCACAAGCGGAGCAGCAGTGAGAACGTATGGGTCGAGGTGCGAATGGTTTCGGGTGCGCTGAATGACGGACTATTGAGAACATACTCACGTGGAGCAAAACGGCAAGGAAAAACATACCTGTGGTCGACGTCACCCCCATCGCTTTAGAGAAGGTATCTCGCCAAGCAAGCACCCTCTTCTGTCTAGTGTTGTATGTGTCATCGTAGTACCCGTGCGAGGAGTCCTCACTTGCTTCTTCGTCGGAAGAGCAATAAGACGAACATGACTGGGATTCGTCCGAGTCCGTCGACGATGAGTCGGAATAGGAAGACGAGGCGACCGAACTGGACGTAATGTCCGATAGATGTTGTTGTTGTATGGGTGC
This sequence comes from Irpex rosettiformis, assembly GCA_022160335.1. Lineage (NCBI taxonomy): Eukaryota > Fungi > Basidiomycota > Agaricomycetes > Polyporales > Irpicaceae > Irpex > Irpex rosettiformis. The sequence continues at coordinate 155,380 of MU274928.1, read as the reverse complement.
TGGGACCTCGATGAGCTGAATAACTTCATGTTGACGATAGTACAATGGTCCGCCGCCGGCTGTGGCGAGCTTGGGTGCCGCGGGCGGGTAACGAGGAAGAGTTGGAGGATGGGTGTTATAGGGATTGCGCGTATGAGCGAACATGTTGTAGGCGAGAACGTCTGTCATGGCGAGCGCGACGTGCACGGCGACGAGGAAGGTGCGGGGGAGTTGGGAGGGTCAGTGAGAGGAGGCATGATATTTAACTGGTTGGTGAGAATGAAAGTGAGATCTTCTGTACCCGATCCGAGAGAATATTTCTGCTCATAGACGCCAAAATAAATCACGATCTAACTCCCAAATCAAGTAATACGATCAAATCACCGATGTCACTTCCAGCCTTGGCAGACGCCCACATTATGTATCGGAGATCTTTCTCAATGATAATGCACCGACCATATCTGGGAGGTTTGCAACTGATCTATCTGCCGTTTTAGGACGGTTCATGCTCCCTTGCCCGAAAACCGTCGAGACGCACGAGATTGTGTGCTCTCTTTTCCCATCGTCGTCTTTGATGTTTCCCGGGGCCGTTGCACGGTTTTTGGGCACTCCAGCCATAACCAAAGCGCGTCACAATCCATGCGGTAAAAGCGCCATATGATGGGTACATCTCATCTTCCAGCAAAATGATCACGACGCGTCCAATATGCTACAGAAGATACTTGCTCGTCATACTTCGTTCCCAGTGTGTACGGATACTGTTACCTCTCTCAAAGCGACGTGTCCAGAGTTACTCTTGCTACCGATTTTTGCCCGCACACCGAGCCCACGGAACTGGGTGAGCAATCCCCAGTCACACTCTCAAGGCCTCATGGGTGCCAACCAAGCCTCCGCCGCTTCGAATTGGTCAATCAGCTCACGTAGCACGGCACCCTCTGAGTGCAACTGCCGCATGGCGGTCAGCGCCTGAAAAATAACAGGGAAAAAACGAGCAGAGTCAGCGGAACATCCTGTGAGAAAGAGTCCCCCCAACGGGCAACAAACACGCTAGACTCACCACGTCCCAGAACCTGAAACCACGTTCCACCTCCTGCTTCGGGTTTTTGACACCGGAGAAAGTCTCCTCGCAAATGTCGAGGGCCATTTGCTTGATCTCGCGCACACCTTCAGCGTTGGCGTCCCGGACGCGTTCAAGCCCATTGATATGCGTGAGAGCGTCCAAATATACCTTGGCGAGCACGCCAAAGCCGGTATTAACTTCACTTTGGAAAGGCAGCGAGAGATTGATGTCTAGAAGATCTTCTCGCGATTGGCGAGCGTCATGTCGAACGAGCATATTTAGCGACGTGACCTCGAGCAGTGTGCGCAAAGATCGCGTGAGGGACCGGACGAACGAGTTGAAGACGAGGAGCTCTCGTGACAGCGGAGCTGACCATGGTTGCGGCTATACATGGGTAAATGATCAGTCCAGGTGAACGTTCGACCGCTTCCTCATCCCGAAATTATGTGCACAACAACGGGACGGGCGGAGGGACAAGGATCGACCCCATGACACCGCCCGGGAGTGTGAGAAGGGATGGATAAGGGAGATTACACATACCTTAAAAGTCAAGGGTACAATGCTCAGTACGCGCATTACCAACAACATGCAAGACTTTTCGTCGTCTGTAATATTGTTGACGCAAACCGGTACACAATGGAAAGTGCGGCAGTGCGATCGGTCAGCGACATGTGTTGCTCTAATTCGTGGGAAAACCAGCGCTTACCGTTACCGAAGCTAGGCCCGCCGCTAAACGCACGATTGGACCATAGATGACCGTGCATCACACCAGCGCGCACCAACTCCAGGAAGAGATACAGCGGATCCTGGAACTTATCAACGAGCCGTGCTGTCTTGATCGCGACATACATGGCGCGGGCCAAGGGTGAATGGGCGTGCGTATTGAGCAGGAATCTAGAACGAGACGAAATCAAGGCGCCACCGAAAGCAACGCTCTATCTCAGTCGCTGAGAAGAAAGACACGAATCAGGACTAAAGCAACACACCCTCTTAATTCAAGGAAACGCCATATAACATTCGCGACAACCTCGTCTTTCTTATCCAGAGGCTGCGGGCTTCCTTTCAGCTTTGTGCGGAGAGCAAGCTTATCAGAAGCGGTGGCGCCGAGGCAGAGCGCAAAGTCAATTGTAGACGACTATCAACGAAAACCGTCAGTAAAAAGGATAATCGACAGGAGAAATACAAGTCATGAGTGGGTTAAAAAAGTATGTTTCACACTCACGTTCTGTCGTCTCAGCTCTTCTTCGACGGTGTTATATGGAACGCGCCATCCTGCCACGCGCTCGGCTAACTGCACGGTAGCTTGCGAGTTGTGCAGAATAGGCTTCTGCGATTGCTGGTTTTCGAACCAGAAGTGTCCCACGACGGAGCGCTTGCTCCAAAAGTTGTGCGCCACACTGGATATGAGCGCAAGGGACGTGGCTCGCGGCCCCGTAGAGCCATCAGTAATGACCTCCTTGACAAACCGCCGATACTCTGTGGTCTCGCCGTTATCGAGCGGGGGGTGTTCAATCACTTGGCCGCTTGTAAGCCAGACAAGAGCCTGGGGACCCATCAAACCACGAGACATATAGAAGTAGATCTCATCGGGTAGTCGGTGGGTAAAAATGTCATGTAGGTCGCTTGGAATGTCGGCAGCGGTGGGATGGTGCGGGTGGTGATTGTTCTGGTGACCATGCGGGGTGGAATTGGGGCTGGCCAATGGAAGGGGGATTACAGATCCTTCGGAGGAGAGAACAAGGGAGTATTTAATCATAGAGCGCGCACGGGCGTACTGTTCGCTGTACTGCATCTGCTTCACTTGAGGGGATTCGGCAAATGCTGAGACTGCAGCATACCCAGACTTGTAGTATCTGACCATGTCGACAGTGGCCTTCAATGCTTGGTCATGGAGAGTAGGAGGAAAAGGAAGCGAATGATCGAAGCCCAGCAAAATACCAACATCCAGAAATTGGTCTTCCGAGACTGCTAAATCGCTGAGTATGGAGCGCTTTGAGACGTGTGTGAAGGTAGGGTTAGGAGAGGCGAGATCAATGGATGTGATAAGTTTGTCAACGCCGGGATAGAGCAAGGCGTCGGTAGGACCGTAAATCGCGTGAATATAGGATTTTGGATGTCTTTGAAGGTATAGCAACTAGAGGCAGGTTAGCACAATACGTATAGCGCTTATGGTATTAAATTATGATAACATACCTGAGCCCATGCAACGTACGGAGCAACCATGAACTCAACATTGCGGTGTCGGAAAATGCGCAAAACCATCTTCCACAAATCCCACTGGTGCAAGCTTGCTCGGGATTCAAACAGCTTAGTCGCCCCCTCCTCCTCTCCGGCTTCGTACTTCTGCCACGCTTCTCTCCTCACCCTCATCGCGTCATTTTGTTCAGCCTGAGCTTGCTGGTTCTTGTGTGGACGACGGTTGGGGAGTAACCCAGGGAAAACGAAGACGGGCTTGACCCGTAGTTTTTCGAGAGTACGAAGATCGGATTCAATTCTTTGAGTCAAAGCGAGTGGCAAGCCACCCGTAGCTGCAAGCAGAGGCTCTCGAAAGGGTGGTGTGTCGGTTAGTTGGGAAAGATAGTAGGAGGCGTCGATTCCAAGTCGTGAGTCGGATAATACAGACAACGGATGTGTCTGGAGATGTTTGGTTGCCAAAAAGTCTGGGCGACAACCCGTGCAGTAAGCATAGACGGTTCCAAGCACTTTCTTATGGACTTACTATCGAAATGCTTGATAGTCATTTCAGCCGAGTGAGACGGTGCAATGAAGATCTCGTAGCTGAGGTCGCGTTCGCCTGGCGACACTGTGTGCTGTGCGAAAGATCGCACGTGACCTTTTGCTTACGTAAGTGAGCGCACCCACCGCTGCTTACGTTTTCGACGACAACTCAAACTGCCGTCGCATCGACTCTGGCTTGAACAGCCATTTCCAACGAATGTCGAGCATCTCCAGTGTCCACAACACACAACGACTACCTTGACGAAACACAAGGTACCCTGAACGCCTACAAAACCGCGTGATCCCTTGAGGCTTCGTTTTCAGCGGAGTTTCACCCCCTTCTTACTGACTTTATTCTGCATTGGTCAGGCAATTACATCTGTGAGTCGACATAATTCTCCGAGACGCATTCATAGGCTCATTCAGCATATCTGCGCCGTATCTACAGGTATCCGTGATTCTTGACTGATAACTGCAAACGTGACATGCATTCCCCGCTTTCTTTGAGCCTCAATCACAAGCACTCGCCCTCGCCGCTGGCATTGTATTGATATGCACTTCTACTTTATATAGGCGATGTCTCGACAGCCTTACTGGACAATTTGCGCCAGAAAATACGCCCGCCGGAACTAGATGAAGACCCTTTTTTTCAGATGCGTCAACGTTGCTGATCATGTTGCTTCCATCGTAGTTGTTCAAGACACCAAACCTTGCCCATTCTCGCACGAGTCGATCTTACAAGGCGTTCTTCATAGATATGCATGAGGAATGTGGGGCCGGATGTAGAAATCCACATCCTTACCACAAGCGACTGTACATCACCATCGCGTCCAAATCGACCCGCTATCTATCGATTTCGGCATACGAAGACCCATCAGTAAAAGTCATTAGTATGTACAGAGCTTATTTTAATCCCCCTGAATACTGAGCCCACAGCATTAAAGCTGGATGAATCACACTTTAGCTCACACAGAGTGTATGGTCTCGACCTGAAAATGAATGATCCGTGATGACTTTCGCGGAGCTGTCAGCTTGGCACGCTGAACCCGCTAACCAGACGAAGCCACCGTAAGTAGCATCCAAGACCATTCGGCATCTCCGCCAATCTGCGATAGACCGCTGTGCCCATGGACGATTGTTCACACTGGTCTTCGTAGTGGCCCAAGTCAAGTAACACCCACGCTTGTCCTCATGTATGGCATTGTCTTCCCACGAGCATCACAGCTGGTCACCATATGGAGGCATATCCAGGGCTATCGCTTGTGGCTGGTTGCCCTTTTGTCCCACCCGCCTCCAACGTTACTCCCATTTGTATGTGCATCCGCTGTTTTGTTACCTTTTCCCCAGCTCCGGAAGTTGCAGGCCGTATCCTCGCTCTGACTTCTTCCAGCGTTTTCAGTTTTGGCTGCGGCGCACAGTCCTCATCCTCCTGGTCCTACTATAAGTCCCATTTGGCTTTTACTGTCAGCCAGCGACGGAAGAACAACTAGAGAATCACTCAAACTCAAGTACAGGGCTTCCGCGCAGTTCTACCCAGGTTCTGACGGAACACGCTGTACGTCTCCTTACATCGTGACCTTCGTATCGGACGTGCCTCATGGATCGGATACCGCTGTTGAGTTTGCGATTCGGATGCACTCTTCCTAGTTCTACGAGATTGCATTACATGGACCAGTTCCGTCGGTAGTAAGTTCAATATTGTCGCTGGCAGGAAACCTTGCATGATCTGGACGCGCAGACGTCGGTTAACATTCGACGCTCATGGAAGGCATTGGTCCCTTTTGTTCTGCTAGGCCCATCGATAAGCCATCTCCACCCAATTCGAGTATCGATGTGAGTTTCCCAACTGTTGCGATCGCAGCAAGTCCAACACGATTCCGATTTAAAACTGACGCCGTTGAGCTAGTCAACAGATGGTGGTCCCCTGCCGATGTCCTCGATGTCAATTCATTAATTGGTCAGTGGTCGTCCACGACATCGCGCGAAGGGCTACACAGCAGTCAGCGGATATGAGTGTACAACAGGGGCGACTCTGCAGACATTTGCCATAGAAGGATCCACGCAGATCTTCCAGACTCCAGTATGTCCGTCCGTCATTCTTTTGCGGGGACTGTCACTCGGGACAAGAACCGCTTACAATACTTCCGCCAGGATAGTGTGGGATACACCGTCGACATGACGCTTGGCGGTCAGAGCGATTAATGAGAGTCCCTGTGTGTCAGTTCAATACTAGCGCGAGAATCTCGAACAAACACCGGAGGGTACAGCTGGAAGGGGTTCGCACCGTTCTTACTGGACTGTATTCATCTTGTTGTAGTATGCCCATAATGATTCTATAAGACTGATCATCTTTCTTATAGACTGCGAGGCTGCTACCCATGTCCTAGACTTCAGGTAAGAGCAACAACTCCCGTCAAACGCGTCGACGAAGCACTCCGAACCGAGATCCTAGCGCTCGAGCTCAAACCTGAGCTAAGATGATGCATGATGTAGTATGACTTCTCGGAGGTGTAGCACCCGAAACAAGGATGCAAGAGCCTGGGAACACAGCAATAGTCAGCTTAGTAAGGCAAAACTGGTAGCGCCACCATGGTACGCACCTCTCACTTGGGTTTACCTACGAACGTCGGTCGTCGTTACCACTATCCTTAACTCTAGCGATCATCTGAGCAATCCGAGGCCAGGGAGCAAAACACTCTCCACGTGCAGAGCAATAGGTTCCTGTGGGAATTTTCGTGGCTTGAAGCAGATGCCCTGCACTGCATTGACCATGAATCACCTGATTCGCGCTCAGTGAGCATGATACTAGCTGCAAATGACAACACAACCATCTGCAAGATGCATCGACGCACCTGGAGACAATCTGTGTTTCGTCTGGAACGGTGTGAATGTCGGCGGTGCTCTTTCAACATTCAATGACTTCTATTCTCATGAGGTGGTGTTGAAGTTCTTCTCGGCCGTATGCAAAAGTTCGTCGAACTACTTACTAGCACCTCCACACTATTTCAGGCAGAGTCTTGCGAACACCGTGCGACTTGCAAGACATTTCCAGCTATGTCAAACGAATCATGACTCGAGATATTGTTAGTGATGGCTTCCTTGGCGGTGAGTCGCAACACCGTCGTTTTCCTTGTATTTTTATCGAGTGCGGTGTTCGTGTGATCACGTTTACTAGGTTGGGTATAGCTTTGGGCCAGAGCAATCAGGATAAAGCCTGTTGAAGCATCAGAGAAAAGGCCAAGCTCTCTCGGCGAAGTTTACTGGAGCCATGTAATTATGTGGCCATGGGGGAACGTGAGAGAGATAAGACATACCAGGTGCGCACGAGGTGTAAATTTTGGTATGAGACAGGAAATATTTATGTTCATTGCATCCTTCTTTGATTTTCATGTCGAAGACATGCGGTGCAGTAGATGGAGCGTCGAATGTCGTAACCGGTAGGCTTTCATCTTCAACCGGAGCCATGCGTACGGGCCACGATGAAGGGTTCTATTCATGTTGGAGCAGAAGTTCGTTTCTGCGAAAGCAAATGGTAAAGGTAAGTTATGAGTATTGCAAGATCCGGTATGCTTGACGACGACCGCTCTTGAACTCTAATATGGCGTGAGTACTTATACTTGAAAGGTCGACTTTCCAAGTCTAGCCACATGGGCTTGGGCTCGGTGGTAATCAACCGATATGTCTATGGCCTCGGTGACAATGGGACTGAGACGACAATCGCCGGGCGAAAGCGAGTGCAACAACACGCATCTGTCTCTCAAGATGAGTCTGTCATATGAATCAGCGTCAAATATTTCCGTCTGGGGTTTCGGGTAGAGAGAGTAGAAATCCTTCATGTACCTTATCACGACCGTTCCCAGAGACGCATCTAGTGCGGAGACCATCCTTAACGAAGAGCATGCGTCTTTTGCAGAAGCAGCACGTGCCAGGCGCCGGCAGATGCTGTTGTGTTTGACAGGATCAGGAAGGTGTTGAAGTTGGATCGTAGATCTTGAGAGAGATACGCGGCAAAAATGGGTAGAATGAAAGTTTCTAGCTGGGGTACTGTAACTTCATAAGGCGGACCATAGTAGCTGGACCTCCAGGCTCAGTGCAGACCTGGGTACGATGACAACCGCGGGCATAAACTGTCGGAAGAGCCGTAAGCTCAAGGCCTGTACGTTTACGTCTATCCCACAAAATGTCTAGTCTGACATCCAGCACTGGTTAACAAGAGTGCTCGAGACCTACCGTCACACTGAAATCACCGAAAGACGCGTACGGAAGCATATCGGCTCGATAGTGACCTGTAATTTTAAATCAGAGATGGAATAAGCCGCAACAAATCCGTACGTCTCACGAGCGTGGTACATTTCGCCCCTCAACTGAACTGTCCAGTAGGGTTATGTGGGGTATTTTATTCCTGTCTTGTCAAACCCTCCAAAAGCCTGGAGAGGGCCAGACCGCCAAGTGACCTGGTTCACCGCGTCGAGCGTTTGAACAATGACAAGCAGCCACAGATCGAGTGCCATTTATCACTGTAAACCGGCTAGCTATGGTATAATCTAGGGACACTCAGAAGCTCGAAGGTTCCTGAAATTCTGAAAGCAGCGGGTATGAATACGTATCTCATAACGAGTTGATGGTTACTTGGACGTGAACTCACGACATAAAGGACCAGAGTAGAAGCAACCGAATGGATCAAATAGCACATGTCGATTCTCGACATATGAACGGAGGAGTGAAGCCTTGATTACCGGGTATGCTGTTTTTACAGCGGGCCGCACCATAAGACAGGTACGAACCATTTCGAGAGTTGCCTCGTTGCCGAAGAGACAAAGAGGCACGCACGGAGGCGGAAGATTGAGATAGGCGAGATACTTGAGGCTATCTGCATTGCTTTCCGTTGCGACAATCGCGTGAGCCTATAACCTGGATTTCCAAGCTGCGGAGTGTTTATACAAATTAGCCATCGAGTAGTTTCTCACCGATCAACTCCGTGCTAAAGGGTGTCCGAAAACCTTGCGCTGGAGAATATTTGAGACTAAGAAAAACCAGTATCAGCCAAATTTTGTGACACGGCAAGGAAGTTACAATTGCTGGATATTGCACCCTTTCTCGATGTACTTCTTCACTGTCATCCGATATCCTAGGATTGATCACGAAGGAAAGGGTCAAAAACGACGATTCAGAGAGCATAGAACCATTAAAATAGACATTGTGTGACGTATTGCATTCGGATTTCCTATAACTTAATCCAGGCTGGATAAGATAGCTGAATATAACACACCTTTTCTAAAACTTGGATGGCCACAGTGTTATGACTTGACTATTTTCAATTCAGTTCTCGTAAGCAGCGCCTGATTATTAAACATCTCGATACTTACAGTACAGCTTGACCACGGCATATGGGTTTGTTTGCTCATCTTGTTACTGAAGCCACTTACTCGTCCTCGGATGACGATCGATCGGGAGATAGCCGACGACTCTATCTGGGCACTGTTTCCTACGAGATGGCCAGCCCCAAAGCCGCAAGCTACCGTTGCCATTGAGCAAAACATCCCATATTTAGGAGAAGTTGCTCGCTCAAAGTGTGATATAAGTATCAATGTGTTTGGGCAGCATTGGCCAAGACGAAATCGAGCCTGCTTCTGGATTCGAAGCCTGTAGCGCAACTTCGTACCGAGTGTCCAATCGTTATGACTAACAGAAAAGGTTTGAATCAGCAGATATTTGTGGTAACATGACCAACGGGAAGTAAAACTCACTCGACAGAAACGTAGTACCACTGTATCGCCTCAAGAACTGGGGTGTGTGAGAATGCGATGGATGGATTAGCTTCGTCCAAACGCCTTTATTAAACACAAATCTAAACACTAAACGCTCACCAGCACCTATAGAACCTCGAACCAAATGTTGCAGGACTACTCATGGCGACTATAGTTGAACCTTCCGATATTTTGAGGTGGTGGTCCTCCACCATGAACTTCCCCATGATAAGCGCTAGAAGGAGGAAATGATCATATGCCGTATTTGGTAATTTGGCACGCCCTCTCCACAACTTCGACTTTGAAACGTTGCATTGTGAGTCTGGCTCTTTGAACCATTCAGATCGGGGGTAATCTCACTACTTTAGAAAGGGTTTGTATTGTTCAAGTATGTGTATTCTTCTCTTCCTGATTTTTAGGGCACAGGCGTATCATACTGCTTGATTACGCGTCCCAATCGAAGTGCACCTTATGACTTCAATGCGACAGGGTTCGCTGATTATGGTTTCGTTCGACAATAGATACAGCGTGTCCTTACTTTAGAACACGAATACCAGAACTATGGGAAAGCGCGGTGCATTTATTGTCATCGAAGGGCTTGACAAGTCAGGAAAGAGCACGCAAGCCGCAACGCTCCTGCGCCGTTTACAAGATTCGCAAGTATCCGCGAAGCTAATAAAGTTTCCTGGTCAGCTTTCTTTTCAAAACATCCCACAAATAACGCTTCTGATGATACGCGATACGCTGCCTTTAATTTGTCTCTGGAAAACGTTTTTGGTGCACTAACTTTCGGTACGAAGACCGAACAACCACCATAGGGAAGATGGTCGACTCGTACCTCCGCTCCGAAAGCGAACTCGACGATCATGTCATCCACCTCTTGTTCTCAGCAAACAGATGGGAACTAGCGTATGTCTCCGTATCTCTGGGTAACTCCCAAAAAATCCTGAAAAACTCACGACGTTTTCTATGAATCCATTGCAGATCGTCTATCGAAGAAAGTCTGAAACAAGGCGAGACGATCATCTGCGACCGATATGCTTTCTCAGGAATAGCGTTCTCTGCAAGCAAGATCCGCCCTGGATCTCATAGCTATCCCCTTCTCGATTATGCGTGGTGTCGTAGCCCAGACATCGGTTTGCCAGCACCGGATATCGCGATCATGCTTGATGTCTCTCAGGATGTGGCGCAGGCAAGAGGAGGGTATGGCGAAGAGCGTTATGAGAAGGAAGACGTACAGAGACGGGTGAGAGATGTGTTCGTGAGGATTGGAGAAGAATTCGAAGGCAGTGGAGGCAAATGGCTTGTTGTTGATGCAGACGAAAAACCAGACGAGGTGCAAACTGTAATCTGGGACGCAGTAAAAGATCTGGTGAAAGGCATAGAAGGTCCCCTCGAGAAGCTCTGGGACGATAAGCGAGAAGCAAAGAATGTCGATGCCTTGTATATGTGATTAATTCTTCTAATGTTATCAAATGTACTTATAGCCCTCACCAACGACAGAATATGGTACATAATATATTACGCCTGAATTTTCCCTAAGCGAAAGTACAAGATGTATGAAGAGACCAGAATAAAGAGCGGTGTGGTAGCTAAAATAATAATCCAAGTGAACGAGGGAGAGTGGTGGCGGGTATCCTATGTACAGTACCATCGCCAAGGAGAAGAGGGGCCAGGAGGAACAGCGGGATTCGAGTCGCGTTACGGCCACATCGCAATTCTGCCTGAATCATGACGTAGACGATAGACGGGACACGATGACCGCCAGGACTAGCACAACTCCCCATCTCCATTTTTCCCAGATTACTTGGCGAAAGGAAGCACCCCACCCAGCGACCACATTCGCCCTAGAATCATGAGATGAAGGAACGGCCACAGCGTTACTGTTGTCTGACGGGGAGGCTGCTTGTGTTGGCGGTGGAGCAAGCGCCGTCGGAGCATTGGGTGATGCGAACGTTAGGGGCTTCACAACAGGTTGCGAGGACAATATTGAAGGAGTCCCACGCTCCTTCTGGCCCATATTGGGAAGGTCTTTGGCAGAAGAAGCGCAATACTGTACGCAAATGTCAGCATCTACATAGATGATGAAAGGGGAAATGGCGCCTGCCTCTGGGAAAGCCTCTTTAAATCGCCGTTGTTCGATGTTCCAAGCGTGACTGCGCGCGGCATAAGCGCGCTTTTCGGCGTCGCTGGTTGTAACGGAGCCCGTTGTCATCTCGTCGGACAGCATAAAAGACAGCAACCCAGTCAAACTGGTGGCGACAAAGAGTTAGCGTCTTCCGCTAGGTGCAGACTGAAACTACGTACATTGTGGCGACACTCCAGGCCGGGTTCCACTATGAAGAGGTGAACTGTCAGTGGGAACGTTTGCATAGAGTAAGCAAGCAACAGAAACTAACAGTGCCTGGGTGAAAGTCTGACATAGAGAAGCAAATCTTGCGGTCGGGTTGGAAGCGACCTGATGGGGTCAACATCTAGTGGGAGTCAGCACCTCGGCTCGGCGATCATGATCGTAGATGAGCACATGCCTTGATGCCGGGTGGCTTAAATGGATACTCAGAGGGGAAGAGAAGAACGCCATGGTATTCACCGCCAGCGAAGGGGGAATCTGGTGGGCCACGCTGCTCTGCTTGTTAGCTGTTGTAGTTCCTCAACTTGGCCACATCCGACGTACAATTATATAGTTCCCTAGAATGATATCAACAAACATGGCCTCAATGATGTCGTAGATGATGGAAACTCACAGATTAAGATGTTCTTCTCATCAGGAACTGCCCAGACGAACGGAGGGGGCTCCCTCTGCATGGCGACATACTCCTTAGTCAGCTATTGAATCCATAAAAGACAGGGTGAGCATGCAGCATTAGCAGACTGAGAGAGTCGGTACATACTCTCTTATGCGCAGCCTTTGTAGCCATCCTAAGCAAGAAGAGTAGATCTGCACGGAAGTCGGTAGTGGTGGTGGTGGTTGCGAGTTAAGCGATGGAGGCCATAACGATCCCACTCCACGTGAGTTTCCCGTGGGTCCTGCACGTGATCTGTTCTGGCTGTTAGTACTGCAATGGAGGGTCTCGTTTTACATCTCGACTCCTGCACCCCCAGTTCTAGTCGTCGCCATGGCCTTGCCAACCCGAGGGCGCGTTATCATTGACACGACCGCTGGAGAGATTGATGTTGAGTTGTGGTCAAAGGTATGTAGCGAATGGCTTACGGATTACTGGTGGCTACATGTACAGCATTACAGGAAACACCCAAGACATGCCGCAACTTCATTCAACTAGCGATGGAGGGTAAGGACACGATTTGCTACTAGGTAACAATGCTGAGGAGGCTGCCTTAGGGTACTATGACGGTGTCATATTCCACAGGTAACTACGCTCAATACCGTACTCGTTGACTTTTCTGAATGAATGCTCTCAATACAGGATTGTACCAAATTTCCTTGTACAAACAGGTGACAGAACGGGGACTGGAAGCGGCGGAGAATCAATCTACGGAGGTATGCTTCAACATTTACTCAGCTACTGTTTTTATAAACCTCGCTTCGCAGAACCGTTTGAGGACGAAATACATCCACGATTGCGATTCCCACATCGTGGCTTAGTAGCTATGGCTAATGGCGGTACAAAGAACAGTAATGACTCTCAATTTTTCATCACACTCGGTGAGTCTTTAGTAAACGCTGGGGGGCAGATATATCTCTTGCACTAGTCTAGGTCCATGAGTACAGACAAATCATGAGTTTCGAAACTCAGCTCCCCAGTTATGTATATAATTCATTGGTGCTTATATGGTTTGTGCAGATCGCGCGGAAGAGCTGCATGGCAAGCATACATTATTCGGGAGGGTGGTTGGCGATACGATATACAGTGCGTGCTCCTCTGGTTTGACCGCGAGAGTATGCTGACATTGGCATTAGATGTGGTCAGGATAGGTGGAATGGGTAGGTTTTAGGTGTTTCAATCTACAAGCAATGTGTTCTGACTGTTCCAGAGGTCGATGAAAATGAGCGACCACTATAGTAAGCCACCATTTCTTGTGTTGGAATACATTCTCAGACACAAACCAGTCCTCCAAAGATCAAGACTATTCGGATACTGGATAATCCTTTCCCTGATATCATTCCTCGCATTACTGCAGCAGAGAAGCGTGCTCAGCAGAAAGCTCGCGAGCAGGCTATGCGAGAACGCGAGGAAGAGATGAGGCGGAGAGGAGCGAAAAAGTGCGTGTGTGCAATCAAGGGTTGAAGAATGACATTTCCGAATACTCATCATCGTATAGGGATGTGAAGCTCTTAAGTTTTGGCGGCGACGAAGGTGCTGAAGAGGAAGAAGAGCCCGTAACGTTCAAGAAGAAGCCCATCGTTCGCCCAGATTGTAAGTGTATGTTTTGATATACTATTCAGCTTTCTGACACCTATGCCAGTGATGGACCTCGCTCCCGACCCGCTTGCATCAATACCTGGCGGCCCGGCTGCTGCCTCCAAGAAGAAACCATCCAAAAAGCAGAGCAGTCCGCTCCTTGAAAATGAAACACCGAACCAACCTGAACAGTCGAAACCATCGAAGAAAGATGAACTCGATATCACGAAGATTCGTGCCCAGCATGAGAAAGAAAAGTCAGCACAAAGGTGAGATCAGTCGTCCATCATACCCTATGGAAGCTCACACTTCACTGTGAAAAGCACCGCCCGTCAAAGCGAGATCGAGAAAATGGAGGCCGATATTCGCAAGCTCACACGGAAGACGCGAGGCGATGACAGTGACGACGAACCAGCGAAGAAGAAGCCCAAGAAGTCCTATCTCGAAGAAGAGATGGCAAAGTACGCCAAGTCGCGCAACACTCGCCCTAAGGATAAAGATGGCAGACGGAAGAAAGACGAAGGTGACGTTCTTGCTGCACTGAATAGCTTCCGGAGCAAATTGCAGAACGCTGGTCCTGAAGTTGGTGAGGATGGGGAAGCTGAAGAAACTGAGGAGAAAGCGCCCGCGACTACCGGGGAGGAAGATCCTGGTATGGAGGTGGATGACGATGTTGGGTTTATGTCGCATTTACTGCACTTCCCACACGACAATTCAGAAGAGGTCATGAAGGCAGAGCGAGATTACGAGGTGATAGACCCACGACAGAGGGGCGCCCGCGCGAAAGAGGAGGAGAGGGAGAGGAAACGCACGATGCGTCCGAAAGACGGTGGGAGGGGGTTCAGGAGACATTGATACTGTTTTGTGATGTTTATCTCTACGTTGGTTATTATCAGATAATTTGTTTATTTTCACAGGACCATATGTTTAAGGCACCTTTATTGACAGCCGCGAGAACATTTGGGATAAGTATGAGGAATAGACGGTGATTTTAGCTGGTCTTTTGACCCAACCCCGTTGACATAATATTGCATGGCGGGAGGAATCTGCGGGCTGTGCAAGAATTATCAGGTCACGTTTGTTTGATTATCAACTGATAGCTAATCACCTGTAAGTCTTCTTAGATGGCATCCGTGCAAGTCCATATACTCATTGTTCGTTTCTAACGCAAATGTTCAGCCCAAGAGATATCAGACTAGAAGTTTACGCATGACACCTTGAGCCTTCTCACTGCTTTAAGCTGTATCACATAGCTGTGATCCATGGTAAGCCTGGAACTGAATGTCCATGCGTGCGAACGGGCAAGAGTATTTGTACTTGCAGTCGCGTTATAACTTGCTTTATGGAAACAACTCAAGAAGTCGATCGCAACTTTCATCCCTTCAGGCACCACTGGTTGGGCACCTCACTTCTATTATTCTCCCTTATTCCATCCGCGTTGTAGCACCTGTTGCTGAAGAAATGGCCTTCGACGAACTGGGTATGCATAGGCTTGGACTTGCATTCGTTTACAGGATTGTGCCCGTCATCGTTGTCTCTGTTCTATATGGTGAGTACCGAGCTGCGTTGTGGCACATTGCATAAACTTACTCTATTGTAGGCATTTATATCGCTATCCTCTGTTCAGCGACATTCGCTTTGATGTACGTACACACTACGTTCGATGATGCATATCAACTCGAAACCCACATTATCTGTAGTCAACGAGGGTTAAGAGCCCAAGGATCCCCCTTCGTCCTAATCTCCCTTTGGCTACTATTTCTTGTCAGCACGGCTCTCTGGGGTCTTGAGCTCGCTCAGCTGCTTGGATTGAATCAGATCTTGCTGGCTCCGAATGGCCTACAGCCGGATGCGCTCTTTGATCGCTTCTATAATTTGATCGCAAGCGAAACAAAGATAACAGGTGTCCTGTTCGAGTGTCAGGTACAGAGGTTTTTCTCAGTAGATGAAAATAAACTCATGTTTAGTCTTGTTAGATGATCATTGGGGACATCATTGTTATCTGGCGTGCTAGTGCTATTTGGCATGACCGTAGAACAGTCATATTACTTCCTTTGTCTTGGTGGGCACTAATGATAAGTGAGTTGATTAAACACTTCTTTCGCGTCATCAGCTGAGTTTCTTGTTATGCATAGTCAACATGATCGTGCACGCTTCACTCTGCCAATCCGGCGTAGCCACAACGCGGTATGGAGAAATTTGTAAGGCCACGGATGTCCTAGCTCCAACCCTCTCAATTATGGTGAACGTGTCGGTAATGTTACTCACGATATACAAGGCGTGGTATGCTCTTTCTCTCCGTGCATTGTGTGACTCTAATCGAACCTCTTTAGGCTTCTCCGGGATTTATTACGTCTAAACTTGTACGAAAAGAGAAGGGACAACAAAGTCCTTTCTCTTTTCGTTTTACTCATTGAGTCAGGAACGCTCTATGTCACAGCCTTGGTAAGTGATTCTACTCTCTGCTAGAAGATGGCTGGTGTAACAGACGTTTAGGTCACGGATCTCCTCGTCACCTCCTACGTTACAGGCGGAAATGAGACCATCCAGAGAATGATCAGCTGCATATCAGGGTACTCAACAGTCCAGTTCGTCGTACGTACGTTCCTTATGGCTTCCATGTATTGACGATTGACAGTGTCTGTAGGGCATTTATCCTACATTGATGATCGTCATGCTTCGTCGATCCGTGTGGAATCGCTCCGGAGACTCAACGGTTGTTGTGCTTGACGGCTCGCGGGTGGGCGATGGTTTCTCTGTTACAGTCAGTGAAGTACGCTTTGCTTCGCCACATGACAGAGAAAAGGGGACACAATTGTCTCAGCATCAGACCTCCCATTCTTCTCTAAATTGAGAATAATGTAACTCGAACGAACGGATTTACAACGTTTATCATGGATCGACTCCTGATATAAACTCTATACCATGTACAACAGTAGTAGACACAAATACAACTACTCATTTAGAGAAAATAGAATATGGTCATTTGCTCTACCCAAGTAACAACCAAACCAACACGGTCTCCGTCACAGTATCTTTCTCACAGATGCTATGCTACTTGAAGCCCTGAGTGATGGTGACTTTAAAACTACAGTCGAACTTCAAGAAATAGCGATGCTAGCGCTACCTTCATACGACTTGTGTGTACATGGTCTAAGTGCTATGCAGTAGGTTAGGGCTAGCTTCCCGTACAAGTCTTTCAAAGCTTACCCATATATCTGAATTAAATGGTCGACGTTTCAAATTCTATATCCTCTCTTTTATTGCGCCAGGGTGCTTTCAGGCTGCGATTCGGATGCAAAAGGGCTATCCACAAGATCGACCAACTGAGCCCCAGCAGGAATAGGACCGCTAGGGTATGCGGGGCACGACCCGGGTGGATCGAGCGGAGACGACATTCCAAATGGTATGGTGCCGTTACCACCGACGCCAATATTCCCAACAAACGTTGTCGGATCAGTGCCCTGAAATTGGCATTGGTATAGACCAATGAGCTCTGGATTGCGAGGAGGGGATTGGCAATATGGTACGGAGAGAGATTCCGGCTGTGGTAACAATAGTCAATAAACCTTTTCTTCAAATTATATTTTTTCGCTGACAGAATCACGTACTGTATTGCGAGGCTGCTGGACAAAGATTTGAGTAAATCTGATCATGTCTGAACTGTTGAGACTTTTGGCGAGGTCTACCATGCTATCCGCGGCGTCCTGCTGATCACATGGCTTTGCAGCCGCAAGGAGTGTCTGGAAGCTTGATACAGAGAGATCGTTACACCTGTTTCCCCCTTGAGCGGCGAAGCAAGCGGGTTTCCATTTGACCATCGAGTCTAAAATGGTCTCCGAGATGCGTTTATTCCGAGGGTAGGCCGCTACGGTGTACGCGAGTGCAGCGTGGAAAGCGATGGCTGAGAGACGGACCATGATGAATGTGAATGGATGCCGAATGGAAGATCTGCGGAAATGAGTGACTTGAAATATAGAACACAGATGAGCGCAGCTCGTCCAATATGAAGTTTGAGAGAATGAAAGAGATTAAGTCTGAAGTGCAGGGCGCTGCAACGCAAAGTCTTTATACCAGAGGCTTCCTTCCACCTTCTGCGGCTAGTATTGCACTTAGTTGGATATCACTATTGGAATTCACGAGTGGAAAATATACTGAACTGGATGGTATAGGTATCCGTGCAAGGGGTAGTTGATCCCCAGGTCCGTGGCATCCTTCGCATCTGAGACGTGGTTACCAGTAGATATCTTCTACGGCGTAGAACATCAGGCAACTGACTGATTATCGTAGCGTACCCGTGTTATTCGAAAGAACGAAAAGTGTCTTCGAGTGACGCTCTTCGTTTCAATATTATTCCTGTTCCACAAAGTCAGTTATAATCCAATTCTTTTAGTAAATAAGCTTACTTTCTGACTTTCACTCTTACTAACAAATGGAGAATATCCATTCACATCTCACAGGAAATAATAAATATTGCCGATGTAAGTTACGGCTTGCATGCGGCGGCACTCCATCATCTTGATACCTGGCGTGAGTTCAGCAGTCAGCATCAGGAAAAGGCGATTGATTCTAAACATGAGCATTTCATCAAACACCACAGCTCACACGGATTACAGAAGATGAACAAGGACCTATGCGACGGTCACAATTCGATCGAACATGAAACCCGCAAAATTGAATGCAAGATGGAACAGTAAGCAGTGGCTTAACGCCAATTCACGCGGTGGTTATGACTTTGTAGAGGATCTGCCATAAATGAGTGATGATCAGCAAGTCGGTGATAGTCATAGAGAAACGCATACTAACGACAGATAGTGACAAGCAATCACAGACCAAGTTGCGCATCTGATACGAAATGGGAGCCACCTGCGCAGCGATAACCCGATGACTGTTTAATCCAAAGGAATCCCGCGGGACAAACGCCCATAGAACGAAGCTTCTGCTGTGCTTGGGCTTCGCGCTTCCGTTCCTCCATCTCTCGACGTTTGCGGGCTTCGAGCTCTCGCTGCAATCTTTCTCGCTCAGCTCTAGCCTCCAGCTCTCGTATGCGCTGTTCTTCCAGCCTACGTCTGAGCTCATCATCTTCAGCCTGTTGACGTGCACGTTCTTCCAAGAGAAGTCTTTGCACTCGAGCGGTCTCTTCGACGCGACGAGCATTAGCCTCCGCTTTCTCTGCCTCCTCGATTTCCTGCTGCCGACGTCGGGCCGCTTCGAGCTCTGCTTGTTTGTCGGCAAGGAGCTGGTGCCAAACCGCATCGGTGACTCCCACATCACGCTCGGTATCTGTGCTCTCTGGAGAAGTAGGCTCAATTGATGGTTCAGTGGGCGCTGCCGCAGTGGTAACTGCATGCGATGTGGATGTTGACGGAGCTTTCCTGGGACCGGGATGGAAATTCTGGACGGGAAGAGAGCCACTGGCGTTGACAATTGATGTGGGAACATTTGTTGCACGGGATTGACGCTCGAGGAGCATATCAGCGATGCATGAGATGGCATTTCTGCCGTTGAGAAGGAGCTTGTCGGCGTTAGGCATTATAGTCGTTTGGGAGTACACCATTCGTATCATTTGCTTGGATAGAGTCTTCATGTCGCGAGCGTTTCCCCAAGATGACAGACATGCAAGGTTGTGCAGCAGTCCGACCATCTCGTGGTAATCCGCTGATGTCCTCTCCGTCAGTGCATCGCAACGGATGTTATTCTTGCTCAGTTCCTGGTGTAGGATATCGAGGCAGTGCGCCGGAGACATGTTCTCGAAAGTAATCGTCTCAGGGAAGCGACTGGACAAGCCCGGATTAACGGCCATAAGCTGATTCATCTCCTGGTCATACCCAGCAAGAATGACAACAAGCTTCCCCGCGAATGCGTCCTGGGTTAGGATACCAACAAGTTCATCCATGGCCTCCTTGGCAAATGGACCCTCGCTCAGACGATATGCTTCATCGATGAAAAGAACCTTCCCGAGCGCGCGTTCGAACAATTTCTTCGTCTTGTGGCCTGTTTGACCGACATAATCCGCGACAAGATCGGATGCAGAGCATTCAACGACCTCTGTGGATGACAAAAAGCCCATGTCATAGTAGACCTGGCCCATCTTTCTCGCTGTCGTTGTTTTTCCGGTGCCTACGAAACCATTCAGGATCGAAAGAGCTCACAGAGAAACAAATGCACAATACCCGGAGGCCCTTTGAATTGAAACGTAGTCGGAATCAGGTCCCGCCCGCTCTTGACATCTTGCCCTCGCTGCTTGATAATTCTTGCAATGTTCTGATACTCTCGCAATTTAGCTACGATGTTTTCGCATCCGATAACGTCCGCAAACAGCTCCTCGAGATTTTGATCCGAGTTTGCAGAGCGGTCGAATTCAGGATCAAAGTCAACCGGTTGATACACGACGTCTAACGCCCTTTCCGCGAGTGGCAGAGCCGCCTGACGCGACTGATAGTTATTCTTCGCTTTCGCAAGGAGATTCTCGACCTCTCCCCCGTTACCGAAGTTGGGACGGTTGCGCGCACGACTCAAAACATCAATGGCCACAACTTTCGCATCCGCAGAGGCATCTAAGTCCTGTTGCTTGAGCTTGAGGTTCAATATGTCGAGTAACTCAGCTTCAGAGAAGTCTTCGAAGCGGAAAGCATCCTCGATGGCAAAACGTCGCGATAGCCCAGGATTCACGTTCTGTTTTGTTGTTAGTATATATATAATTAAAATTCCAGTCACGGACCGCTCACCTGGAACATTTCACGAATTTGAGGCTCATAGCCAAGTAGGAGGACACAGCGGTCTTCACCAGGCACGCTTTGAACTTCGGCCACAATTGTGTCGATCACGGAATCTTTGTATGGGTCGTTCTGCTTCCCTCTCCCAGAGGCACCTCCATACAACATGTATGCCTGAAGGTGGTTATGAATGCCAATCATACTGAACCGCGAGAAAAGCAACGTACTTCGTCTATGACAAGAACTTTACCGACTGTCGCCGCTAAGATAGCCTTCGTATTACGCTCAGACTCGCCAAGCACGCTGCCAATTAAATCCGAAGGGTTTTTCACGATGACTAACGACCCCATTAGACCAAGACCGTCAACATGAATAACGGGCTGGCGCACCTTCGCCATTCGTCAGCAAACCTAAGTCAGCAAGGATCTGACCATATAGCTTGGCGACAGTGGTTTTCCCTGTACCAGGGTTTCCCAGGAATACTTTGTTGAGAGACATTTGGATAGGCTTCTTCTCCTTGAGTTCGCGTCGATAATTGTCGAGGATGATGTCAAAAAGGTTCTGCACGGAATTCTTGACGGCCCCAAGACCAATAAGAGACTGAAGCGTCTTCCAGGCCTCACTGTCCAAGACAGCTTTCGAAGGGTCGGGGCCAATGAGGTCTTCCTTGAGAAGTACGAAGTCGTCAGGCGCCTTCCCTGATCTGCGCTGCTTGCGGATACGGGCAGCTTGACGTTCAGTGATCGTGGAAAGCATGTTATGAAGAGCCCTAGCATTTCCGAAACCATCCCGACCGCGGCCTCGCCCCAGCCGTCTTATAGCAATGCGCATATACAAGCCCTGCATTCCCCCTTCGACCTTCATCTGCCCAGCGTATTTCTTCGCGATCAGCCTTTCGAGCATAAGGTGGAGCTCTGAATCCGTGTAGTCTTCAAACTGGAGACGATAGGGAACTCGACTTGTGAGACCAGGGTTATGCTCGAAGAATTTCTCCATTTGGCGGTTATACCCTGCAAGGATAAAGACAAGCTTTCCGACGTTGTTTTCCATCTCAGCAAGCAGAAAGTCGAGAACCTGACCGCCACCAAAGTTGCTCGATCCAGTCAGCTGGTAGGCTTCGTCAATGAAGATGGCGCCACCTCCTGCTTTTAAAACGTCTTCGAGCTTCTTCTTAATTCCAGGAACGCCCTCATTTGCAAGCCGCGATCCTGTAGTTTCGACGAATTCGTCCCCTGGAAGAACGTCTACAGATGTAAGGAATTTAGCATAATGACGGGCGACAGTAGTCTTCCCTATGAGTGATGGGTAAGATTTCTATTGCGTAATATGGGAGGAGAATATTACATACCTGTGCCAGGGTTTCCTAATAGGACGATATTGAATCTCTCATCCTTCAAGGTGGTACCTTGTCGCTGGGCAAGATCAATCTTGGCTTTGATACGAAGAACCTGCGCCTTCACGTTCTCCAAGCCAGTCATAGCCATGATAGCGTCTATACTCTCGTTCGATGCGCCGTCTATCTCTTTTTGAGACCGCCAATCATCTTCTGCAGGCGACCGTTCAGTTGAAGGGGCCACACCAGCTGGCTCAGAGACATCGACGTCAGGTTCAGGGGAGTGACGAGGCGCAGGCTGGGGTTTTGTAGAAGAGGATTGGATAGGGGGAGAAGAGTTCGTGTTTGCAGAGTTTGGATCACGAACACTGGCAGCTTTCGCCTTGTTGGCAGCTTGCACCCTCGCATTCTCCAGGTCCATTTGCTTCTGGGCAAGCGCATCTGCTCGCTCCTTTGCTCGAAGTCGATCTTGTGCCGCCTCCCTTTCTAATGCGATTTCCCCGTCGAGTTTCGCGATTCGTAGTGCGTGCTCTCGCTCCTCGGCCTCTCGCTTTTGCCGATGCTCAAAGTCTTTCTGACGCTTCTTTACCGCTTCCTCCGCCTTCTTCTCGCACTTCTTGCAAATGACAGGAGCTGTTTCATGACATCTCCATACGCGTTTGTGTCCATTGGAGCAACGGTCATCCATAACTTGGGTACAAGTTACCTTCGAATGGTCGAAGATCTGGTGGCATTTGGAAGAACAGGAGTGTACTCCGCAGCTCAGCATTGCACCACTGACAATAGTCATCTCAGAGCGGCAACAATGTACGCAACTTAAATACGTACCATGGTTCCTTGCACCCTCCCTCTGGACATTCGCGATCAAAATCTGCTGGAGACGAAAGGAGTGCCTTACGACTGGGATGGCGATCGCACTTGACGGGTATGCCATCGTATACGTGGCCATCAGCTCTTAGAAGAGTAAAAACCTTAGTCCAGAGTGCCTTCCCTGCTGGATTGCGGGCGTTGCTGAACGTCTCAGCGTTGCCAACCATGATAAGCCCGTCACGTGCACGAGAGAGAAGGACATTGACACGTTCTGGGGAGAACATGAAGCCGATATCGCGATTCGGATTGCTGCGTGTGAGGGAGACAATGACTATATCGCTCTCTTCACCTTGATAATTGTCTATACGCAGAGAGAGTCAGCATTCAAACCATCTTTAGGCCGTGAAGGCAGTAAACGAGTACCTATCGTGGCCAGCCTGATGGGCTTTTTGGCGAGTTTGGCAGCACCAGAGGACATGAGGCCGAAACGAACCAGTTCAGCGGAGTCGAGATCATTGAGGATGGGATCGTTGTCCTCACGGAGAGCCCTTTGTAGACAGTGAAGCTGACCCAGATACGGCGTAAGAATAACAACCTTCTCTGTGCCGTAGCCTTGTTGTCCGAGATAACGCAGCACTTTGAGAACCATGTTCACCTCAAACTTGTTCTGCTTCGATGACTTGGCGCCTCCTTCTCCGGAGTTGGCCAAACGCTCGTTCTCATCTTCCGGGTGGGCATGGGTGAAGAAGATGATGTTATCCTGCAAGCCACGAATATCCGGACGATTCTTTGTCTTGTCAGCGTCAACAAGATCGGGATAAGTCAATTGGCGGACAAGGTTGGCGATCTCTGGGCGCATACGGTGCTGCTTGCTCAGCGTCTGATGGGGGTATTCACGAAGCACGAGGCGCTCAAAGAGGGATCGGTTGAGGTCGTATCCGTCGCCCTTCTCAACGGTAAGTTGATAGTTCTCCACTTTTGGTCGAAGTTGCCTGACAAAGCGAAGCCAATGTTATGAACATCGCGTGGCATAAATAAGAAAAATACACACTTGTGGTCACCAATAAGAACTATGCGACGGGTCTCCTCGCCCAAAGCAGTGAGCACATGGCTCTCCAGAATCTCACCGGCCTCCTCGACGAGCAGAATCCCAGGATCAGCAGCTCGCAGATCCTCGCTATACTTGGCAGCAGCGGTAGTAGTACACCCAATAATGCGTTTCGATTTTAGCACGACACCTTCACTCTCTGCGAATTTGCGATCAAGCTTGGACTGGGCGGTATTGTATTTGGTTCCACGTTCGTACAACTCTTCCGCCCTCTCCTTGTATATTGCCGTATTCCATACACCGTACTTTGCTCTACGTGCATCTCTAGACATGTTCCATACACTTGTAGAGGTTTTGATGTGCTCCTCGTCGTGGAATATACCAGGGCCGCGACCAAAATACCATTCGTTGATAAGGTACATTTCGTCGACAGTAGCTCCTTTCTTCCCAACAAATTTCACGTCGCCTGAGAGAGCGTGGTCGGGCACGCGGAAGGCTTCGTAGTAATCCGAGTCCTCGAACTGAATGTGGTCAAGGATGAGGGCGAATGATATCTTGCCCGTGAACCCCTGGAAAGAATCTCGCAACTTCTGCAGATAGTCTACAGCCTGAGCCTTGCACGAATCGACATAGGTCCAATCGGCGCGACCAAACTTCGATCGACTTCTCTGGTTGTAGAGGGAAAGTGGTTCCGTCCGAGTAGTACTCTTGCCACCAAGCCTGACGAGGCTGGTGCTCGGAATGCCGATGTCCATAAGATCCTCCAAGAACTGGTCAAGTGCGTGGTTGGTATAGCAGCAGACAAGAATGGTCTCATCAGTAGTGTCATGGAAGGTCTTTGCAATGAGAGCACCAATGAAAGACTTTCCGGTACCTGTATAACCAAATCAGTGCGAGCTTAGAGAGGGAACTAGTCCGACTGAG
Organism: Irpex rosettiformis; assembly: GCA_022160335.1. Lineage (NCBI taxonomy): Eukaryota > Fungi > Basidiomycota > Agaricomycetes > Polyporales > Irpicaceae > Irpex > Irpex rosettiformis. The sequence continues at coordinate 130,684 of MU274928.1, read as the reverse complement.
GGCAAACCTGGTGGTCCCTGTATCAACGAAACCGCTTGCGTGAGGCCAGAGTGTAAAGCCATAGCTTGGGCGTTATCAAGGAGGATTGCCTTGTCTGCGCGTAGGAGATATTGTAAATTCTGCAGGGGATTTGTCTCCAGCGCCCGAGCGATCTTAGTGGTCTCCGAGGGATTCGCTACCAAGCTTGTTATTTCGCCAGGTTCAGAAGCAAGCAAATCACGCCACAAAGGCATCTGATTGATCTGCTGTAGCCTCTTTAGCACTGGCTCGTATGCGAATACAGCTGTGTCGATTTGCACTAGCTGAATATTATTGGCGCTTCTCAAGGCGCACAACGCGTCGATCGTCGCCCGTTCGCCTTCAAATTGTAAGACGAACTCTGGGGGAGTTTTCGCAAGGTAGTTTTCGTCCCGCCTAACCTTGGGGAATGCAATTACATTCCCATCAACAATGATGGCGCACATCGACATGTCCTTGATCAGCCGTCTCTCTTGGGACAAGTATTCTTTCCGTTTCTTGTGGTCGACCTTTTTGAAGAACGGTAGGTCCTGTGCACATCGAAGTGTGACTCCCCACTTCGGATACTTGTGCGGGGGAGGACCAGGCTCGGCGTGAAGATCGACTAGGCGTAAGTCGTCGACAACGAGTCCGCGGTGATAACCCTTTTTCTGTCCGAACACGATCTGGAGCTCGTCACGAAGTTCAAAGAGCATGTCTTCGCGGTAAAGGCGAAATTGGTTGTCAAGATGAGTGCTGAGCCTCTCTGATACATCCACCTCATCCACCTCTGCCGCGGTACGCAGAAAAGGCTGTTCCTTCGACGTGACCTCGTCTGCGGTAGGCAAGATGTTGATCTTACGGAAGTCGGCGTGGTCGTTGTCGTGTCGGCCACCTGGGCGGAGTTCAGGGTCGAGCACTGCGCTAACACTACAAGTGTCGACGATGTGCTTGATCTTGTGCCCCAGAGAACGAACGTCTGCGTCGGAAGAGGATAGAAGGGGAAGTGTGATACCGCCATCCTCGGCGAGTGTGCGATACTGAGCCGACGTCTCCGCAGAAAGTGACACGAGCTGGAGCAAAAGCCACGCGAATGCATGCTCACCAGGCTGGGTCAGTTTCTTGTCCCGATGGGCCTGAACGAGCGGACGCCACAGCACGGGCGGCTCCACGATACTCATAACAATCTGTTGCAGGTATGCTCCACCACCGACATCCTTGAGCGGTGGTGCCATGAAGTAAGCGAGGACCCGCGCGCCGAGATCGTTCATAAAGGTTGTGGATAGATCCACGAACATCGCTTTCTGTAAGGACTCGAGGCCACTTTTGCTCGCGATTATTTTGTCAACGCAAGACACCGCGTCTGTCTGTGCACATATTGCCTCTAGGAAGAGAGCGAACAATGTACGATTTAACGAGACCTCGCCGTTGAGGACTGAGTGGAAGTGGCGATTGAGTTTTTTCGTGCGTACGTCCATCTATGGAGGAAAATGTAAGCAGAATGATCAGGATTGTACTTTGTCTACTTACTTTGTTTGTATAAGCGTTCTGGCTAATTGATTCTATGCGACTGTTGTCGAGACAAGTGTGATGGTGTTGGAATGGGGAGTTGGGGAGTTGGAGGTTGCGAGTCAAGCAGACAGGTATATGCAGGATCAGCAACCTCAGCTGCGCTCCAGGAGTTTTACAACTGTCCTTGGAACGTGTTTAACCTTCTTCTGATAGGCACTCATAGTGCTACGGATCGTAGTCGTTGAAACCTTGTACAGGCAAAGACGCTGCTGATTTAGCCTGTAAATAGACCAAGTTAGCGATGATTATTAGGTGAGGCAACCCCATCGCACCGCATGCTTGGAAACAAATACAGATAGCTGTGGAAGATGGGTGAGCGGTGCACAATGCATATAGAATCCGCATAGTATTCTACAGCACAATTACGACCTGCTTCATTAATTCAGATGCTGTGGTCATCGCATGCATAATGCACTCACTACTATTTCCCTGTCATAGCCTTTTGATAGGGCAACAGCATTAGCTGGAAATAACAGGGTGTATGTGGGCCATGGAAGATGTGGTTACAGCCTTGATTTCCAGGCGCACTTTCTGCTGGATATGGGCTCCCGGCGTCTGCCGACGTCTGTAATTTCGTCGGGCACCGTGACTGGTCACAACTTCAGCTTCAACGTCCAACACACCCATGTCGGCCCTCGCGTCGGTGCAACGAGCACGCCAAAATGTCCTAATGACTTCTCTTCCTGGCTCGCACGGTGTGGGGCAGAAACGGTTGAACAGTAGTAAATGGCGATGGGTTCCTCCAGGTGTGTAATCGTGTACTGTTGGGCACACATATATTAACTCCCAAGTAGAATGGAATAAGGATCCAAACAAGGAGCTCAAAAAGAAGCTAAAGGATAGTCAGCTCAAGGGGGGCTCATCGCCGAGTCTTCAGGCCGTGCCGGTTGGTGACGGTCAAGGCTCAAATCGTCCAAAAGTACCACCTGTGCGCACTACTTCCCTACTCTCAGTCATTTGTAGCTTCAGGTCAGCTGAACACTTTAGTATTACAGAGATTCCATACACTGCCGCCTGTACAATTGAAGCACCCATTGTTCCAGTCGGAGAACCGTCCGGATTTGCACCTTGCACCCTTCCAGCCAGTGTGTAGCAGCTCGCTCGTTTCTGGATTACACTCCTTTCGCTAATCGGCCGCGGATTTGCTCAGGATCTGGTTAAGCCTATTTCGTTGAACAAGGCCTTGCAGTTTGAGAGTGGACATCGGACATTGCTCACCGCGTATGGAGTCCCGAGGAACATTCTGCATGAGGTCCGCACCATAACCATCTGTTAAAGTGCTACCGTCAATCGTTCGCCTTCTATAGTTCCGCATCCTGTCAAAGCCGTGTTCGCTTGTCAGAGAAGTGACATTGTCCACAACAAAATGGTTAGACGGGGCTGCGACACAGCCGAGTAGTGCAAAGAGGGCAGTCATTAGTGCGTCACATGACTTCTTTCAAATAAACCACGCTCATGTATCTGAATATCCTTTAGCGGGACAGCTAGGCTCAGGGAAGAGCTACCTGCTCCTGCAAGCAGTCGAATACGCTCGCAAGAAGGGATACCTTGTGCTGTACATTCCACGATGTGCGTTCACTGTGTATCATTATTCGACTTCGTCCTGACTGTATCTCCATAGCTTTGCGACTCGTTGACTCCTCTTCCGCATACGTGTACGACCCGAGAACACGAACTTACCTTCAACCAGAGTTCAGCGCAGAGCTCCTCAAACGTTTCCGAGACGTGAATCTCCAAGCTTTCGAAGAGCTCCTTACTAGCGAGGATGTCATTATCTCAGGTCGCCGAATGATACCCAAGGGTACTACTCTAGCTGAACTTGTTCGAAATGGTACGCGACAGGAGGTGGATGCCCCCGTTGTTCTCTCAGCTTTAGTCAAGGAGTTACAACTTCAGAGCAAGTGAGTTTTATAGATTAATCTAGTAAATGTGCATTCTTAACTCCTGTTTCTCGTACAGGTACCCTGTTGTTTTGGCCATAGATGATTTCCAGTCACTATACTCCCAGTCCAAGTACCGCGATGCGAGATTCAACACCCTCAAAGCGTACCATCTCTCCCTCCCTCGATTACTCCTTGAATTCGCAAGCGGAAGGCAGAAATTCGTGCGTAACTTTTTCTTCTTTTAATTATAGTTTTCTAATGAGCCTCTTTCAGCAATCCGGCGCCGTCCTCGGTGCATTAACCACTGCCAACTCAGAGTTCAGGGTACCATTGGAACTCCAAGAAGCTCTTGGTCTTACACCAGACGTTCCGTCCGGTCCGTATATCCGCAGAAAACCTGAACTAGTGGAGTACGCCAAAGGATTGCAGAACATTGCTCTGCCTTCTCAGATGAGCATTGCCGAGGCTGCGGCGCTTTATGAACTGTGGGGTAAAGAAAAGGTGCTCAACGATGGTGAGTTGACCACTGTTCTACTACTTTTTTAATTCGCACGCCAATGGATTTTTGCTTGGTTTCAGCTCCCACAGATCAGACATTCCTTCGTTTGTATACGGAGTCGGCAGGGAACCCAAGGGACTTTGTTTGGAAGGGCGTTATGGGGTCCTTCTCTACATAACCTACGTTTTTTGTCTCTTACATATATAGAGCGAATATAATTGGCCCATATTAGCGTCGTTAATTGTCACCATGGCCAGCAAACTCTAGATTCATAGTCTTGTCACGCTCGCGTCCGGTCACAGTGTGACGTAGGCTGCGAGAGGTCGTGTTCGAGATCCGGCTCCCTCCTTGTCTCCACCCGTACACTCAGCCATTTCCACGGTCCTCTCTGCAGCACTTCCACTATTGGCTTTGTTTGTGAACTGCGTGGCCCAATGATGTCGAAAGGCTTGGACGGTCATCGTACAAGCTCAACTCTTCCCGTAACAAGGACAAAGACTTCATTTCCACTGGTCCGCCACTGCAAAAACCTACAGAAAACCTATGCTTAAACCCGCTCCTTCTTCATATTTTGGAATGGAGTTACGGACGATATATTAGGATAAAATCCGACCTTATGGGCTGTGCAAAAGGGGACATTGCTTGGTGAGTGTGATAGCAAACTGTAGTCGATCTCCGTTGAAGACGTGAAGTAGTGATCTATAGATTATTGCCAAAAGTGACAAACGGTAGTCATGCAGGTTAAGCAGTTATACGCCCTACTAGGCTTTGAGTTGCTCGCCCATAAACCCGAATCGTTCAATCTGCCTATGTGTCGTCGGGCCACGGACCAACGGACACAGCACGTATAGGACGGGATTTTGCGTTATAATGGTTCCCATTGGCCAGGTCTTGGACAAAGCAGATCCGGGTTGTCAAAGTTTGAGTCGGTTTGCAGATGTCACTCATTGTCCGGATGGGCTTGCCACACAAGGGCCACTCCTAGTGTGCTAAAAACCTGTTCTCGGCTATAGCAATCACTGATGCGCCTATGGAGACGCTGTACGGAGCTACTCAATTTTTGTCGTTACTGGAGGTCATATCGAGGCAAAATTCGAGTCACGCAGGTATAGCGAAAATATTGCCACTTCTTTCAATATTCCTTCCTTGGACTGATTTTTTTTTTTGCAGCAGGACAATGCGCGTCTCAGCCGAGATATCCCCAACACTAGGGCTCAGCTTCTCGACCTTCAGGGTCATCTGTTATATGTTACCACATCAAGCAACTTTGGTGTGCTGTGCTCGCATCTGAAGCCATTTGGCCAACGACCCTTCTTTTAATCACACTGATCTCATCTTAGCACACTAACTTCTAAGATTTGATTGTGACTGGCCTATGACCTGCGTGACATTAAGCGCGAAAATGACCCTCCATGCCGCTATCACCTTGTTGGTGGCCGCCGTGGAAAGCGTCCTGGGAAGGTATATAAGCCGACAACGTCTCCTCCAGGTATAAATTAACCAGCTCACATCGCTACCACCCCACGAACTCTCACCAACTTTGCAGTTTAGCTTCATACAGTCTTGCCACTTCAGCACGTTTCTCGCCGTTTACTACGTGGTTTCCTTGAGACTGATGGACACACAGGTATCAATGCGGCGCACCTCGTTCTTTGATATCCCACAGGAACTTGTTGACCTCATCATCGACCACTTCCACAATGATTTCACCACGTTACACATCTGCGCGGTCGTGTCTCGGGCATGGCTGTATCCCGCACGCGCGCACCTCTTCCGAGAAGTGCTGTTGGCCCGGCCAGAAGATGTTTACAACCTACAACAACTCATAATCGCCAAGAAACATATCGCAAGATGCGTACGCACCCTGAAGATCAACTCAAAGATATTCAAGCCAGGACCCAACCCCGACAAACCCGTACAGTCAGGCTACATTGAATACATCCAACAGAGCCTTTTCAAGCCCCTCATACATCTGCGTACGCTCCATTTCGATTACGTTCACTTTGACACCGTCATTCTCGACCAGCACCTCCTCGAGGCCATTGGAGAGCTCCCGATCTGCGAACTCAAATTCACGAGATGCGATTTCCGCGATTTTGAGACGTTTGAAAAAGTCGTTTTTGCGAACACAAACGTCACGCATCTTTCCCTGGATGACGTCAAATGGAAGGAGACTCCTGATTTCACGGTGTTTTCCGACACGTACAAGATCAACAGGGCTTCGCTCGCCCTCACTCATATCAGTTTCGGGGGTTACTGCGAAATTGAGCTGTACAGGAATTGGCTTGAGCAGGGGTTGAGTTTCTCGAGTCTGCGGTCTCTTGAGGCGACGGGTCTCGCGCAGATTGGTGATGTCCAACTTGTCGCTGGTATTCTCGAGAAAGTTGCGTCTACACTGCAGCATCTCCGCTTGAGGTGTTTGTTTTCTTGTGCTCACGAGTATCAATTATCTGGTAAGTCGTATATTCCTCAACGTGATAAAAATCAGCTTAGACTCATTATCATTATCATTTTCTTTTCTCCCCTTTCCATGCTTTATCCATCCAGAGATCCCCAGCATCATCGACCTCGCACCACTTCAACACCTCTACTCCCTCCATCTCAGTCCTCAAGGCTTAGACAACCGCTTATTCTCCTGGGCCCCCAACCTCCTCTCGCAAATCACCTCCCCCAACTTGCGAAAAATCACCATCGACGCACACCTCCATGCGAGCCAACGAGAACTAAAGTTAAAAGGATGGGAACAATTCGTAGCGTTGATCAAGGCGCCGCGGTTTTCGGGTGTTGAGCAGGTTTGTGTGTGGCATCGGGGGCCGATGGAGTGGAAAGGTGCAGAGGAGCTTGTGAAGGGGTGTTTTGGTGGGTTGAGGGAGTATCAGAAGGTGAGGGTTGAGGATCATATATTCCGAGGGTGAGTTGAGGTTGTCTTAGAGGGGTCTCTGTTTGGTTATTCCGCGATATCCATGTCTTTTTCATTTTACTGTCGATTCAATCATGCATATGTACTCACGATGTAGACTTTCTTCCTTCTTCAATCAATCAAATTATCGCACAACCGTCCCTCAGAGAGATAAAAGTGCATCCGTTTCCAAATTGACAATGTGTAGTGAAATAATATGGAACAAACAGGAGTGTAATAAATACCTGGCTAGTTACGACTACCCTGATTCACGGGGTGGGCACGTTCACTCGCCATCGCATGACTGAAACATCAAAAAACAAAGTCGTTTAGCATCCCATGAAGAGGCCATCGTAAGGTCCATCGTGATCCGACTCGGTTGACTCGAAGATATTCGGCACGTCGCCCACAATGCAGAGATTGCTAGTGTTATCCTGGCCTTTTCACAAAAAAAAGTTAGTTTCTCGTAGAGGAAGGAGGGAGGTTGAGTGTGCTGAGGGGTACCCACCAGGACAAGCCTCCCAAGCGCCGTTCTCCGAGATGTGGACCTCGCCAGATGGGTGGTGGAAGCCGAGGAAACGACCCGGGACGATAGGTATTGGGTCTTTGAGGTTGTTGATGTGGGTGATGTGGAGATTAGCGTCGACGTAGTCGGCAAAGTCTTGGTTCCCGACCTAATATATGGCAACATGTGTTCAGAATGATGAACTTGAATTTTGAGAGTGGGGAGTGGGGAGTAGGAATTTGAACTTACGCGAGGGAGACCGTACAGCACTGATTGGAAAGTCACGCCAGGGAGGTGAAGTGGCAGATAGACGGAGTCGATTAAGGCGATCGCAGCACCTAATAGTGTGATGGTGATGCAAAGGTGGGAGTCAGCGCGGATCAAAGGGTAACTGAATCGGCTCGCACGTCACGTATACGTACCGAGTGAGTGGCCGACAATTGTCACGGTGTTGGCTCCGTTGTTGGACAAGGCGGTCTGAACTGCAGACAAGATCAGCGTAGCAGTCCTAGTACGAAACCATACTTTAGCCAAATGTTCGTTGTAAAATTCTAGGCATAGGGAAAAGGCTTACTTGGCTTGTTCGTTGGCGAAACCGGAGTGAACGGTCACGGACGAAGAGATGCCGGGGAAGAGTGTCGAGTCCAAGGTTTCCCTAATGATGTCGGCATCGGTCAAGTCGGCCAAGCTTTTCCAGATGGTCAGTTGTTTTTACTAGATGGCAATCCTAACAGTCACTTACATTTGGCTTGTGTCTGTACCCTGATGGGCAACAACGACGGTCTTCAAAGTCGGGTCGTATCCAACATACCCTAGTACATAATCACTACGTGTCAGAAGCGAGAACAATAACGCATGATTTTTTTTACGAGAGAAACGGATTTATTACAGAATTGAGTGCCATTGCCGTCGCCGCCAGAAGCGACGGGCTTGAACGTCGGGTTCGCCTGGCAGTTGGAGCCGCAGGACCAGGTGAGGGTGGTCGAGGGGTTGCAGTACGCTGTGCTGGCGTAGTGGGTGAACGGCTTGAACGTCGAGATTTGGGACGTGGAGAGCGCAGAGATGGACTGGCGGGGCTCGAGCGGGACGGCCGAGACGGAGACTGCGAGCGTCAGGAGGGCAAGTCCGAGCTTCAAGGCGGCCATGGTGTCACTGCTGAGTGAAAGCACAGGAGAGGAGAGGAGGGCTCTGACAGGACTTGTTGGACTCACTCGATGCTTTATAGTAGCCGCGAAATAGATTTGATAAAAACGTCTCAGCTGCGCATGGTTAGAGGTCGCTGGCATATGGCAATTGAGCGGCGACCGCGCGGCTGTTGGAGTGGGAAGGTGTGCAACGGAGAACAGCCGAGTGTGTATATTTTCGGGTTGTTTCAACGTGTAGCGGATTCGAGTCATCAGGTGGATTGAGAAGAGAAAGAATTCCTATGCGGTGCGCACGACATTAATCATTTGCGATATAAGCGAAACCCTGCCCAACTGTCATGCAGTCGCAAAGCAGCGGACGTTTGCATACGGCCACTGACCGTCGCTGACCTCCGGGAATACTTTGCAAGGAGAACGTGTGCGCACTAGTAACCAACAGCACATGTACCCAACAGCACATGTATCCAACGGTTCTCTTGCACCAATAGTGTATTTGTGAAAGGGCATCAGCTGATAAGATGCTTGATGATGGGAACCTGAGACAAATCGCAAGGCGTACATCTAGTACGCTCGAGTCTCAGAGCCTCTCTCCAGACAAGCGTGGGTTCTCAATGGGCTTTGTGGCACTCAAGGGCGTTTGGACGGTTATAGATGCGTATGCTCACGTTGCTCCAAAAATTGCTCAGGAAATATGAGCCCCTGCCATCAGAACTTGCACTGATAGATAAAAAAAACAGAAGAACTCACTTGATTGAGAATCACGTTTTGTACTTGAGGTAATGGCCCGAGGGGATGCAGACTTGCCGGTTGGGATGAATACTACGGTATTATTCAGTCACGGTAGTTTGGAAAAATTGCGTGTGTCGTTGGGCATGGGAAGGATTAAGCGTATCTGGCAAAGTACTGCGGGGAAGTCACCGAGATCGTCTTTTGTCAAACCTGGAGGAGAAAGTACGCGACTTTCAAGGATCCAGAAGGACTGGGCTGGGTTGGCAGATGATGGATGTCGAACATTGAACGTTGAACGACGATCCATAGAACAAGAAGCCGTCGCTCAATAAGGCTTATGCTGTACATGCATCGCATAGTTAGTTGCAAATACGATGCATCAAGCGGGACAACTTCACTGAAGTTCTCTACCGAGACTGCATGGTGGAAATGCTCCCTAGATGTCGCAGCAGGCTGTCAAACAAAGAACTAAGCACAATCGCCTGGAGGCACTAGTAGTATGTCAGGCATGTCAGGTCGTGACGGATGGAAGAAAAGGAACAAGGGGCGTCGTAGTCGTTCATCATGGACTGATGAAAGGACTGGTTACACCTCGGATCCGAACGTTTGAGATGGAAAGGCGCTAAAGCACCAGAATTTTTGATGCGCCCCTTTCACCATGGCCATGGAAACGTTGATCATGCGGGACCGGTAGTCTTGCCGTTTATGGCAAATTTCGAGTGGGCCCCACGCTTGAGATTGTATCATTCGAGACTTGCTAAAATGAGAGTGTCTCGATGATCAATGTGTATGGAAGAAGACGAATAGACGCTCGAGATGGAGATTATCTTTCACCGGTTAACATGCGAGCTTTCATGTAACAATTCACCTTCAATAATAACACATAATGCACCGCAGCCTTCCCAGCGTGGATCTGCGCCCTCCATAAAACATCACTGTCATCATGTATCTGGCAGTACACAGCCATCCAACTGTCTAGTCGTCTTACTGGTCAGTAACGTCCTGAAGATGTCTGTGATAGGGTGTCAAGTATGAGGCATTGAGGCCTGAGGACCCAACGGACTGTTTCGTCAAATCTTCATTGAACGTACCACAACCTGCCGTCAGGAGAGCGTCAGCTTCGTCCTGTGAGACGAGGATGCACTGAAATCCTGACTGCGGCTGCCTTCAAGGATATTCACCTGCCCTCTAATATAAAGACCCAAGTCCGTAATCAGCAAGCAACCTCGCAAGGGCAGATTACTTACCTGCTATCAACGGCTACTTGAAAGCATCTATACTTAGACCGTACTCCCAGGTCCGCGTCTATGTAACTTGGTGAAAGACTTCAGCTCACAGTCACATATCAGGAACCTCCTTGTCACGAATAAGGGGAAACATCGATACCAACGCGCAGAAAGAAAGAGAGAGAGAGAGAGAGATCCGGAGCCAATAAACCGGTTTGAGGATGCGTCTTGTCTCTTTTAAAAATAGCTCGACGAGGTCTATAAATAATTCGCTTCAGTGATCCTGGGGTAACTACGCATGGTTGCCAGCAGGTCTAATAGTCCACTCACTTGTACACCTTATGATCGATGGTTCCGGGGCCCGTAGCTATGTCTCGGTATACTGCAGTATACCCGCTTTTGACTGGTTTTCAAGTGTGAAAACGATTAAATATCTACGAACTTGTTCAAGTTCAGCGAGATTTCGGCAAGAAGGAATACATTCATAGTACCTTACCTGCAGTCAACGAACGTCTGTCGTGGATTCTGAACGTGATCGGGTACGCTGTGGCCGTGTCTATTCTGTCCGATCATGGTTTGTCGAAGCAATGATGTAAGTCTGAGTAGCCGAGTCGTGCAAAGTAATAGGGTTAAAACTCGATGGACTCGTGGCGGAGCGCATCGGCCACAATTACAAACTGCGGAAACCTGCTATCGACGTCACAAAGAAGAGTCAGACATACAACATTAATACGGTGTCGGGTATCTGGTACTTAACTTACACAAAGTAGAGAGACATAACCTGAACATGCGTAGATATAGCATTGGTGTAAGCGGGTGTTTCAAGTTGAACCTTGGAAATTCCGGATGGTCCTCGTCGTATGCCTCATAGCAAAAAAGCACTCGGTGCATCGTTGCCTTGCAGCGTGTCTTGTTGCGGTCAATAGTATAAACCACCTTCAGCATTTCAACTACTAAACCATAGTTATGAATACGGCACTTACGTTGCGCTAGCTTGAACGAGAACGCGCCGGGCATGCGTTCCTCCCTGCTCAAAGTCTAAGCACACGGCGGCCTGGAGATATGGAAGACTTTTTTCGAGGGAGGTCCGTAGCAGCGTGTTGTCGGCGATGACGTCGATTCTATAGCATAAATCCGATGATGCTCGACAAAAAAAACAAGTTACAGGTGCGCATACCGGCAGAACCAACATCGTTCCTGATTCGTCCGGTAAATCAACGGGTAACGGTCCGGAAAGCGCTTGTATGGTCCCGTATTGCACCGGTGCCGTTTACGGTCTTGTGGCCAGCCCGAGGGCCGAGGAATTGAATTTATTGAAAGTTTCATGAAGGTCCTCGGGAGATGATGGAGCTGGAAAGTAGTCGGTGAGGGTGAAGGGAGTTTGGTGCGCAAGGTCACCGTCGAATCGCATTTTCTTGAGCATCTGTTCCTGGCCTTGCACGCGTTCTGGATCGTAGTCAGTACCGTATTGCACATGGTAAATGGATTTTAATTTTGTACTTTGAAGCTGATCGTGAAGTGCACGAGCTACAGTATGATCACTCTCGGGGCGCACCGCGGGACCAACAACGGGTGACGAGAGCATGGGGACGAAAAGGATGGATGTGAACGATATGTCGGCATCGTGCCGATAGGCAGTCGCCCAAAGCTCGAGTGTTTCGGGATCTTCAAACGCAAAGACTAACATAGTCATATCGGAATTGTGAGAGCTTAATGAGAGCCTTGAAGTAATCAGCTCCATAAGTAATCCGAATTCGAGCTGTTTGGCGATACGAACTTGTATTGCTTTGAGTAATGCTAGGGTACGACCGCATGGACGAATTCCGATAAAGCTTTGCTTCTGTGCGGTATTTTCTGAATATAGTTCCCCAGAATGCCCTTCATGTTCTGTTTCACCTGCAGCAGGGTTATTGGGATCAGTGGCGGCCTACACGAATGCTTGTACTTCCACGAGCTGACCAATCTATTGACGTCAGTGAATTCAAGGATAGCGCTGCAGAAGTCCATGTCGTTGTGAGACTGCACACGAGGATGATAAAGCGTGAAGTAATCTGTCTTCTCACCGCAGCAGGGTAACCGCTCGCAACATGTCCTTCGTGTGCCCTCCCTCCGGCGCTTTGGACTTGGAAGAAGGAGCTCCTTTGAAAGCCGACGTTCGTCGGGAAGGGTCCTCCACAATCTTGACCTGTGCAACGCGAGATCTCGGAAGCCATAGCACATTCATATTATTGGTCTAATTTTGACGGGCTATCGGGGAGGAAAATGTGGCAAGCTTGTGCGCTAGGCCTTGAGTGACCTCACTTGTCCAGTTCCTCGAGCCTTGAACACTAACCGGCGAATCTTCACGACAAATCTGTGTGGTTTTAGAGTGCACATCCCTGCAAAACTTCGTCCTGTTCGGCGTTTTGCTCTCAAGAGTTTTGCACCTTCAACCCACATCGCCAGTGGTAGAAAAGGAACTGCGAGACGGCACCATTTGAAGCGCTCGGCATCTCTCTCTCTTCCCCCCTGCATCCACTCCTCTTAAAGCTTTACCTCACCTCCTCACCGTCGTTGTCTAAAGTTTACGACGAACCTACGAAGAAGTCATGGGCAGACGAAAGATTGAGATTCAACCCATTACGGTACGTACCTGTTCGTCGGCTAGTAGACACCTCGAGCTCCAATTATGTGGAGTCTTGCACCTACAGGCCATTCTCATGTCTGAACCCGAAAGTAGCATTTACTCACTTCTCTTTCTTCCTGTAGCACGAGCGTAATCGGGCAGTAACATTTTTGAAGGTGGGTGTTGCAGTTCAAGCAAGGTTGTGCCAGTTATGTAGGCAGCTTCAAGCGGTGCTATTTTTGCGCGGGCTTGGCTTGGCATCGCATACATTGATCGTTATTGCATATGTTTATGCTAACCTCGACTTGTTACTTTCTTTCTTTCTAGCGCAAGAACGGGCTCTTCAAGAAAGCCTATGAACTGGGTGTATTGTGCTCGGTCGACGTGGCTGTCATCATCTTTGGTACGTTGGCCGTCGTCGTCGTGCGCTCCGTTTCGTTGACCGTCAACCTTTACCAGAGGAACGCCCGGGTCACCAGGTCAAGCTCTACCAGTATTGCTCTGGAGATGCCAACGGTATTGTGCAACGCCATCTCCAGGTATGTTGTCACCCTCAGTCAAAGGCCTGTTGTGATCCTCACACTCCCGTCACGCGTTTTACAGTTTGATGGTGAAAGGGATACCAAAGCCCCTCACGATTTTTGTGGGACAAAGGGAGAAGATGCAGGCGAGGATGACGACGAAGTCGAAGACGATGATAGTAAACCGAAGAAGGAGAAATCTTCATCGAAAGGTAGCACTAGCAAACCAAAAGACTCGTCTATTCCTCCCGCTGGGAACGCCGTGGTAGTACCCATTCTACCTGCCCAGTCCCAATCACCCATGCAGACAGAAGACAGTCCTCGTCCTTCTAGTCTACCTACCCCTCCCGAACACCCGACGTCAACCCTACCCGTCTCGAATGACCGTCTCACTTCCGACCGATCTTCCCGTGCCGACAGTATCCCTACACTTGGTGGTGGTATCAACCTGCCTCTTCCAATACCGCTTAACATGCCACCAAACAAACGCGCTCGTCTCGAAGAACCATCCGTCGTTCCTCCACCCGGTCTCACCTTCCCTTATCGTCTCGACGTCGACCTTAGCACCTTCCCTCCTGCCGCTCACGCCACATCTCTTCCTCACGTTCCATCGCATACATCTCATTCATCCTCCGGCCTGAACTTGCCGTTTTCACATAACGCCATGGGTTTGATGGGCATGCAGAACCCAAACCTTCTCTCACAAGCAGTACCACCCTTCGATCTCTCCGGGCGCTCAATTCCCTATCCGCAGCTCTCCAGAGGCTACGGTGCGACATTAGAGGGTCTCTTCGGCTCACGTCCGACCTCTGGTTCTCAATCACAGGCGACCAGCATGCTTCTAGACCTCCTTAACTCTACTGGAGGGGGCTTCAACCTCAACAGCCAACCACCGCCCTCTTTCCCCGCGTTCGAATGGCCCGTGACCATGTCCCCTTCGCAGCCGCAAAACCCGTCTGAAGGTGCGTTCTCAAAATGATCTCGTGCCTGATTCACTTTCGGGATTGATAGCCGTTTTCTAACGCCCCCTTTTTTTGGTTGTTTCTTTTTATAGCCCACGGCCCCGCGGGAAGTAACAGCAGCAACAGCATCAATGCTAGCGGTGGTGGCAACAGCAGTAACGAGAGTGCGTCGTGGCTCGAGTTCTTGACTTCTGCGACGGCCTCGCCGCCTGTGAACCTTGGTGGCCTACCTACACCGACGAACCACACGCCACCGAGTTCTGTATCCTCTGTGTCTTCGTTTGACACGATGCGCGGAACGTCGCCCACGAGGAAGCGGCATCGAGAAGACATGAGCGATAGAGAGCGGTCATTGAGCATCTCATGACGCGGGTGCAAGTAGAATCAACCAGACACCTAGGTGTGGTCGTTTCTTCTTCCTTCTCATCTTCTGTCTCTCTCTCTCTCTCCGTTTGCTTCGTTCGTCGCGGACATTGTTATGGCGGCAATAAAATCTGTTTCGAGATTATGTATTGATTATAAAGATTTGTGATAGTTGCGGTTCGTGTAACATGTGCTATATATTCTACTCCCTCTGTTTCCTGCTTGCTTATCAGACGCTATATCGACCTTTGATAGGTAGACCTGGCATTGTAACAAGTACATCGCTCTTATTGTTTCGTACCGTAGAAAATGCTACGCTTTCATGCGTCCCCGTTAATAAATTCTGAATGCGGAACAATTTTTGTTTGGCGGATGCGCAGACTTTAGAGAGGATTCAAAATGGTGCCGGTGATTGCTTAGAGGTGTTGTGCTTACCTACTTACATAATCGCGCGGAGGCCACATTGATTATATAAGCGATTCCGGCATCCCCGGCCCGTCTGTGCATTTTCAAATCACCAGCACGCATGGCCGTGTTCAGCTATTTACCACCATGTTCGATTCCTCTCCCCTCCCTCCTCCAGTCTATTCAAGGAAATTCTATGCGGTATATTACCAGGTGCAGAAAATATGTGACGGTACAACAAATCTATGATTCGAAAAGCTATGCCGTAAAATCAACTACGGCAAAGTTTTGTGTAAACGTCGATGATGTTCGACTGCAAAACACGCTAATTCTCTAGGTATCAGAAACCGGTGAAATCGTTTATTCCGGAAGAAAACAGGCTATGTACGCTACTGCATGCCATGCTTTCTGGCGGGTTATCCTCCCAAGGACCGTTACCGAGAAGCTGGATGAGTCCCACGAACTCCTAGCTTGTCTCCTTTTTCAAGCTGACATTTGATTCAGTATCCTCTTAGTGTGTATGATCCCTCCGGATGCGTATGTAGTCCAGCTGGACATACGTGCTCATGTGTCCTATCTTTGCAAACGTGAAGCACTGCCAAAGGTGTCCATCAGGCTCGATTATCTTCGTACACCATCAACGGTGACCCCTGCCGACGCTAATTTAATTGCCTGTCACGCAGGAATCGACTAGAACGGGGGAGGGGGAGTGAGTGAACGCCGCCGGGATTCTTCAGTAGTTGTATCCAATGTGTGAGTATATCGATCTCCTTCGACTATGTGCCTAGTCCAGAATTGACTGTCGGTTCCGATCAGCTTGCTCTTCACGTTTATTTAACGCAGGCTCGTGATATTCTCATTGCGGAAATCGTGTCAACGGACGTGTCTACTGCATCTAAACCGTGTACAAGACTATGCACCTGAACAAGAACATCACTGTTCACAGTAATCCGATACTGCCTAGAAGACTTAGTGATATGGCTACGCGATATTAGGCGGAGCTTTCAGCTCATTCACACCGCAGGTATCATACCCATTGGCTCTGCGACACCCCATATTAACCCCTGCCCCCTAGGTTTTAACTGAACATTCAACTTCAGGGTGCCCACTCGGCACAGCTGATATTGCGACAAATTTGGTAAAGATTGGAACAATATCGTGTCTTCCTAGACGACCTAATTTGACCACCCCTCTTAATCCTGCACAGCGCTCGAGTTGTCCGATCATTTGGATGAAAGTCCAGATGACTAGTATCGGTCTCCTGACAAGTATGCTCAGGCTGAAGGACGCAATTGCGTCATTTCAGGAGATCATACGAAGCTGCATGTCAAGAGGTTTGGAGCTGAACTTCGACGATGTTGTCCTATCAAGCTGGTACAAACCCGCCAAACCAAGAATTCGAAATGGTCTTCATCGCGGCGGCTTTGGGAGCGACGACATCCCATGCCACTGATCGTCAGCAAAGCTTGAGACGTCCAAGTGCACCTAGTCAAGTGCGACATTGTTTTGTTCTGCTTTATGATAAATTATCTAACTCGTCCCGGTCCAGCCTGCTCGCGTATAACACCCTGATCATCGTTGGAATATCGCTTCGATTGGTACCTTGGAATTATCACACGCGGTAAGTACTGTATCGAACTTTTATTTTTGTGCAAGGTTGATCAAACAACATAGTGCCTGTCGTGTCCGGCGAATGCTGCCCTATCCCACGAATCCCCTATGCCGGGCAATTGCCAAATCATTTCGTGACTAGTACTCTAATAGTGAGCGCCTATTGATTTACTGTCATGAGAGTGCGACTGACCCATCTACTTAGGAGACAATCGAGGTACAGGTAGAACATCGGTCGGAACTGTTGTCGCACGTAGGTATGTTTGAACTTTTGTCACAGTCGCAGCATTGACGGCGCCAAAACTTCATGAGTGGCTACTTATTCGCAAGTTTCCTACGACTAGGGGGTTAAAGTATGTCCAAGCAAGGCACCCGGCGGCAAGGTGAGCTGAAATACCATGATCACTGTCTCGCAGCGTCTATATGCTCACTGGGTATCACAGCCACCACGTTTTCGAGCTGTTCTCGTGCCTTATATCGGTGTCAACGATCGCACTTATCCTTTAACGAAAGAGTCTTCTTCGTGCTCTGCGTTATTTATACCAAAACTTTATCGGCAAGAGGCTTGGTTGATCATAGTATTCTGAACTAATTACTTCATGTATAGCTCTCACTTGCCGTCTCAAACGCCATTTTTGGTACTGTAGCTACAGTTAGTCGAAAGTCTTTCTCGAAGGAGCAACCTCATAAACGGATGGACGCTGAGTTTTGTAAGTTGTACTTCTTTGTGGGCGCCATCAAGTATACACAGGCTCAGCTTGGGAGTACAGCAATCCACAGGATATGGCCCGGAAGCAAACCGTCGACGTCAGCTTGTTACCGCCGGCGTTTGGGCGCTCTATCGCCGATACATACAACACATCCAAACATGATACGGCGTATCATGTTTGGATGTGTTGCTCAGTAGCCTCTGATCCTAACACGACCAAACGTCATGCGAAGTCACTGGCATACCGCTGGAACATACCTTACTACTAGGAGCTTCTTGCCCCAAATGACAAGAATACCATTTCTCCTGACAAGCTATGTTTCACCGGTTTTAACTGCCGAAAAAATTGGATCAATACTTAGTTGATAGAGAGGTACGCACTAAATATTTGCTACCGATGCTTTCACTGATGGAGTGATTCGCTCTTTTATCGGCGGGAAGTCTGTTGGTCTTTCTTCTGCACACAATTACTTTGAATGGAAGGTATTTGCAACTCCTGTACTCTACATGTCTGAGGCCTAGAATATCGCTCCTGAGCTCATATTCTCTTTGAAAAGTTCTATAGAGACGGAAGCATATTGATTCGCTCGGCAAGGGGTGAATTGCCCGTACAGTATACTTGCCCGGAATTCTGTAAGCCCCCCTCTCTAAACATCGTATCCCCTGAGCCCTCATTTTGAAATCGTGATCATACTGGACAACCCAATTTTCGTGCCTCGAGTTGCTCGGCACAGAGGAGTACTCTGCACCTCATTTACAGTACGTCCTGCACTCACTTATGGTTAAACATTGTGCTCATTCCTTTAGTGTCACTTCCAGGGGTTGACTTAGACGGACCCTCTTTTCCTAAGGGCCAGATTACAGGATTACATCGATGATCTCACTTTGTGCAGGGATTTCTCAAGTATAAAGCCAAGGGCGGATACCCTTCTTTATCCTCATCTGCTCCAGAAGTGGATATCCGCCCAACAGTCCCCACACCGAATTTCCACTCACAAGCGTCATAATGCGCTGCTCAGTCCTCGCTTTCATTCTCGTCGCTGTCACCGCTCCATCTCTTGCTTTCCCCTTGCAGGGAGGGCTCGTTGCAAGGACCCCAAATCCTCCACCCCCTCCTCCTCCTCCCCAGGGAGGAAACGGCGGGAATGCTCAAACCGGTAGCTCTGGCTCCGCCAATGGTGGCTCCGTTTACCAGGTGGCTACCAACCCCTGGGGATCAATTTACAACGGCTATGGTTCTGGTAAGTCTGTTTGATCTCATGCCCTTCTCGAATGGCATATTGACCGGCTTCATTGTACAGCTCAGGGCGGAGATGGTGGTTGGACCAGCACTGGTAACGCTGTAGGCGGAAACGGCGGCTCTGTCTGGGGCCCCAGTGGACAGGGAGGAAACGGCGGTTACGCCTACACTGGGAACTCTGGAAACGCCAACGGTGGTAGTGTTACTAACATTGGCGGGTCTATCACCAACGGACCCTACGCCTCGCAGGGTGGGAACGGTGGATACAGTAGCACCGGTAGTGCCTATGGCGGCAACGGCGGCAACGCCAAGCGTGAGCCCAACCCTCCACCTCCACCTCCACCCCCGACGGGAGGAAACGGTGGTAATGCCGGGACCGGCAGCTCTGGCAGTGCCAACGGTGGGTCCGTCACCCAGCAGGCTAGTCCCTGGGGCTATATCTACAACGGCTGGGGCTCTGGTGAGTTTATTTTTCTTCTCGTCAACGTCGAAATAGTTTGCTGAAATGCATATGCAGCTCAAGGAGGCGATGGGGGTCAAACTTGGACCGGTAACGCCTATGGTGGTACCGGTGGCTCTGTCTGGGGCCCCAGTGGAACGGGAGGAAACGGCGGCAGCGCCTACACTGGTAACTCGGGTAATGCTAACGGCGGTAGTGTCACCAACACTGGTGGATCCATCTATAACGAGCCTTATGCGTCCCAGGGTGGGAATGGTGGATGGACCAGCACTGGCTCTGCTGTTGGAGGCAACGGTGGCAATGCTTAAAAGGACTCGCCCCGGGTCAAGGTTTGCTAAAATGTGTTCGCATTCGTTCGCAAATCTGTTGTTCGTTGGTATGATGGAAAGTTGTGGACTATGGATGTTGATGGACAGACACTTGTACTGTATAAGGGACATTGGTGGCTTGTTTTCCTTTTAGCCTTACCCGTGTATTCTGCGATCTTTGTACGATTGTCTTCAATAAAATGTTTGGAGAGAAACTTCATGTGTGACGTTGTGCTGATACCGGTGTAACATCAAATATAAACGTTGCAGCCTGAAGCCGCGATAGCTACAACTACAAGCGTGGATAAAATAATTCAGGAATAGTTTGAAATTACAAGGTAACTTTGAATGTGAGGGGACGCTGCGGTACTCACGTTCCGGTGGGCAGCGTGTCTGATGAAAGTCCAGCAAAGGGAAATTCGAGTATAACCTACAGTATTACTTCGCGCAAGTCGTGGGATTAGACCAATCCGTGCACGAATGCTCATTATTGAGCGACGGGAGAAGTCGCTGAAGGCAGGGCATCCTCGAGATTCATCGGCTGGATGGGCGGGCGGTGATGATCACCCAGTGGTAAATTCAAAATGACAAAGTCATCCTATGGGAAAAGTAGCAATCTCAGTCTGACCCTCGTAGAGGACTAAGATCGATCTGACGCACTCACCTACACGCAGACAAGCATGAGATTGCAAAGACCTTCATAAGCTTTTGGAAACTTCATGTCACTTTGGCAGAACGTCTTGGATTCCGTCTCAAGCTATATCGACCAGACTCCCGAATCGGCGATATTTCGACTTGATTTGTGTTCGCAAGGGATGATGCAACAACATCATTGACATGGCCGACCTACATTCTCTCAATCTCAGTTATTTTCGATGTCGGAATTGTGCTTACTAGTTCCTTCTCTACTACGTGTTGAGTTGGAGAGACCTGCAAAGCTATGCGCAGCTCACTTGTCCCAGAATTTACCGCAAGAGCTGAAACCGGGTCTGTGGCCTGGTGATCTTTCGCGTTCGCCTGCTATGCAGATTATGAGCGTGATCAAGCACGCGAAATATCTTTGTCGAATGCGTACCAACTTGTCTATACTGTTCTGCTCAGCCGTATCCTGCGACTTTCCGGCAGGAGTTCGCGCTTTCTTGGCTTTCTTCGCGTTATCCTTCTCGTCCTCCTCCCTCTTCCGCTTTGGCTTTGCACACTTTGGCCCAGGCAACCGCACCCACCCATCCTCAAATACACACTGCCCTGCGTTCTCACGCGCCCTGCACCTCAAACAATGCGGTCGCGTCCTTGAGCATAATTGCCTGACCTTGGCACAATAATCGCACGGCTTGGGCGTGACATAGAAGTCGCGTTGGATGCCTGTGATGGGGTGAACCGTAAAGACGAAGATGTGTGCAGGGTCAATACGCGTATCGTAATTATCTGGGAGCTTTGTGGGTCTAAATAGATGAGGTCCCCAGTCCTTGGTGTATTCTGGTAGAGGTTGATCTTGTAGTGCAACCGCGTCCAAGTCCGTCAGCTTTGAACTGCTCGCGTTATTCGGTGCCAGTGCAGGGTTGTCATCCTTCGGTTTGATCGTATTCAGCTGAGACATGGATAAGTTTCGCGATTTTAGAACGAGGTAGACCAGGCCGCAGACGATAGATCAACGTAAGGAAGAAAACTCAGAACAAAGAATATCTACC
>MU274928.1:73154-109172 GCA_022160335.1 Irpex rosettiformis | reverse complement strand
GGAAATTAGGTCATGGCGAGGGGAGGACCCGCCGAAGGCGGGGCGCTAAAATTTCTGGACCTCTGGCCAGGGGTGCCAGGGGTCAATCGTTGACTTTTATGGCAGTTGTGCCCTTCGTCACGCAGAAAGGCGCCCGCACGTGAGTGCTGTAGCGGGCGCTTGCGTTGCGTCGGGAGGACCCCAGTTGGGTCCGTTAGGTCCACCCCTTGCCATGTGGAAGTAGCTCCGTCAACCACGCTGTTAGGTCGTGGGCGTCTGATAGGGTAGTACTACTAAGGTTCAAACAAACTCGAAGAAATAAAATATCCAACCAAACGTACGTCAAGGGATAATTTTTTTAAAAAAGCGATATCACTCATGTACTCAACGTAGTGCAATCATCTCCTCATTTTTCTATGACTACAAAACACGACCCAAAGAAGACAGACGAAAGCACAAGGTCGACTCTACTCGAAGAAAATACTTAGTACAGAGAACACAAACACGTTTTTATGTTTTATAGACCATAGTATGCAAGCCGGTGGGAATTAAAACACCCCATCTTTTATTCCTGCGAGAATCCTCCTCACGTGAGATCGGCCACCACTTAAGAGCACTGAGAGTAGTCTACGAAAAGCGCGGATGGTCAGTAAAAGCTTAGAAATGTTAAAGCGACAAAACTTACAAGGGTTGAGGACGTGGCAAGTGAATGGAGAGGCACAGACAGTAGGGCCAGTGAAGCCGATACCACCACATTGTCCCCACTGAGCAACG
Source organism: Irpex rosettiformis (assembly GCA_022160335.1). Lineage (NCBI taxonomy): Eukaryota > Fungi > Basidiomycota > Agaricomycetes > Polyporales > Irpicaceae > Irpex > Irpex rosettiformis. Next base: position 108,419 of record MU274928.1, on the reverse strand, counting down.
CTACCCTGAGCAGGTTGGGTAGGCTGAGAAGCGACGGAAGTGGAAGAGCTGACAGGGCCGGCAGGAGAGCTTGGAGAAGTGCTAGCTGAGCCAGTGAAAGTGGAGTTGAGGTCACCCCACTTGATATTAGAGAAAGAGACAGAGGCGGAGGCGGCCTGGGATTCGACGTTGGTGGGGAGACCGGAGTCAGCGCTGCAAGTTCCACGAGCGACACCGGGGTTGGTGGCATCTCCGTCAGCGGGGTAGTTGCTGTCAAGCCACTGCATGCTGGCAGCGTGGTCATCCCAAACAGACATAGCCAAAACCATGCCGGCCTTGAGAGCGTCACCCATCTTCTTCAGACCGCCAAGGGTGGCGAAGTAGTTGGTGTCACCGAAGACGGTCTTCTGCTGAGCACAGAAGTTGTCGGTGATGGAGTTGACAGAGTCGATTCCGGGGATGGAGACGGCGGAATTCTGAATAACCTTACCGTCCTGGACGTAGAGACGACGGATCTCGTGGAGGTCACCGTTGGCCGTGCCATCAGTGGTGATGAACTGAGTCACGACGGTGAACTTGCGGCTGGTGTCGACGGTCATGCCCTTGCCGAGGAAGGACTTGTCACCCATACGGAACGAGTTGAAGTCACATCCGTCCTTGTCGCAAACTCCGGAGTACCTTTCAGTGTCGTCACCGCAATCAGTGCCCGAGCACTGGGTCTGGCCATCGACGGAGCAAGGGTGAGGAGTGAAGGCAGCAGCGTCATTGTTGGCCTCCCAGATATCCATCTCAGAGCAGCAAGTACCGAATTGGCCGCTTCCCGCGTTGGGGTCGCTGGCAGAGCCTGTCCAACCCGCAACGTTGGCCTTTGAGAGAAAAATGGCTGTCAGCTATGCGTTGCTTTTGCAGAGAGACGGGGTCTACGTACCTTTCCGTTAATGAACTTGATATCGTGAGGGCACTGAGAGTCACAGTATCCAGTACCGTACTTGGCACCAGCTTTGTTGGTGGGGAACTTGGACAGACCTCCATCCTGGTCCATTTGGGAGAGGTAAAGAGCACCGTTGAGACCGCAGGGGAGGTTAGACATGTCGACGTCGAAAGCGAACTCCTGGTTCAAAAGCTTGAACATCTGGTAGGCAGAGTCGGTCTGCATGAGGTAAACACGGGAGCCAACGTTGGAACCCGTCTTGAACTTGAGCGTCAGTGCGTTACCGCTGGTGGTGATACCGTAGGTGCCAGAATAGTCAGCACCATCGACAGCGCAGTTTTGGGCGCAAGTAGTCGCATCAGGGCAGAGAGTGGCATCCCAGGTGTTACCAGTGTAGCAGTTGGTGTAACCTGTGGTGGTGTGGAGCCAACGCCAGTTAGCATCGAGCACCACGGCGGTGTTTTGGTTGGTGCAACCGCTCTTGGTGCAGAGCTGGGAGGGAAGCTTCGGGTGGGTCTCAGCCATCTGAGTACCAACCTGCTGGCCATAAACGGCAGCGATGAATGAGAGCGCGACGAGTGCGGCTTTGGGGAACATTTTGTGCCTGTATAGGACAGAGATGAGTAACCAATGCCAGCGGTTTCAGACAAGACTGAAATACCTTTCGAAATGAGACAAGTCTAGGTGATGAGTTGAGTCCGGATAAGAGAAGCCAACTACCTGTGAAGAATATTAGCTTGAGTGGGTTTAGTGGTGAAAAGTTCCTCACAGGAGCTGTTCGAGTAGAAGGGTCGAGGAGCTCTGTCTTTCTCAGCTCAAGTCTCTGTGCCTCTTATACCCCAAGAATTTCATCCTCAATACCGTTCGATGACTTCGAGCAATCATACTGAACGCTCCACGTGCTAGCATCATCGAAATCGGATAAATAAGACGGTGACTTTGCGACCATGGGCCGACAATTTCGAGTGAGCCATGTCGTTCAAAGAAGGACGTTGAGCCATGCTTGAGGAACCTTGGGGGCATTGCGACCCAAATATGGTAAACGAGGATTATTCCTCGTGACGTCGAGAAGACTGTGCTGGCAGCCTCGAGATGTCGACGACCGGCATTTGTCGCGGAAGCGAAGCAATCATGCCAAGACCACTGCTGCATCTTTCAAAATCAAGACTTCGGGAGATGATGTGAGCATTCATGCTAGTACCGCTCCGGGGAAATGACCCACGCATTTGACCGCGTCCTGTTCAAACGCATGGGCGGGAGAATGTCGGACGGGTGAGAGTGTTGTCTCAGTTTGAGAAAGTTTTGAAGAGTCAGGAGGTTGATGCATAATGGGCTACCTTTACCGCCTGCTATGCCTCGCGCGCAGAACGCTGGCGGTGTGACCTCGGGAACAAAGCTACCACGCTTCGTTTCGGCGTTCGCCTGTCCAACGACCATGCAAAGAACACCGTGTCAGTACCGCGATAGGGAGAAAGTGTTCACGATAGGAGAGAACCCACTTCGAGAGATGAACATCTCTTAGGGACATACTCCTATGGGGTGAGGCAATGTTATCCATCTGTCTACGTGGTGGATGTAGACCAAGAAGTCGCGCGTTGGTTTTTATTTCCAGAAAAGGCATAGACACGCCACAAAGCTCACAAGCAAACACAGCCAAACAATCAAACCGTGACAATCACCTCGCTTTCACTGCGCCTTTTCACCTCAAACTGATGTCCTGAACCACCATAACTCGACAGATCACATGCAGCTACCGGCACATACTTACCTCAACAATCACCCACAATAATCCGATTACTACCCACATTACTCGCCGAGATTGTTCGCAGGCCTGATGTGAATGCTGAGGAAGACGGTGACAGTTCTGCAGAAGCAGATTGGCTGGCAGCCTGAGACGGTCTCGTACAGTCCTCTCTCGGATACCAGGCTGACGACTTCAGTGAATTAATGCACCCTCCCATTGGCTTGCAATTGGTGCCATTCGCGGATTGGTTTCAAGTTGAGACCTTGAGCGGTCCGATGGCTGCCAGTCAGCCACTTCAAGTCCACCCTACCGGAGTCGCTGCAAATGATGACAGTAATGTCGACATACTTATGAATACCATTTCCATCGCAATGGGCGGGAATGCCGCATATGGCAAGAAGGCCTTCATCGTGTTCCCTCATTCAGTGAAACCCGCGCGGAACTATTTTGGAGCATCGGTTCCGCGGGTTTCTGCAGATACAGAGGGAACAACCAACTTACCTGTCTCCCTCGTTCGTCGACTGATACCACCAGCAAGCTATCATCATGCGCTGTCTTATCCTCATATTCTCTGTTCTCCTATTAACAGTGCAGCTCGTATCAGCTGCGGCACTTCCAATGGCGTACGGAGGATTGCTATCGACGCAATTACGCACAGACAGTGAGTAATACCACATACTGTTTCATACACCCCCTGACAATCCGTTGTTAGGTTTAAATCGTATCAGACTCGTTCCCGGCTACCAATCGCCAGCTAGACGTAGTGGCCGTATATCAAGCCCTGACTCGCCCAGCACAAACGGTACCGATACTAATATTAACTCTGGGAATTCTACCACTGTGTATAAAAACGGAGCTGCTAGCGGGAAAGATGGAGGTAACAGCATTAGCAAGGATGTCATTGGCAGATCCAGGCGCACGCAGTGATGTGTCATACCTTGTATGTCCCTAATTTCATACCATACCACGGTGTGTTGCTCATCGGTATCCACAAGATAAATTTTAATTGTTGAGATGGACCTTAATTTCTCACGATTGAACCAGGAAGCCTGTAAAAACAGACTACACGGACTTGACATGTACTACTATAGAGTATTGTCTTCCGGCAATCTAACACTGGCCATTCCATGCCATCTCAGCACACGAATGTTGGACCGCCCTCGGTTTCTGCGAATGTCTACCGCCGGCTGCGGTGCTAATTTTATCACTGCGACTATAGTCTAACAGGGTCGAAGACAGCAATCTTTGACGGTGAGTCGGTCTAATTTTAGGCTGAACGTTGCCGGAGGACATCTTCGGAGATTGGCTTTTTAATACCGATATGTACTGACTTACAGGACATTGACAAGATACCGGTCCTCTTGTCTGCGTAGTAGTTGTATCTTATGTTCAGCGGCGATCATCATGCAGGATAGCCTTATGACGATTCCTTACAGCCGTTACTTAGCATTCCGATTCATGATGCTAGTCCTAGTTTAAGTCGTATTATTCGCCGTTTATTTATGCAAAAATACCCAGCAGTGCTTTTTATTTCTCCTTACTCGAGTCAGACCGTAACCGTTGAAAACGACCTTTGACTTTTGCAAGTTATAGCAAGAATTAGTAATGCGAATGACAAAAAAGCGTGACAATTCTGTAACACGTCTGTGACATAGTCACATAGTTACGTAGCCGGTTCGTCACGTCACTTACTCAGCCGACAACGTTAACAACCAGCTGCAGTAGCGTTCTAGATCTCGTACCGCAACCACCACATTTTAAATCTTCCACCGAAAGCGTTCTTTCTTCGCAGCTCGCCATGAGTATCCAAGATAAACTTCAAAGTTCAGCGATCGTGAGGGAGCTTCCTCTCGGACCAGCCAATTCGCGAAAGAGTCTAGACGTATGGTATTCCGACGGTAGCGTCGTGCTTGTGGCAGAGAACACGGCATTCCGTGTGCACACGAGTATACTCGCACAAAACTGTGAAATATTCCGCGACATGGATGCTATTCCTAAACCAGAGGTAGTAGACGACTCGGAGGAAGTGTATGAAGGATGCCCAGTCATTAGGCTGCATGACAGTGCAACTGACCTCGAGCATTTCTTGAAAGCGATTTACAACTTCCGGTAAGTTGAGCATGAACATATACCTCACGTTTCTAAAGTACTTCTCGTTTAGCTATTTCCGCCCCGGTGCTAAGACCAAGTTCCCCGTTGTGGCCGCAATCCTACGCCTCAGCACGAAGTACATGGCAAACGACCTTCGCCGTCAGGCAATAGATATACTCTCCACGGCATTTCCTTCTTATTTCGATGACTGGTCTGACCGGAACTCAACGCGGCTGGTCCCACACTTTGCGGGAGAAACTTCCGCTATGATCACTCTTTGCCACCAAACCGGTATCCGAGTCTTCCTGCCTGGGGTGTATTACGCCGCGGTGAAAAGGCCGTTATCAGACGTGCTGAACGACCTACTCTCTTTAGATCTCGATAACACGACAAGGCAAAATATCTGCGCTAAGTTTGTTCTCGGTCGGGAAAAGTTGCGCGAAACTGAAATCAAGAGTGTTCTGTCATTCTTTGAACCTTCCTTTAATCGCTCAGGATGCCAAAACAACAACGATACCGCGGCTCTGCAAAGCTATGCAGGCACCGCACTGGTGAGAACTGCGGATACAGAGCCTTACCAGGACTGGTGTATGTCAAACCCTGAGCTGGTCGGCAAGTTTATCAACGTCTGCCAAGTGTGCTGTGACACCATCGAACGGCACATATCCAATGCGAAGCACGATATCTGGGAACAACTCCCGGTGCTTTTCGGTCTCCCTGACTGGGAAACACTCCGGGCGGAGGACGAGGTAGATGAGGCGGGCGAGTAGATCGGTTTGCTGGTAGATAAGGATTCCCTTGGCTGAGCTATATTCGTGCGTGAAAGGTGCGTCTGATTTCTATTCTGCCACATCTCATTCACTAAACCCGGCGATTTGGTCGTAGGCCATGTATTCTACTTAATCCCGCCAATCATACTCTCATTCCGTTCCCGTCCTCAGGCCCCGATCTAACCAAAGTCCAGACGACTCCATTGGTATTGTATGGCCGTACAACTTGAAATTGCGCGACTTAAATGGCCTCATGAGCCATTGCACGGAGCTCGGCCTATTTCTCTATCACAGGGCTGAGATCTCAATGACAAGTACGAAGATTTCCATGAATCGGTAAGCCGCTGTGTATTGCTCTCGGTCCAGCTGATGGTCTGCATAGCCCGCGGAGGCGTATGTTCGCCGCCAGTTCTGTTAGCGCTCGATAAGCGCCCATCTACGGTAAATACATCCGTCGCGGCAGTCCAATTCCAGGAATAGTATTCGTAGAACTCATCCCACGATTGGTATAAAGGGGCGTGCGATGTACCGTGTGATGGTCTAGCCCAAGCCGTTCTCAATAAAAAGCTAGCCTCAAGACTCTAGCTGGTAGCTTGTGCGATGACTTCAACTACTAACGCATTTTTGACGCAGGTTCCGTGGCACAACGATGGAGACATCGTCCTCGTTTGTGACGACACCAGTTTCCGTGTTCACCTGGATGTCCTTGCAGCTCAAAGCGATATTTTCAGGCATATGGCTGAGATGCCTCGGCCACGCCAGGAGTATTGCGAGACGTACCAGGGCTGTCCTGTGATACATTTGCAAGACACACCTGAGGACATGAAATGTTTCCTCGAAGCAATTTATGAACTTCAGTGAGTTTTATTTTCGATAAGTAAAGTGATCGGCGAACGAATACTTTCTGTCATACAGGTTCTCGCCCAGTACCCACGTATGCACGTGTGCTGATTTTGCCACCGCCTCTTCACTTCTCCGTCTTGGCACAAAGTACGATGCACGTCTGGTACGTCAACGTGCCATAGACGTCTTCGCCTCCGTATACCCATGCACCAGCGACGCGTGGTCACGAAGAGACGTTATCCGTCAATTTCCAACTTTTGCCGGGGAACTCCACAGCACACTCGCCCTCGCAATTTCCAACGACGTCTACTCCCTCATACCCTCAATCCTGTACACTGCAGCTAAACTACCACCTCCCGATGCCGTCTCCGAGCTGGCCAAACTACCGATGTCGGTCGACTCGGGCACCGAACAGGACCTCTTCAGGCGATACATGACGGGCCGACAGGCGCTGCACCGCGCAGAGGCGGCGGCTATGATGAGTTATCTCAGTCCGTCCTTCACACTGCCACAGTGCAGAACGGTCGGTCTCAAACCATACGCGGTGAGTCGTCATTGCGCAGCACACACGTTGCCGGCACCTCGCGTTTGAGTTACTAGAACTCACAAAAAAAATCTTTCAAAGGGTTCTGAAGTTTGCTGTGCAGCTAACCCGTTCAAGACCCGAGGAGAGTCGTCCGATCTATGTGCGACGTGCAGCAAACTGATCGAAAAATCGATACAAGAGGGGACGGAGGAGATATGGAGAAGGGTCCCGGAGATGTTTGGTTATGCAGACTGGGAAACGTTGAAAGAGCGAGACAAATTGGGTCAATACTAAGCAGGGATATCCGACGATTTTAGGCATTTGATTTAAATTTTTCTTCAAGGGATTGGCCACAGAAGTTTATGGGATCAGCAATGTAATAACACTATACCCGTTTGCGCAGTTACATTATGATCTGCTGTAGTAAAGAAAATGATACACAGACGAACCCCAGTCCAGGTATAGACGTCCAATGAGAGAATACAAGGGAATACAAAACGACCACGAGCCTGAGTAAACCCAAAGAAACCATAGGATGTGTTTAAAACAGTGTACAGATCACGGTTGGAATGCGGATGACGTCAAGTACATTAGTTGAAAGAGAGGTTTCCGGGGGTATTATTGAGAAGGAAGGGGTGACGATGCCCACGCATGGAGGCAGGCGTTGGTGTACCAGGGATTTGCGGCGATCCAGCCTGAGGGACTAGCCCTGGAGTGCTAGGTCCTGCATCTTGCCTCATGTACGCATGCTGAGGGAAAGGAACACGGTCCAAGGCCTCACTGAAGATACGACCATTTCCCTTCTGGACAAGGCGATTGGCTAGGACACTAGGTTGGGGAATGAATGGCTGTCGCACCGCACTCGGTATGATAGGAACACCAATGCGACCTGGGAAGGGAATGCGGTTGAGCGTAGGTGATGCGGGGGACGCGGACGGCAAAGGATGTACAGCTTGCTGGGGTTTAACGAAAAGTCTGAGATATATCGAGTCAATGGTCTCCATAGAATCAAATTTCTTGTTGAGACAGGCAATCCTCTCGCCTAAAAGAGCCTCTTCTGGACTAGGCTCAGTCATCACGCCAACATCAACGGCGGTCGGTTCGAGGTCCGCCGTATCTACCCCGCAAGACTGAAAGATTAGATGTTCGCCTTTGACGGACAGCGTGGACGGGATATCAGTCTCATCGGTGGTCTGAATGGAAGCTTCACTAGTGAGTCGAGGCACAGAGTCCAGAGAGAGTCCAAGTCCACTGGATGCCGAAGTCAGAGAGTTCTCAGATATAGCCTCAGCCAGTGATGCGATAGAACATTTGGAGCCGGAGGGCTCAGATACCTCTTCGATTCGAGCAAGGGAAACGATGTCCGCGAGTTCTGGAGCATCTTCGATCGCGCGGAGTATCCTACCAGTTGTAGCCAGCCGTTGAGACAAAAGCAGGTTCAGACGCCAGAGAAACAAGACACCAGTCAGAAGCCTCCTCGTAGTCTCGTTAAAGCGACCCTTAGTGCGCTGGATGCAAGCCAAGAATTTCGAGCTCGCTTTCTCGCGTCTCTCTACTGATTCGACTAATCTTTGTTTCCAAGTATTCGCAAGTCGTTCAGCCTCGATCCGAGCGATGCCTTGAGTCATGAGCTGGGTATGGAGTGTCTGGTTCATGTTGAGAGATCGTATGAGGGCACGTCGACTCTGGATTTTCTGCTGCGACAAGACTTTCCATTGTACGAGCAGTGTGTTTCTGGACCGAAGCGACGTCGCCAGACGTCCACCTAGATAACGGGAAAAGCGCCATAAAAACACTAGTACAACGATCAGATAGTGTGAAGTCTGCTTGTGTTTCTGTTGTGCCGCTGACAGCTGAGTTTCGAGCAAGGAGCACTTCTGCCGCACTTGCACAACGGTCTTCTTCTCTCGTAGAACAGCAGCCTTAGAGTCACTCAACTTCACCGAGAGCTCCTTCTTCTGTTTCTCTAGGGTTTGGATAGTCGCCGAGAATCCATCGTTCACTTTTTGCGCGTCACTAAGCTCGATGGCCAGCTCATCGTAACGTTCCTGGGATTCTGCGAGAGAATCGGCAGCTCTCTCGCGTTCAGCGGCTATAGCGCGGCCATGACCACTCCTCAGGTCGGTCGTAAGTTTACGGAGCTCCTTGATCTCGTGTTCGGACTGGCGTTTTTCTTGAGCAACCTTAACACGCAGTTCGTCCATCTCCTTAAAGAGCCGAGCTTTCTCATCCGCATGATCCGCATGAAGCTTGCCGATGACCTCGATCCTCCTAGCGATAGTCGTCTCGAGTTTCTTGTGTTGCTCCTTGGCTTCTTCAAGTCTCATTTCGAAGTCTATGCTGAGTCGGCGGAAGTGTGTAACATCAGCTTTGGCACGAAGTAGTTCTATTTGTTTCCGAACAGGAGTGGGTGCCACAAGCTCGACCTCAACGCTAATCTGAGCGAACGGCTTCAGCGATTCTTGGATCTCTTCAGTAGTTCGAAGTGCTAGCAACTATATGCACCGCTCAGTGCTATATGCGACATGTTTCGAGTACGAAGATTTGCTCACCTGGGAATAGCGAAGCATTTGAAGTTCCCAGAATTGCAGTTTGTCAGAATAGCGTTGCAGCCGTATCTTGGGGGCGACGACCTTGCCAAACCGCATGAGAGAGAGGGCAATCTCTAAGTTCATACAGAGCCAGCTCCGTAGAATATGAGACCGTTCAAGAGACTCCCTCGTCACCTAGAGCCTTGTGTCAGTATTCTGTTAACTAAATACAACGAAATCCTTACCTTTGAGGGATATATTTGTCCTACTACACAACCAAAAACCAAGAACATCCACAAATAGACCGCAACGAATACCGCCAAGGTAGTTCTGTCAAACACCGTCCTTGCCATCGCGCTGAAGGCTATTCCAGCCATGGTGGAGATTATAGAGGGGTAACGCAATATTAAAAAGAAAAAGGAGTGTCGCCGGAAAAGACTGAGGTGGTGGAAGGGAGCAAGGTTCGCGTCGAGCCCGAGCCAGGTTTCGCGCCGTCTTCGAACCAACTCAGACCACGTGAGCTTCCATTTTCGGAAATACACACGACATCTTGCGCGCCAGTGCCCGAGTCCTTTACGCCAGTAGCAGCATCTACTTTAAACATTACACTCCCGACTGTAAGAGTCGAGTTTCAAAAGGTCGTGTATTACAGCAAGTCTGATTTGGCAAGATAGAGTTAGCCCCATTCAGTCAGCCAAGTTTTGGATTGGATTCGGAAGTAACGGTGACTTATCATTAATTTCTTTTGGTTCTCGATGATGACTTTTCCGCTCGTTTATATAGGATCCAACTAAAATTCGCATGCTCAAGGCATGCGTAGGAATTTTCAGACCGGTAAAGACCCGTTTGACGACTTCCTCTCCTTACTTTCGCGCGGTGAAGACTCGGAGTACTGGAGGGCCCCTCCAGGCTGGAAGCTTAAGAAATTGGGAAGAAATTGGGCGTGTTCGTGTATTCAGTCCTCGAGCCCCAGACTCGAGCTCTTACTAGACTCCGGAGTCCATGCTATGGATCCCCGGTGAACGAATAGCTTATGCCTTTTTCGCTCATTCAATCGCACAGAGCTGTGATTTTTGTAACTGCTTCAAATACTAGTCTGATGACGGTGGATCTACTACACTAGGACCGACATTTATTCTGTAAGTACCCGATTTACTTTGATTAGTATGCTATTCTGACTCAACGAACTCCTCAGTTGTTAGTAGTACTGTATGTACCACGCATCTGGGTATCGTCTAGTGTCCATGGGTAACCACTATTTCATGGAATGAACATACAAACCTGATTAACCAACAAATGATAACATATCGAGGCTAAATTTATAGCAAACCCGAAGCCGAAGCCCCATAACTCAAATGACGTACGTACTACACAGTATCAAAGCCTATACAGCTCATATCTCTCTTGACTGATCGTTGTTGCAGAAAGACAGCCTGCTCGTTTGGTACAGTAGCTCAATGTCGCGTACGTACCTCGACAGCGTTACACGCATTGTCCCCCAAGAAGCGTCAATCTACACGAGGCGTTCCTCTGGCTATGGGGACAAACCGTCAGTTTCAGGATATCAATGTGACGCTTGACGTTACATCCTAGTCGGTATATAAGCACAGGCCAGAGATAAGTATTGATAAGTACTCGCCCTACTTAACCCTTGACGTCCTTTCCACCAAGCACAGGATGCATCAACTCCCTACGCTATTCGTCATTGTTACCATTATAATAGCCAGCACTCTCGCGCGAAGCACTGATGAGCCACGATGTTCGTGTAATCACAAAGGAACCTCGGACGGCGTGTTAGCAATGATTTTCGGCGAGTAGTATATTCTAATCACACGACTCCGACCTTTGAGTATCGCTGCTGGCTAATATCATTCTTAGTTCCATCTGTCGTTGTCTTCCTTATAATCTGTCTTTCCTGCGCCGGTGGTTCTCGTTGCCAGCCCGCAGAGGGGTACACTCTACTTCCATCAGGGGACACACAAGTAAGTTTCAATCGTCATATACTGCAGTGTATATGACCTCAGGCGTGATCACAGTCATGCTGTAGGTGTTGTCCTTGCATGCACAACATGGAAGCCCGGCACCTGGAACATACGCGGGATCATTGTATATCGCCACAAGCCATTGAACCTCCTCAACGTCGACACCGCTCGTATAGCCTTTAGTAATATGTTTGTTTAACCTGGCAGATAGCTGAGTAAATTCGGTCTGACGTATCTGTGTATAGGTGTGTGCCACAGACTGCTCTTTGGATCGTCCTCTTTGTGTGCCTCGGCCCTCGATGTCCGTACTGCCGCGGCCCAGATTTATATTATCTCGTCTGGAAGTCAGAGAACAGATATTACATGACTGGATGTTGGCGAGGCTGCTCGAGAGCACAACGAGAGTTCGAATTTGTTTCTGTTATTATTTTATCTCCTGATAAGGTGTTATCTTTATAAAATCCATCTGTTTATGGCTGACACCGTCATTGAGGCTGACTCCAGCCTTGTTCCACTTCTCCTCCAACCAAGACGCCATTCAGTCATAGCCTCGGGTACATATATAAATGGAAAAGACAGGCGGCGACATGTATACTACCTTTACTACCCCGTTTACCGCGTCACCAAGCCCAACATGTCCTCGATTTCTACGTTGCTCGTAATCAGCTCTCTCGCGACGTCTGCCTTCGCGCAGTATCCATACTACCGAAGAAGGCACCGTCTCGCAGGTGGTGTTATAGCAGGAATAGTAGTCGGTGCGTGTGACTTATTTCAATAATTTCGATCATTTACAATATACTAACTTGATCATAATCGTATGGGACATTTCTTCTAGCCATCGCTGCAGGTATTCTCTTCTGCCTCCTACTTTCTCTACTTCTGCGTCGTCGCAGAGTACGTGGAAGGCAAATGCTCCCTGTACCGCCAGGATATTTCCGCAGTAATGGACCACCAGCGACTTTCCAGCCTCCCCCAGGACCACCGCCGCCCGCTTACCAAGGCGGTGGTTTCCGCAAAGGTGGAGATGCTTATAATGGTGCTGCGGGACCTGGCTATAATGTACCACAGCCTGGTGGGTTTGCACCGCCTCCTGGACCTCCGCCAAGTCGCTGGTAATTATTCATGCGCCACGAACTACGTGAGTATCTTGGTTTCTTAGAAGCTTTCAGAGTCCTATTCTGACAATCTCTCACACAAAGATTGTTCTACGGGCAGCTGCTTTCTGTATCAATTCATCACGCGCTCCTTCGTTTCATACACGATTTGCTACGAACATTCTGGAACTGTACACTATTCTAAAGGACGTTGATATACTCCGGAATATGACACTGTATCCTTACTACCCTGTATCCATGCTTTTCTTTCTCTCTACCACACATGAACCTGCTCAATTGATTCTTAATCAAGTATTGCTACATCGTATTTAATCAATACATGAGAATAATCTCTACTCTCCAGTTACAGTCTAAACTTCTACAATCAAATTATCCTCTTCGTCTTCATCATCCTCGAGAGCTTTACCGCCTGTGTCCACATCGTTCTTCGTATCATCTGTCTCAGCTCTCTTTAAATAGTTCACTAATTTCTCGATGTGCTCAGACACCTCTTCTACTGTTTCATTTTCATGCAACGCCCGCACCACTTCATAGACTCCGTGTGCTCTAAGGTATTCTCGTCCCCAGAATGTCGTGCAGAGTAAAAGAAGTGTCTCGACGTGCGTGAGACGTAGCACGCTGTCTGGTTCGCGTTTCTTGTTGGCGGGAAGGAATTGTAGGGCGTCTGGGAGAAGCTCTTGCGCCTGTACTCAAGGATCGAGTGAGCAGACAGTATATTGGCGGCACATCGATATCCAATGAACTTACGTCCAGATCAAACTCCTCAGGTCCAGCAAGAGGTAATAGAAGATATGGGAGCATGTTAATCCCGGGGGCTTCTACGGTTGATGGAGATATAGCGACTTTTTCTGTGTCTGGTGATAGAATCGCTTTGTGTGCTTCCCTCTTGAAGGAACAGTTTCTGCAGACACTATTTAGCATTACTTAAAAGCAATTCGTAGAGGACAACTAACTTCATCACCGACGCGACACCTCCTCTACGGATAGTGTCTTTGTGTTCCGTAAACACGATAAGTTTAGCGAGCGGATATTCCAGAATGCCTTCTTTCTCGAAAGGGTCGGATAGGCGTGGTGTGAGGAAGAAGTCACGACCAACAGGAGGCTAAAAACAAGTGGCCCAAGTAAGTAATGCCAGAATGTATTGAACAATCGTTGAAAAAACTACTCACGATAGTCGTATTCGCAAAAACACTCGCCAAAAAGTGTAAACTAGCTTTTCTCTGTCGTTTTGATGGATCCCGTTCATCATCTAAGGCTGCTCCCTGAACGAATGCCTCGATCAAAAGAGGAAGTGCCAGGACCTCTACTGGTTCATCGGAGGGATATGGAACTGGAGTGGTGCATGTACCAGAGCGTGAGTTGACGGGGTAGTATCCTGTCGACGAGCTATGGTCAGGAAGGATCGGTACTTTAAGCAAGAGAAGGGCTGCAGCAGTGGAGGGTGTCGAAGTGATATTTGAGAGGATCATGGCGGCTAGATCAGCTAGGGTAGCTTGAGGGTGCTGATCAATCAAAGCTCATGAGCTTTTTCTCGTCATCACTAATGCTCAGCGGCACTCACAAGAGTGTAAGAGACCAGGAAGTTGAAAAATGTCTTTTCTGACAGCGATGCGGCAACCAGAGAGTTATCAGATAGATTGACTAGTGCTCTGAACGCGTCGTGAGCGGTGGCCTGTGCGGTGATGAGGAACCCTAATTGTGTATGAGTGAGCAAAACATGCTCACCAGCTGATCTCTGCATAATATCTTCAAATCTCTTATAACATCGTTATCCTGGGCCCCTTGAAGACCTCCTCCGCGTAAACCAGCAAAGAAGACATTCCGATGTGGAGAATCTTTTGGTGTATGTCCAAGAAGATTTGAGAGGGCAAGCTGACGAGCTTGTGGGTTTCTGTCTCGCAGAAACGGTAAGAGCTATTTGTTTAAAAGTTAAAATAGTAACACTTTAAAAGGTTTACACAGAGACTGACCTCGCGCAAGAGGTCGTGATCTGACATTTTGAAAGCAAGTTTATGGGCGCTAGTACTCACAATGATTACATTACTGCTTACATAACAAATCTACATCTCATTAACCTTCCACATTAGGCAGTGCCTCGTCCCAACACCCGACGTCGACCACGGCCACCGTGTCGCGCGCACAATCAACAACGACGGAGACACGAGCATTTGCGGCGGCGGCGGCGATACTCTTACAGCATTCGCTCTTTCAACTACTTCCTATATGTCGTGCTGTGAGATAGCATGGCGGTCTACAACATAACCAGGTCGGTTACGGAACTCTTGGACGAACACAAGGACTCGCCTCCATCCTTCTCTATCCAACTTTACCCGGAGCATTGGACTTTGAATAGTGGACCGAAGTTTTTGTATAATAATCAGGTTGCGGTGCGTGTTCGTGGTGTGCCACATGCGAGTTGCGCTGACCGCAAGTGTGCTGTAGTCATTGTTAGACGATGTCCGGGCACAACGTATACCAACGGACTTTCTCGAGCTGTTTGACTCGGCGGGACTACCATTCTATGATGGTGAGCTTTACTGCTGGTGTATTACGCTGACACTGTTATTCGATATTGACGTGCCGAGTCAGGATACATGATAGTAGAACTTCTTGACTATCGGCCGCCGAAAGGAAAGGACCCTCTACTAGAAGAACCGGTTGCTTCGCATGTAGTTCTCAGCCCTCATAGCGAAACACTGTGGCAGGATATATGTCTCCTCAACAAGAAGTATGGTGCTTCGTGGACGGATCAGGATGCTTTAGAGGTCGAGTCGAAGATACTGGTGAGTAACGTTACTGTGGCGGTTTGATAATGCATACTCACCTGAGGTCAGATGGCCACTTCCCCACCACTGTGTCTAGACCCCAATCCCCGACTTACTCGCGTCGCCAATAACCTCCTACGTGTATCTGTACCCTCAACACCTTTGTCCTTAAAGAGGAAGGCGGCTGCCATGGAGGAGGAGGAGGAAGAGAGTGAGAGGGCGAGAAGGATTAAGATTATGCAGTATATGAACCCACGAGTCAACAGATCGACGGCACCAAGGTAAGCTCCCTAAGGTATCATCTAAGCGCGTTCGTGGCTCAGTCGGTTCCGTTCTAGTTATCGCATCCTAGATATAGTGGAGAAAGTCCGGCGTCAGAGGGCTCAGCTTGCCTCCCAAAGTGCTCAAAACCCTCTTCCTGGCTCTACACCTGTTGCCCCTCCGAAATATGGACCACCTCAGCCAGCTTTGTCTTCTCCTGCTCCTTCGGTACCGTCTACGAACAGATCAACTCCTGTTCCGATGGCGGCTCCTGTCCCAGCTACTGTCCCCAACGGTAGCGTCAATAACGCACAACCGAGGCCTACTCCCACACCCGTTGCCAAGCCCGCGCCGACTCCTCCGCTCGCAGCTCCGCCTGCAGTGCCCACACCGGCGCCTAGGCTTGTGAACCCACCTCAACCAATACCGACGCCTGCCCCTTCGGCTCCCGCCAGTACCCCTCGGCCACCATCTGCAGCACCGCCGTCCGCAATACCGCTCCACATGCAGCCTCCACACAACGTTCCTACACCTCGACTGTCTCACACACCCCCACCATTTGTGCAGCGGCCGCCATCGGCAATCACGATAAACGGCGCTGCCTCTAGTCCGGTGCAACGGCCAGCTTCTACTGTCCAGCCACCGCAGCAGACTCCGCGCCAGGTTCCTGCGGTGTTGCCCCGACAACCACAACAACCTCAACAGGCTACCCCCTCCCCGGCAGCTGCCTCACCTCAACGGCAGCATCTTCAGGCCCAGCCCCCTACTCAGTCTCAATTACCACAGCAACCGCAGCATTCACTTCAGGCTCCAGGCATAAATTATTCCTACCAACAACAAGCTAACAATCTCGCGAACATGAGAAAGGTGCGATTATTAGGCTATCTAGCAAGTAACTACTCGCACTGATGGCTGTTGCTTCAACCAGCCTGGACAGAACATGTCACCCGCTATGCAGGCACAGGTGATGGCTTATTATCAGAAACAACGACAGGCCCAAGTGGCACAAGCGCAAGCGCACGCCCAGGCGCAAGCTGCTCAGAATGGACGAGTAGCCACTCCGGTCCAAGCTCAGCAGGCCGCTCCGTCACCTGTACCACAAGGGTTGCGTCCACCACCACAACAGCAGCAGCAGCAGCAGCAAGCACAGAGTAGTCCTCGCGTGACGAATGCTAATCCTCAGCTTGCTGCCGCGCAGGCGCGCATTCAGGCGGTTACTACGCAGCACATAGCTCAACAGCAAGCCGCAAGACAGCAGCAGGAACAACAACAGCAGCAACAACAGCAACAACAGCAACATGTGCAACAGCAGTCACAACCGCACCAACAGCAGCATAGTTTCACTTATCCGATGAACCAGACCCAGAATCAGTTCAACATTGCTCAACATGCGACTACCGGTCAGCATCTGCGTCCTGTCATTCACGGTCAACATGCCATGGTTGGGCACCAGTTTCACGCGGGTGGCCAACAACAACAGATGCAACAAGGCCAAGTCCAAATGCAGCAGCAACAGCAGCAACAGAGCCAGCCGCAGGGTCAGGCTCAAGCCCAGGCACAGCTTCAAGCTCAGGCGCAGGCGCAACAGATGCAGCAAATGATGGCTCAGTACGGTTATCCGTATACGCAGATGCAGATGAATATGCAAGGGATGCAAGGAAGGATGCCACAGGCTGCTGCTGGGTATGCGTGGCAGGCGAATATGAACATGTCAAGGAATATGCAAATGGCGCAAGCGAATGCCGCGGCGGCGGGGGGTGTGCAGGGCGGGAAACCAGCGGGCTCTTGATTTGCGTCTGACGATGGTTTTTTTTTTCCTGTTGCTGGGGACTTTTTTTCTTTTTACTTTTTCGTGCTGCGGACGTGGACGCGATTTTGTGATGTAAGTTATTTGACTTTCTGTACACTAACCCACGACTATTGTTTTGTAGTACGATACCTTTTTTGTCTAGTGTTGTAATTCTAGGTTGAGCTACGCACTGCTGCGAGGACAATGGTTTTACACTGAGATTCGCCGAAGGTAGGAAGATTGAGAAAATACAGTGAGTTCCTGTGTTCTTCCTATTGCATGAGCGGTGATGCCTGAGAACGGTTACACCAGTTTTTAGGTCTCGCATAGACGGCACATCTTGTTCCAAGCAACTTGATAGTCCGAGTTGACAGATCTAGCTGCGCACAGCGCTATCTACCCGCGCAGATTACAATAACGATGGGAAGTTGGAAAGAACGAGAAGAACGTTCCAAGTGTACGTGTATCGCCAGTAGTCAATCTTGGGACGTACTCACGACCTGGATGGGGGGTACACGAGGTGGCCTTGCGTTGCACCGTTATGAACCCCTCCGAGGCTTTCAAGCTTCATGAGGCCCCCACGTCCGTGTGGCCACGTTCCCACCGGTCATCGAAATTTGCTGAGTAAGTAAGTTGGAAAGACGGCAATCCATGATCACAGTCGGCAGGAAACTTACTGCGTTATTATGATGCTGATGATGATGTGCACCTCGCTCGTCCGGGCCCGTGAGCTTGTTCAAATGGTCTTGCAGGCGAAATTGTAATGAAGCATCGCGGACTTTTACCTACGTGGTTGGGACGATTTACGACTTGGTCTACGGTTGTTTGAGGGGCAGGTCTTCCCTGCGTGCTGATCAGCTGCCAGCAGAAGACCAACTACGAAGTATGTAAGGACTGAGGGTTCTATGGGATTATTACTACAAACTATATGATTCTCTCAGGCAATTCAAAAAGCGTCAATCATTACGTTCGTGGTAAGTTCTGTACTTACATTAACACCCACGCTCTGAGTGGGCGAACGGAGGGGTAACATAGTAGAACGGTCCAGCGAGGTGTATTCGAGCTCGAAAGCTGCGTAGTATTATTAGTACGCCGTGCACGCTCTCAGCTGGCCACGGGCTGGCCGCTAAACTTTGAAGAGCTGGCTTGATCAGAGTACTGTGGAACCTCGATCAATTGAAGGGCCTCGTTTAGATCTTGAGGACTGCCAGCGAGGAGTCCTTGAGGCTTAAGCTTATCACTTGTCCCCGAGGCTATGATATAGGGGGATAACCTCCGAGCTCGAGTCATCGTTCATCTCTACACTCTGATATATGAACAGTCGTGGTCAGCCTCTGTGAACGCAATATGTACAAGGCATAACACACCGCGGTCTCTACTGGAAGAGTTTCTAGCTACATTATCCGCGAAATGAGGCTCTAGTCACTCCAAAACCCGGACCGAGGAAGGGTGGTGGGGACAGCCATGGGCCGGTGGAGGGTGGAAACGAAATTGGGATATATTTTCCTGGACTACCCGTCCGCCGAAACAATGATCACGAAACGGAATGAATGGAGTAGAAATGGCGTGCGAGCGTGATAGCTTCTAATATAGGGCCGTCAATTGACTATGCATATAAATCCTCCGGGACACATGCGTGAACGAGGGGGGCTAGTGCCAACATGTCCCTGCCAGCGGTTGCAGCTATGATAACACGGAGAACGAGGTTTTTGCGGCTTGAATTTCGGATCGAGGGTATGCATCGAGAGTAATTGTCAAGGTATATAATATCCCACACCACCAGTATCTACTCCGATGCCCTAGAACCCACCACCCGCTGTATTCGCCTGAAATAAGTAATGTAAGAGAAGTATAACCGTCCTACAATATGTACAGAGAACCCCTGCCAAACAGATGAGAGTGAGAGCAAAGTGAGGGGAATGAGAGGATTTGGAATTCGGTAGAACGGACAAAGAAAGCATTTCAGCAAAGGAAGCGCAGAGCAAGGGCGAGAGTGAGAGTGAGAAGCGATAAAGACGCAAGGTGCAGCAAGAAAAAGAACAAACGAAGAGAGACATACAGTATGGCGAGCGGAAATAGAAGGAGCGGCTGATGCGCTAATAATGCACTCATTAAATCCCCACTGCGTATAATGAATATGATGTGGGTGCTTGTGAGCTATCGAGGGGGGACGAATTGCTAGCAAGAGACAAAATGCTCATGCTTAGACTCTGCCCAACTCGTTTCTCTTGCCCTGTGACCCATTCGAGTCATCGTCGCTGCCGTCGTCCGCGCTCGAGAATCCGTCCGGTCGAAGTGTACCACCAGGTTGGAACTGTCCAATGCCACGGGTACGCCCGGGCTCTCGCGTTCGCTTCTTGATCTGTTGAGACACAGCAAGTATGATGATTGATGGTCATTACACGTGAAACGAGACTAAGCAGACATACCAGCTTGGCATAGACAAGTCCGCATGCGTTGCACAACGTCCGAGGACCTTTATAATCATGGAAAAGGGCGAGTGAGCGGATTTGTAATCGAACGGCGACACATTGTGTGATACGGGAGTGGGACAAAAAAAAACGCACCCATCGGCCCTCTTCGCCATTCCGGGGTTGAGGTTGCGCCGCAACCAAGGCAGGTCTGCCCGCCTTCCATTGGGACGTCGTTTTTCTGTATACGCCGACAATACGTATCGCAGAGCCGGACGTTGGAAATCGTAAGGCGGAGAAGAACAGACGGGGAGCGGCATATCAAAGAGAGTGACGCAGGAGTGTCAGGAATATCAAAAGAAATACCAACAATAATTAATTAATTCGAGGTCGACAAGTAGGATGCAGTCAATCACTCACGTTTACGTTTGTCTGACGCGCCTTCCCCGCACCCCCATCACCCTCCTCGTGCGAGCGCTCTCCGTTGGTTGGTAGTGGGGGCGGTGGTTGGGACCGCGCCATATCGCAGACCGAACGTTTCGTCGCCGAGTCCAGAGCTTGTGCCCCATATGCCGCCGCCTGCAACATCCTCTCCAGAGTCTCCGAGTACCCCCCATGTCTACCAGCACCAGTATCGGCTCCTATCGCATTCGAGGAATCGATAATGAGACGGTACGAGTCAATGAGCTAGAAGGGAGCGCAAGTTTCCGAAGTCAGTTTACGTGTGTAGAGGGTCGATATTTGGTGATAGGAAGTAGCAGAGAGGGGGAGGGGAGGCGTGTCGTGCCAGAAGGGGAAAAAAATAAGGTCGTTGATATGAGCGTAGAGAAAAAAAGAGAAACAGATAAGCAACCCAATGCGTTCATTTCCGAAAGGGACCAGGGACACCCAAGTGTGGACAATAGGAGAGCGGCGAAATGGAGTTAACTGTGCTTACCTTGTGGTAATCTAACCCTAGCTGCGGAGCCTGAGGCAGCGGCGTGGACACCGGAGGAGGCTCAACCTCCTTGCCCTTGCGAACTTTCGATTGAATCGCCGCGTCAGAAGGCCGTTCCGCGCGTTCGTCAGCGCGGCGATTGTCTAGCTTGGACGATGATCCCGCTGAAGGCGCCCTTGTCTCGCCGGGATGTTGAGCTTGTTGTGACTCAGGTCTTGACCCGTATGGCGAGTCTTGTTGCTGAATAGGTGGATTGGGAGGTGGGTACGATTGAGACTGCTGCTGATAATGCTGCTGCCAGCCTTCGGGCGTCCATTGTGGTTGACCCTGTGGAGGATGTTGAACCGCGTAGGGTGGTGGCGGGTACGCTTGTGGTGGTGGCGGAGGGTACGTATTGGGAGGGGGATGACTTGTGTATTGTTGCTGAGGAGGCGGCGGGGGTGGGGGCTGTTGCTGCTGCTGTGGTGGAGGTTGAGCCTGTGTTGGATGAGGGTGTGAGGCCCCATTAGCACGCATTGGACGGGTAGAATTAGGTGGGTATTGGGCTGCATCGTATGGAGGATATTGGGGGTAGCCGTAGGGAGTGTTTGGGTCTTGCTGGCTATAATAACGGTTGTCTGAAGCCATGGTAGCAGTCGAGCAGATTACTGCGAGAGTTCGTGAGGGAATGGGTGGCTGAGAAGACCGGCCTTTGTCACGAGACGCAGTTGATTCTCACTAGCGCTTGAACCAGGACAAGTGGAGGTCGCACGGGCCACGGGTATGTTGGTGATTGTCTGCTTGAGACTGGGAGAATAAATGTGAGATGTGGTTGTCGTACGGCAGAGACACAACGCGAGAGAGTCGAGAGAGTCAGCAGCGGGCCTCCTCGAGCAGGACAAGCAGAGTGCTCTCCATCCTTGAGGCCGCCGTGGGTGTGATGAGGTACACTGCGGCTCTCTCCCCAACTGGCTGGTTGGTCTGGAGGAGGTTGCCAGCGTCCGCACGTCTGCAGAGCATCAACACGGAAATTCCGATTTTCTCCAACTGAGCAACAAGACAGTCTAAGCTAGATCTGGCGATCTACAGGAAACCGCCATCGAGATTTGGGGAGGAAGTAAGAAGCACTCACAGTCGTCTTTGCCAGTCTGTCCTAGCCACGGTGTGCGGTGAGGATGCAGGAAAATTCGAGGCAATATTGGAGGTGGCAGGTCGAGGTCGAGTGCTCTGACAAAAGACCAGCTCAACTGTTTAGCCCTTGCTTGTTTGTTGGCCGTCCCGAACTCCTGACTCGGCTCTTTCGCCCCTGTTTAGACCGTCAGTTTCAACCCTGTGCCAAACTATCACATAAAACAGAGCAGCAGCATGGCTGCCTTGGCCTGCTGCGACTCCAGGAAACAGCTTGTTGTTGCACTTACAGGTCCAGGAAATACCGTCCAAATTTTCAGAGACAGCACAGTCGGAGAATAGGCTCCCGGCTCTCCGTACGTCACGTGATGTTCATCAATTCCCTTGACGCGTCGCGTCGCGCTGCGCCCCGGGCCGTGTTTGTGGTCAAGATATTCACAACATTGTTTTACAAGACCACTTGCACAGGATGGAATAATGAATCTCAAGATACGACTTTCTGTTGTTTTACAGATTCATTCCGACACCCAAATGAATAGGATCAACACCCTATTGGTATTCATACATATACGGCAGTCGTCCCTGCGTCCCCTACTCTTCGCTTCTTATCTACACATACTTGATGAGCCACTCAACACTCTCCTTGAAGGCGCCCTCCTTTCCAGCCTTGACCTTCGGGTCGCTCTGCACAGAAAAAACGACAGCCACATGATCAGTTTCACACGTTCATAGCAGACAAATAAGAAGAAAGCATATCCAAACACCGTGAGCCAGATACGTACAAGATCACCGCGGACAGCAAAACCGTGGGTACACCCCTCCCAGTAAGGTCGCTTATAGCCGGGTGCGAACTTCCCATCGCCCAAGATTGCGTCAGTCTTCTCCTGCTTCTCATGAGGGAACTGTTCGTCGATGGTGCAACTGTTGATCAGCAGAGGTACTTTGGTCTGTGCGTATTTCTACATCGTTGCCAAAGAAACGTCATTTGTCGATCAGTTCGTCATCATTATCTCAGAAAGAAATGCACATCCACCTCGATGTCCTCTGGGACGTTGAGCAGCGATGGGTGGGCGACTACAACAGCATCGATGGCGTTCTCGAAGGCGAGGTTGAATGCAAGACGTGCGCCATAGCAATACCCCAAAACACCAATCCTCGTGACGCCATTCTTCCTGAGGACAGCGAGGACTTTGCGGACACGAGGCTCTGTGACGTTGGGACCGTTTGAACCAAACCATGTGCCCACATCGTAGTTGGATCCAGGGTTCAGAGCATCAGGTGGAAGCGGCACATCGAAGATGTCGGGAACGATGACTTTGAATCCGTTACGGGCGTAGTCATCGGCAAGAAGCTGATCGACAAGATGTGGGTGTCAGTATGCTACGGCAGGGTCACGTTACAACGTAGATGGACAAAGAAGAAAGTATAGATAGGATATGATGTGGGTGTTACAGTCCTGAGAGCATTGAGACGAACCTGATGGTTGGGAAGCTGAACGCCAAAGACATCTGGAATGTAGAGGATCGCCTTGTCCTTTGGAAAGTCGATGGTCGGGGTTGCGACATACGCCTTGACTCCGTCGAATTCCTCCCACTTTCCTGTTGATACAAGGCGGTGAGCCTTAGCGTTCCAATCTCCTTATCTCAACGCGACAATTACACTGACCCTCTGGGGTACCCTCGTGGCGGACACCTGAACAAGATTGAAGATCAGCGATTGACCATAAACCCGAACTATAGATATGAGAACTCGCCTTTCGTGCAATGCTCACAGAAGCTCATGTCAATCGCGTTGTGGTAGACGTAAGAATTGTAGGAGATGCTGTTTGAGATGGGGGAAGAGGCGAGACCTGTGAGAGCCCTGGCTACCCTGACTGATATACACGCGTCTGATCAAACGCTGCACGCCATGATGACTTTCAATCTCATGGTAAGCATTTTCAATCATTCAATGGATCGTGAAGGAAACTGAAAGAAAGAGAGAAACTGTTGAACCGTGTACGTGCACACGCGAAATTATTGTTATCGATCATCATGGCACTCACAAAAACATTTGTGAGAGTCCCGGGTGACAAACAGTCGCGACTGCCGGGGCTCCAACTCTTCCAGAGACGCAGCCAGACGCGTTCGCCAGGACGCATAGGAATACTCTCGGATTAGAGAGTCTCGCAGGTACGTGTGAACGAACGGTGGTCGTAGTCATGATCGTGAGCTTATTCATGCCATGCCGTCGGAGTTGATTAGCACGGCTTCCAGTGATGTCGCACCGGTCCGCGGTTCCGCTGAGATATCTCAAAAGTGGCAGCAGTCAGCATAGCTAAAGAGTTCCTCCAACCGTTCGTGGTCTCACCATAGAATTTCTGTCCAATGCACGAGACTAGCGACTGGCGGGTATCTGTCTTGAGCTCTACCAATCGGTCTTTTGTGGCTGAAGCATCAGATAAGGATTTGATTCGTTACGGCATACGAGAACAGCGATTGAACAACATAATCCAAACTTCGATAATAACACAGACGTCCCTAAGACTTACAAATCAGCATTATAAGACGTCATTCATAATACGAAATAGGGTGAGAAGGCTTACTACACCACAATCAATAAACAACAAACTCATTGCCGAAGGCAACGAGAAGGGACCTCTATGGTTAACTATTTATTGGTACCCCCACCAGCAGCGACTCTCCGTCTCTTGTTCCCTCTCCTGATTTCTCCAAGGTCTTGCTCGATCTCAAATTCTTTGGTCTGCGAGAATACTTGCAAGCTCTTTCCAGGTGGACCGATGTTTTGTGTGTCTTTGCCCCCACCCTTGGATTTTTTCTTGTTTGTCGTGTTCGTGCCCGAGCCGCCAGAGAGGTGAGAAGACGTCAGAGGAAGGGGGAACGGCGAGGGGAGTTCGTCCACTGATAGCGAGTGTGGGTTCAAGAATGGACCACCGGTTATAGCGCCGTTCGCCATCGCTACGCCTGTCCCGGGGGTTGCGCTGGCGAGTGGAGTGGGCGGAGGAGACGTTCCTCCAAGCTTGTTGCGAAGTTTGCGGGTAATATGAGGGCGTGACTGAGAATCAAGACCCCCCTCTGTCAGGTCGCAAAATTATATCAATAATTATAACTATGTAAAGAAGTGAAGGAATACATACCTGCGCCTGTACCCTCGCCTTCCTTCTCTTCTCTAGCCCTTCGGCGCCTCTCTTCAATCCCTTCGAGTAACCGCTCCTTTATGCGATCTCTGCCCTTCTTCCACTCATCTTCGACGCGTTCGCGTTCTTCATCGTACGCGGTTTGTATTAGATCAAGAGCATGGCGCTCTTGTAGCACCATTGAAGAGAGGAGTGCCGATCGTTCAAGTGTGATAGGGTATAGCCGTAACTGGTATGCTGGCACAGTGTCGGGACGGGTAGAAAGGTGATATGCCAGTAAGTTCAGTTCTTGTATGGCTTCGGCGTAATGCCTCCCAGAGTTGTAATGAACACTGTGTCGTAGTCCTTGTCAAAACCGCATATAGCCACGATATTTCGAGACTCACTCTTCTCGACGCTCACTCATCTCTTTCCCTAGCTTACTCGCAAATTCCTTCCTCTTTCGCTTTTGAGAGTCCTCTATGGGAGTCCCACCTGCCACAGTCCCCAAGAGTAGATATGAGCCTTTGCGTCAGAGACGTCGAACATCGCCACAGGTGAGGCTTACCATGAACCCGGCTAGGTCCTGCGTTCAGATTGCTCGGGTGGTAGTCTCCGTTGTCCACGATACCGTTCTGCCCTCTTGACTTGCTGGAGGAAGCGTAGGAGAGAGCAAATACCCCAGGTTGCGGTGGCATGGGTTGACGTTGAACGTTGATATTCTAGTTTTCTGGATAAACTTGCTTGCTTTGTGGATAAGCCAGTGATGCTAACAAGCTTAGGATTGCTTTGTATTTGAGAATAATAAGCCGGGGAACGATATGACGAGCGACAAGCTATGCCAAGGTCACAAGCGCCTGGTACTAGGCTTCAGTTTCGGCGCTTACTGACAATCGGTGATATCCGCACCGAGTCAATCTATAGACGCCCATAAGCCAGAACTTTTGAGCTGGGTTTTGAAAGGCTCCTCCTCTTCTTCCACCTCCTGTTATTCTCTTCTCCGTCGTAAGATTCCTTGAGACTCAAGTATAATGCCTGAATCAAAGGGACGTGTTTTGTTGGCCTACTCTGGAGGTCTCGGTAAGTTGCATCGCTAAAGAACAAGTAGCTTAATGGGCGACTGATCTACTTTGTGCAGATACCTCGTGCATCCTTGCATGGCTCATCGAGCAAGGATATGAGGTTGTCGCGTTCATGGCCGATGTTGGTCAGGAAGAGGTTCGTGTTGTATCTTTTTAAATCTGAAGCTTATCGTTCTAATCCCGCTTGCAGGATTTCGAGGCTGCTCGCAAGAAAGCTTTGAGCGTCGGTGCAAAGAAATTCTACCTCGAGGCACGCGACATCGTCCCATCGTTAGATCTCCAGGATACTCATCGAGTCTATATGTAGGATCTCAAGCGCGAGTTCGTCACAGAACTCATCTACCCGGCTGTTCAGGCTAATGCGATCTATGAGGTATGTGTCTACTCTATTTATGTTATAACAGGCGGAGATCTTCCGCGTGTCTCCTTTCGCGCCTCCATGTTCCTTTGGTATGGGGATTTCATCTGTAACCACTGCAAGTTTGTTACGCTCCGCTCCCCTTGAATGGAGTACCCTTCGTGTAATATAGAACACGGATCAAACATGCACGGCCGTAAATACTCGGCTCATTACTGATAGGAGCCGCAAATACTTTCCCGACACTCACGTCTCCTTCTTGCACTCTTCTTTTACACCTATTTCCATTTTTCTCCTCCATCGAGCCGGGGTCCCTACCTTTCGCAGTTGTGATGCTATAGGCACTGTAGACTGACTAAATATCTCATTAGAACGTGTACCTCCTTGGTACTTCACTTGCTCGCCCAGTCATCGCTCGTGGAATGATCGCTGTCGCAGAGCAAGAAGGCTGCCAGTAAGCATTTCAAGTCAGGGATTGCAGTGATATTATGATACTAATCAAGTCTCAGTTTCGTCTCGCACGGATGCACTGGAAAGGGTAACGATCAGGTGCGATTCGAGCTTGCTTTCTACG
This sequence comes from Irpex rosettiformis, assembly GCA_022160335.1. Lineage (NCBI taxonomy): Eukaryota > Fungi > Basidiomycota > Agaricomycetes > Polyporales > Irpicaceae > Irpex > Irpex rosettiformis. Next base: position 81,508 of record MU274928.1, on the reverse strand, counting down.
GGTTGAAGCCCGATATCAAAGTCATTGCTCCTTGGCGTATCCCTGGTACGTCTCGGCTCTGAAAGTCCCCAAATAGGGCGACTCACAGTCATTCAACAGAATTCTACAACCGTTTCGCTGGTCGTCAGGCTCTCCTGCAGTACGCCGCCGAGAAGCAAATCCCCGTCCAACAGACCGCCGCTAAGCCCTGGTCGACTGACGAGAACCTCTTCCACATCTCCTACGAAGCTGGTATTCTCGAAGATCCTGATATTACCCCTCCTGCAGACATGTGGAAGCTCACCACCGCCCCCGAAGACGCCCCCACCACCCCTGAACGCATCTCTATCGAGTTCAAGGCTGGTCTCCCCGTCAAAGTGACTGTTCCCGATGAGAAGAAGGAATACACCGACCCCGTCGATGTTTTCCTTGCTCTTAACCAGCTCGCTCGTAAGCACGGTGTCGGCCGTATCGATATCGTTGAGAACAGGTTCATTGGTGTTAAGTCTCGTGGATGCTATGAGTCTCCTGCTGCTACGATCTTGCGTGTGGCACATATGGACATTGAGGGTCTCACCCTCGATAGGAACGTTCGCGCGCTCCGAGACCAGTTCGTTACGATCGAGCTTAGCAGGATCCTGTATAACGGCCATTGGTTCACACCCGAGCGCGAATTCGTCATCAGTTCTATTCCGGCCAGTCAACGCACTGTCAACGGTGTCGTGCGCCTGAAGCTGTACAAGGGTAACGTGGTTGTGGAAGGTCGTTCATCCGATGAGGTAAGCTCGGGTTGTGTTTTTAGCAGGATGTTTGCATGCTAATGTGTTCCTTAGGGTCTCTACGACGAGAAGGAGTCTTCCATGGATGAACTCGGTGGTTTCGAACCCACTGACACCACTGGGTTCATTCAGATCGAGTCCATCCGCATCAAAAAGTAAGTTCATTGTATCATTCTTACCAAAGTATCTTTGTTCAACTATCGTGCTCTCACTGCAGGTGGGCCCAAGCGAACATTCGCAAGGGACAGTCCGGAACCGAGCCAAAGGATGTCTACCGCGTGCGCGTTTAAAAGCGTTCGTGTGGCCGATGCTCAAGGGGACACAAATCATCAATTAAGGAATCACTGATGCTGTAAGTACCGTTGTATAAAATATTTTAATGGAATAGTTTTGCTGCCTCTAAATGGGTTGAAACCTCGGCGTGATTCGTGTGACTCGCGTGTTCACCCATTGTACCTTTGTGGTACCCGTTAATGGTGCGAGATCTTGCTTGACCAATCTGTAGGATGTTCTCTGCTTGGAGAGGGATCGATCGTCTTTGAGATCTATCTGACAACGGTGAGCACAGCAACTAATGGTGTGGCCCAACAGGCAAAGCACTCCTTATGCTAACTTTCTCCCTTAGTTCAGCGCGTAACGATGGTATCGACTGGTTTTCAAATCCAAACGATGTCTTTCATCCCTGCTTGTCACGTGTATGGCCTCCTACGGGAGGTGTCACGCGTATAAAAGCTGGCAGCCCGTATTCATTTCAGTCCTCATCTTCACTCTCAACAGCTCATCTACCTTTACAAGATGCCGAGACAATCTTCCAAACCTAGGAGCGGCAAGGCCGGACAAAAAGATAGCAAGGCACCCGAGTTGAAAAACTCAATGGGTCTTGGCTCCCCAAAGCAGTTGGGGGCCGGGAATGTGGCCTCATACTCTGAACGCTGCTCTGGACCTCTGGACCACAGGGGCAGAAACGGCAACACGAGTGTATGTACTTTAATAGGCTGCATCTCCTTCATCTGAGGTCAATTGATTACCAGGTCAAAGGAAGGGGGCTGGGAAGTCAATCCGGGGGTCCTGACAATGGCAGCCGGGCTCCACCACCATCAGGAGCTAGTGATGGAGTTCAGTGTGTGCGAGAGAAGCCAAGAAATCTTTCGTCACATCCGGATCGTCGTCCTACGAGCCCCAAACGTGTTAAAAGATCCAAACTGGAAAGATCCTCGAACCCAGCCAGCAACACGAAGGCTGAACCAAAGGGTATTACTGGCACTCGTGCGGCGAAACAGGATCGCTCTGATACTGAGCCTTCCGGACTTCGTACTCTGTGGGCACCTAAAGAACTACGCGGGGCAAGTACTCACGGATTCGTTGTCGGGAAATATCCTTGTCTCTTGTTAAAATGTTGCGACGTCCGGTTTGAAACCACCGCCGAGCGGTCAGAGCATATGGAGGCGAAGTTTGGAGATAAATTAAAATGCATAGCTTGCGGCAATACGTTCAAGACTCAAGACAGTGCAACCAATCACATCAGTAATCCCTGTGCCCCGCACGCACGTACCGTTCTTCTCGCAAATGGGCCGCTCTGGTTGCTACCGAAGAACTTGAAACGGCTCAAAAAGCCTGAAAGATGGGATCCTGATTATGAGAGGATCTGTAAGGCAAGAAAGGCGCGTGGTTTAGACGAGAAACAAGACTGAAGAATACTCAAGTCACATGTCAAGCATCCAATCTTCAAGCTTCAATGTTCAACTCGCTCTCTCTATACATCTTATATTCTACCGTATACTTCCCCTCACTTTCCTGATGCCGTACTCTTCTTCTATCCTGACTTTAATCCCTTCCCTTCGTTACTTTGCTTCCCCACGAATACGCTATCTTCATCAGCAGCAGATCTTTCTTTCTTTCATTCCTACACATGTCTTTACTCCTAATATCTATTGCTTGATTCGGTTGCATTATCACGGACTTGTCCTATAGCATCATGCACATCGCACTTTGTTCTGTAGCAATAGCATCCTTTTATATCAGAAAAATTTGGCCTCGTCTGGTACCCACGATAATCGTGCCAGTAACCTCTGATAACGCGCAGTGTGTCAAATCGTCTACGTATGAAGGTATATCGTCAATTGTTAGAAGAACAGTAATGAACACGCACCTCTTAGATCGTAAGAGCTTTTCATGTCATGTATGCATGCCCCTTGTATAGTAGTATGACGCCCGTCAGGCTGGTTACCAGGTCGTATCGTATCGTCCTCATCTGTATCCGAGTAGTCTACCCTAGCAAACCCAAACACAGAGCGGCCCATAGTCCCTCTGTGACGTTCTACCCATACACCTCGCATGCCTTGGGCTCCTAAGGTACACGCAGCGATGAACCCACGCGGACCGGGCATAAATCTGCTTCTTGGTACGTGAGCATCGCCGACATCAGTAGGAGGAATATATCGTGCCATCCGGTGTGCTCCCAGTAGTTTAATTGAGAGGTCTAGCGGTGGACAATAAATATCATCACTGGTGGCAGAGGCCCGTGCAAATGAAGTAGATGGTCGACCCGGCTTTGAGGTGGGAAATCGTGCTTCGACAGCGTAATGGAAGAGACCCCGGAGCACGTTGTAGGCCAAAAAGGTAGTCTTTATCGTCGATACACTCTTGCTGTGCGTGGATTGCGATTCCGAGAATACCGCTCCGCGCGCGTTAACCAGCTCCACCGGGTTCGGATTAAAAATTCGAATGGAAGTAGGATTCCTTCGACCACGAAAGTCTAGTACATCTATACGTAACGTCTTGTTGACCTGAGAAGGCGGTAAACCTTCAACCTCTTGCAGGAAGTCAATAGTGACGAGTTCTACAGATGAATTGAGTAAACAAACAAGATGCTGGGGCGTGAGGAAGTGGGCTGCGAGTATCATGTTGTACTATGGGACTAGTCAGTTTACTTCCAAGTTGGGACATGGTGAGTTATACTTACTATTTCCTCTTCAGCTTCATCTAATTTGATTTCCCAGTAAGAATTAGTTGGCCAGTGCCAGAAGTGGAGGTTCATCGCAAAACCAAACACAAGAAGCTTCGAAGTGGGGTTTATCGCTCTCATGATGTATATCGAAAATGGCGTAGTACCAACGGAGGCGAGGATTTGTGCTTGGAATGGCCTTTCCTTGACATCGATCTTGAGGATCATTATCACTGGCTTTTGGAAGCAGGTCAATGGAAAAGGTAATGTCAGGCCTGCAAGTATCATACCTGACTGGAAAGCGCCAATATGATGGCATCATCCTGTGGGTCAACGCACGCTGCGGACGAGATGAATGCCCCATGTACTTTGTCTCGAATCATACAGACAGGACGGGCCCGTTCGCGAGCCCAAGCTCCATTTGACGAGAGGCCAGTACGACCTGAATTATCTTCCGACGGGTATAGGTCCCATACTTCGTAGCAGCCTTCTTGAAAGACAACAACTAGCCAACGGTCAGCTAGCATATGCATGTCTTGTATCGTCCTATGATCGAGACCCGCCAGCGAGGAACTCGAAGTGAAGCTGGGGAAAGGGTCGGGTTGGAGACACTGTGTCTCCGCCCGACGACGAAGCCATGATGATGCGGTGATATAAACAGATGTAGCTAGTGCCTCAAAGTCGTTTGGATCGATGTGCAATAGATTGTTAGTGAAATCTTGGGAACGTGGTAAAGGGTATGTTCTTGACTGGGCGTGTAAAGTAGTCTCCCAGATTGACCTTTCGCAGGTTAAGTGAAAGCACCGTCTACAGACCTGAACAACGGTTCAATGATTTGCACGTAGCTTAAAATAATACTACATACCTTCCGCAACCCTAAAATGTCCGATATCTCCAGGTGTGTCGCTATGCATACGAGTACCTCGTCCGGAAGGTCCAGAAATGCCGCCATTACGCTGAAAGTGTAGGCCAGAAGGGTGGAGATGGCTCTACGTGGAATTCTCTAGATAAATTCTCAGTGCCATTACACTCATGCAAGACCAGTATACTTACTTTGCAGTAGGCTTGTTTCTCTGGGAAATGCTGTAAAAGACTCTACAGTTCTCCCTGCCGGTGGTGGCAAGCAGCTGAACTTGCATCATTACCAAATTAGAGACATGTTTTGCCACGTGGCGACCACGTTATCCGGCAACTTAATCCGACTGATATATCCATACCTCGGAATTTCTCAGCAGTGACCGTGGCCGACTCTCTTTTACCACCCACCACCATGTTCCGCTCTGCCTTCCGTACTGCTGTAAGTTGACATCCTACCTATGTTTTGCACAGATATAGATGCAAACGTTAATTTTGTCTAGTTTTCACCACTCCGGGTGACCCCGTCTATCCCACCACGGTCTCTGGCCATCGCGAGGCGTTATATTACTCAAGAGGCGAGACAGAAAATTCAGTCAGCTGTTGAGACTACACCAGTCGTGCTGTTTATGAAGGGTACACCTGAGCAGCCCATGTGCGGATTCTCTCGCGCAGCAATTCAAGTGCTGGAGCTCCAAGGCGTACCTCCAGAAAAGTTCAAGACGTTTGATGTGCTGCAGGACAGTGAACTGAGGAGTAGCATCAAGGAATTCTCGTATGTGCCGTGTTTTCTTGTAACACAGTAGCGTGCTTGCTAATGAAGTGAACAGCGAGTGGCCAACAATTCCTCAGCTGTATGTTGACGGAGAATTTGTCGGTGGTTGCGACATTTTGCTAAGCAGTACGTCCGAAAGCCCGATATACTGCTATACAAGTACTAATCATGTTATTTCTGCAGTGCACCAGTCTGGCGAGCTTGAAGAGCTCCTGGAGAAGAAGGGCGTTCTCCCTCCCCTCGAACAGGCTCCTACAGAAACGGCGAAGTCGTCATGATTATTCATATAAATCTCTTACATGTATGTATGGGACCTCTAGACATTATATTCTTGCCCTCGCATCGCATTGCGACGAAGACTGTATCATAGATCATACTAATACTTTCCAAGCTCATCCCCCACTCCAATTTACACTCTCACCGACAGAACTCATTCCGGTGCATACTCGATCGTCAACTCTCCGTCTGTCGATCCTCGCCTCACTTTCTCTCCCTTTGCTCGCATGAGATCCTCAACCGTCTTCAGAGTTCCCTCCTTTGTTCCCTCCTTGAACCAGCCCAGATGATCCGCTATGAGATGCCTACAGTGCAAAATAAATTTATGAGCGATCAACTCTACAGCATACGTGGTATGCACACGATGTGCGGACCACTCTATTACAACCACCACCTGGCCACGTATTATTTTCACGCATGTGCTTCATCACGGTACACACCACATCATACTCCAATCACACCCCATAAACCGGATAGCACACCGGCACGGAGGTATTTCCAGATCCTTGAGAACTAATTACACACTCACCTATTCTTACATCCTGGGCACTGTACGATGACAATCCCGGTCTCATAACTCCTTCTTGTGAACTCATGCGAAGAACGAGTGTTACATTGAGGCACAGTACACGTGAACGTCAGGGATAGCCTTGGCTCGTTGGGTTGAGTTTGGTACGGCGGTATTTGCTCTGCCCCCTCATTTGCGGTGTCCACGTCAGATTTGGACACTGAAGTGGTGTCAGTTCGTGTAGAGGATATAGACTCGGTACCCTGTCCGTGCTTCGGCTCTTCGTAAGGGGCTTCTTCGTTCAAAACTTGATACCGAGACTGTTCGGCCCCGCCTTTTGCTCTATCGATGTTTTCTTTAGAGACGGAGGTGGTATCGGTTTGGGTAGATTCACCATGGAATTTATGAGGGCCATTGAAAGCTCGTGGAGAGAATGTGAATGTTCTGGTACCAGTAACTCCAAATCTCCGGTCCAAGAATCGAGGTGGTAGTAAATCGTGGTGAGTAGAGCAAGGCGATATTTGAGAGACTCTGCACGTCGCTGAGCGCGAGACTCGAGTCCACGATCGAATAGCAGAGGCCATGTCGGTAGTCGTCGGTGGTACCAGGTAATGGTTAGGAAGCAAAGCAGTCGTGGTCAAGGTTGCAGGCAGCGCTGTGGAGGTCTGGCGCAGACGAGTTGGTATAAGCGCTTGATTGTTCCTCATATTCATGGCCGCATCATCATCCTACCGCTAGCTCTCATGTCTCTACTACCTCGACCTCGAGACCGGCCGTTCTTGAAGGACTGCTCTATCCATCTGAAATGTCTCACAATGAAGCCATAGAAGCTATCCATGCTCTGTGTAAGCGACTGGTTTGAAAACGAAGTCTTTCCTCTGTCAGCGGCCACTAGTAGGATGAGTAGGAAAGTGCGGGGTACGTCCGTACCATGTTACCTACAGTAGTACATCTGACAGCTAATACCTGAAGATATAGTGTATATACTATTGTATTGAGGCTTTGCGCCCCATCCCAGGCTCAAATCCTGAGTACTGAGTCCTGAGCCCTGACCGCTTGCGCCACCATTTCAATCTCGACCGTTTACCTCCCCTCCCCGCCGTGTCCACCATGTTCAAACTTCAACATGCTTACAAAGCACAGGTCAGCATGGAGGATATATCTAGACGTGAGTCGTCAAATCCTCTCTTGTTCTCCAACCACCTTCATCCCCCACTGGCCATCTCCACTTAACTGTGCGAAGATGGTCATCTCACGTCTCAGGCATCTGCTTGAGACGTTCCTACCGGTACTGTTCTTCACGCTCGCAGATGTGGTCGACCCCATCTCTGTGTTCAGTGTCGCTGGACTGGTAACTGCCTTCGTGGTAGTCGCTCTCGTCATCCACCACCTCGCGTTCCTTTATCTCGCGTTGATGGTTTTCGTCTACGGCCTCCCTGGGTCGTCCTTTGTTTTGGATGGATTTGAATTCGTCGAGGTTGTTGTAACCTCATCCGCTCTTTACCTCTGGGACGTCGTCGTCTACGTCGTCTCATCGCCTCTGTTCCAGGTTCAGTGTATAGCAGTAGCTCTATATGTATTGGTGAGTACACACTCTCATGCTACGGTGTCTGTGCTAACTTTTACTACCTGCAGCCGTACGTTGACTGGTATCTGGATACCATGTTGACGATTGATGCATGGAGGCACGATGTTGGTGTATGGATCTCGCGGGTTGTCGAGGTCGGGGAAGATGTATGGTTCCCGCTGGAAGATACTGCAAGAAGGATTTTGGAGCTGGTGGATAAAACAGAGGTACGTTTCCTAATTCACTAACATTGGCACCATCAACTCAACTTAACGTGCAGAGTCTCCTACGTCAACGTGAGCCCGTTCAGACGTATTTCGAGCACCAACCCGACCAGCCGTCGATCGAGGAAATGTTGGAACACCATCTGAAGAGGCAGCGCGAGTACATTCTGGAGGGGCATGAGATCGAGCTTCGACGTCTGGGTGCAGTGCACGCGACATCCACAAAGAAGATGGAGGATCAGCACAACCGACTCCTCAACCGCCTCGACATCGCCAGCAGGGAGCGCGAGACTATAGCAGCCGCTCATCGTGCGGACTGCGAGCGCTTCATAGAAGAGCGGGCAGCGCTCGATGCCAAGAATGCGGCGCTCAGAGGGGCCGTAGTGTCCGCCGTCGACAAACTCTATGATCACAAGGAACGATGCCGGGAGGATCGTCAGCTTGATA
>MU274928.1:50175-72214 GCA_022160335.1 Irpex rosettiformis | reverse complement strand
CTTTGTATCTGGCGTGAGGAGCAGCTCCACTCCTCGGACTGTTCCGAAGAAGCAACAACTTCCGCCTCCCGCTCCCGCTACGATTGCCTCTACCCTGCAGCAGTGTTGTAGCACCACTGAGGACATCCCCACACTCGTCGCCGAGTCAACCCGGCCAAAGGTATGCCTCACCGTTCTCTTCAATAGTTCCTAGAAACTCACACAAGTATTTGTCATTCAGGCATGCACCGAACGGATTGACCATTATCCACCGCATCCAAAACTCGTCGACGATGGTAGCGAGCATACGGTGTTCGCTGCAGGTCTTCAAGCTACCTCTACCGCTTCGGCTGCTCGAGCCATTGGAGTCAGCCGACCACGACAGGAAATGCAACTGCCAGTAGAACGTAACACTCCACCCGCCACAGAGCCCTTCGCACCCGTTCTTGAGGCGCGATCATCGACAGGTTCAGGGTCTAGCGCCGGCCGTAGAGGGTTTGAGGCTTTTGCGGAGGGTGTGAAGAAGAGTTCGACCCCTAGGACAGCTCGCTGCGAATGTGCCCCTAGACAATCACCGTACGAGGAAGCCAAACATGTTGCTTTCGTTGCAGGGCTAGGACCCACCTCGACTCCCCGGGTCGCTTCGGAGACTAGCGCAGGCTGCAACGGTTTTGAGGGTTTTGCAGAGGGTGTGAAGAAAAGTTCTACTCCTTGGATAGCTCGCTGTGACCGCGCTCCTCATCAGCAGCGTCGTAGCACCGCTGAGGACGTCTCCACACTCGTCACCGAGTTACCCCAAGCAAAGGTAAGATTCATCGTTCTCTTCAATAATTCCTAGAAACTTATCTGCTATTCAGGCTGGCATTGAACGGATTGGTCATTGTCCGCCGCATTCGAAGCTCGCTGATGATGGTAGCGAGCACACAGTGTTCGCTGCAGGTCTTCAGGCCTCCTCTACTGCTTCGGCTGCTCGAGCCATTGCAGTCAGCCGACCCCGACAGGAGACGCAGAAGCCAGCAGAACATAACACTCCACCTGCCACGGAGTCCTCAGTACCCGTTCCTGAGGTGCGATCATCGACAGGTTCAAAATCTAGCGCAGGCCGCAGGGGGTTTGGGGCTCTTGCAGAGGGTGTGAAGAAAAGGTTGACTCCTAGGACAGCTCGCTGGGAATGTGCCCCTAGGCACTCACCACACGAGGAAGCCAAACATACTGCCTTTGTTGCAGGGCTAGGACCCACCTCGACTCCTTGGGCTGCTTACCCACAACGCTTCCCACAGCCATCAGTTGAACGCAGACGTCCTGCGGACGTCAAAAACGAACTTCGGGACACTTCACGCAAACATCGTGCCCAACCATCGACTCACTCCCCCACGCTCTCAACGACCTCATTAAAAGCTGGATCACTGCCACGTCCAGACGTTGTTGAGAGTGCTAGTTCGGAAGGTCGGTATGCGAAGTTCATAGCGCGTCTCAATGCCATGTCAACCCCTCGTGATGTCCAAGAACGTCTCAGGCGCCGTGTACAGTCTGCGAAGGGCCAACGCAATGACTCTAGTAATAGTCCGCCTCCTCAGGCTCGCACGGGGAAACCCTTGGACTCTCCTTCTCCACAACCGGAAATTGCTTCGAAGCTGCAGCTCCCGAGGCTCATGGATAACGAAGACCGGTTTAAAGCTTTTGCATCAGGTGTGCAGGCTACATCAACTCCTCCCTCGGTCACTGCTCCTCCTGCTCCCCAACGACCCTCAGAGCCATCATCTCTTCCCCCTCCTCCACCTCCTCCTGCTTCAGCACCAGCGCCGTCAGCACCCTCTCCCCCAACTCCTCCAGTTAAGACGAACGGTCAACACAACGACTCTGATAATGGTTCGGCTCCTCAGGCTCACACAGGGAAGCCCTTGAGTCTCTCTTCACCGCATTCAGAGATTGCTTCGAAGCCTCCAACGTCTCCATGTCTCACGAAGAGCGAAGATTGGTACAAAGCTTTCGCACTGGGTGTGCAGGCTACCTCAACTCCTCCCTCGGTTACTCCCCCTCCTGCTCTCCAACAACCATCGGGCCCATCATGTCCTCTTTCCCTTCCTCCTCCTGTTTCGGCACCAGCTCCGCCCTCTTCCCCATCTCCTCCTCCAGTCGTCAAGACAAACGAGAAAGCGAAGCAGAAACCACAGATGCCGACCTCAGAATCATTCTTCCGACCTCGTTCAATCAAGTCCCCGCTTTCCAAGCCAGTCCAAAAATTCGTTCTCAAATCGTGCATACCACCCTTGCCGGAATTTATCGAGGGTAGCAGCAAAGACGGATTACCGCTAGGCAAGACTCCCGCCGTTGTTCGGTATCGTAGGGAGTCTCGGTATATTCCTGGGTCTCCGGAGACTCCGTGTCGTGAATCGAAGGCGAAGGGCTCCAGTTCGAAGGTCTTCGATAGGTTGGAAAGGATGCTTGGAGCTTTGAATCGTCAGAGGGATGGTGTGGATCAATAAAGTACAAATGTCGCAAAACATTTATATAATAAGGAAAAGAAATATATTCGTTATCACCGACTATCCGTCGCGAGTGCTTTTAACTAATGTGGTTAGTATAATATAAAGTTCCCTAATTCCAGTGAGAGTATGTACAACGTTAACCTAGTTGGACGAAGACTCGGGCGACCTGAGGCCTAATATATATATACTTGAATTATGATAGTTGATGTCTAAATCTACTTGTATTTCTGTTCTCATCGTCGCTGACCGTGCTGGCCGTGAGTACACGGTGAAACTGCGATTTACATCTCTCCCTGACGCGTGAATTATGCACATTTACAAGACTGCTCTAAGATTTCACCTATAAATAAGACCCAAATCCGAATCCCAATTCCGACAAAATATACTACAACAGAGTGATGAAAACTGCACAGCAAATTAAATGGAACGACAACAATAAAGTAAAGCGGCCACAAAGAACCTGTTGCTGAAATGCGGCAGATCCAGCTGACGTATCGCATTGTCAAGCAGTGATGTGTCTGAAGACTACCCCTGCAGCAGTCAACTTGACAGATAGTGTGAACCAGAACCCGTCTTGTCAATCTCTCTGTGTTATGTTGAACAGAATCCAGAGTCGCTGACAGCTTCTGCAATCTTCTTCGCGTCACCAAGACGAACGATATCTGGTGGAACGAGATATGAAATAAGCAAACCACCAACGTTAACCTTCACCAGCTGTCCACGAGCACTCACTAAAGTACGCGTGCGCCATCGCTTCGGCAGCTGTAAACCGTTCATAGTGGTCGTATCTCAGAAGCCTGTCGAGCAAGTCGATGCTCTCGGGGGTAACATTCGGTCGATTATCGGTGTTCCCGAACTTTGTCCAAGGTTGCTTTGCATGGCTGCATCACACAGTTTCAGCTTGTAGATCTACCCCTATCCAAAAACTTCGAAACTCGTCCGACTTACCTCTCCAACAAGCCGGGGTGGCTCACACTAATCCGGAGATCGTATTTCTGTAAGTAGCGTTCGAACGAGTCCGTTCCGAGCACTTTGACGATACGGTACAGCTGGTCCTCGTTGTCCTTGCCACGGAAGAAATGCTCCCGTCTGAATATCTACGGTGGGGTACCCAGGTAGTAGGGAGTAACTGAAATGAGCTTTGACTGTGGTCAGAAGTCAATAAAGCTTACCATTGACGCGAGCATGCATCCTACGCTCCACAGATCTAGACTGTAGTCGTACTTCTTGTCATCCGTCAGCAACTCGGGTGCCTTATAATAGCGAGACCCCACGCGGATGTGGTACTCTGTCCCTGAGTGGTAGAACTCTGCTAAACCCCAGTCAATGAGTCGGAGCTGAACAAAAGTGCTGGTTATTCTTACGTCCCACTTACAATCCAAACCGACCAAAACTGACCTTGCGTTGCTGGCGATCAAACATGACGTTTCCTGGCTTGACGTCGCGGTGCATGATTCCGCGAGAGTGGACAAATTCCAGTGCCTGCAAATAGGTGAGTCATCTGCCGTAAATGCGGAGTTTGAGCACCACATGGAGAGCGGGTTTGGGAAGATGGACGATCAGATAAAAGTAGCCTGAGAGTGCCATGTTCGACGAAGGAGGCCTCTATTGGGAGAGCATAGCCATAAACCGTCGGCTGGCATGGCTAGGTCTCACATGGTGCATATAAACCCGCGTCGTAGTTGACCATCAGCTTGGGTGGTAAACGCTGCGGGCGATACGATATTTGCTCGCGAGAAAATTGAGACAATTTGTCACGCCATTTGACAGGGTCTTGTGAGGCGCAGTGTGGCCTCCACGTAGCAGAAGAGAACTAGGAAGACTAAGCACTCACCGTCAGTAGCTGGAACACGTAGTGTTTAATCTCCAAGTCGCTAAATGTCGAAAAGAGCTCTTTCCACTCCGTGCTGTCGACAAACTCCATTATGAGACTATGCGACCGTGATGGTGGGTCGTGCACGACGTCCAGCAGGCCGACAATATTCGGGCCACCAGTTAGATTCCTTAATATCTTGATTTCACGTTTGATCTTGCGCTTGGCCACTGGCTTGAGAACTTTGATGATGCATGCGTCTTCGGTCGTAGTGTCTATGCCTCGGAAGACCTGTTCACACCACAAACGGCACTCTAACATAAATTCCTGGGGTACATCTACCTCGAGCAAATTAACACGCACCTCTGAATACCTCCCACCTCCGACTCTATGCATTATCTCGTAGTTGTCTGGGACGTTCCAGTCGATATGGGTGCGTTCTAGGATGGAGTGGCCGAGATCATACTAATTAATATCCCGAATACAAACCGAACATTGGGATTGCACTTACCATAGTCATACCAGGCCGGCCCAAACCTGGTATTGGCATCTGCGTAGACCCTCGACATGAACGACGACAACGACGACGACGAGATGGAGTTCGAAGACAACCTGCGAAATGGGATCGGGATCTCGGGTGACTCGGGAGGCGCCCATGTTATTTGCGGCTTGATCTCGGCAGCTTATTAGGCACGTGTCGCAGCGACCGTAGTCCAGATTAGGCAGGTATCGTGGGTCGTGTTGCAATGATTCGTCCGACAACCCACCATTTGTTCATTCGTCCTTGAAACAGTGACGCCGAGATAATCACGTACATTGCTTCTCCGCTTCATCTTTAAGGTGTATTACGGGTCGATGAGGTTGCTGACCAACCGCGAGTTGCGTGACAACAATCGGACCGAACAGTGAACACATTCGAACACAAGTAAAAGGTATAAATTCACACCATACCGATTCTATCACCGGACGGCTCAAAGCTACATCTTTGCTACTTTCCCAGTTCTCATTCGTAGAGGTGTTCAGCTTACGGAACGTTTACGTGATTCACTGGCTTGCAAGTACTTACCACTACACCATTTGCGTACTTTTACTGTACTTATTTGTACACGTGAGTTATAAATACAGACCATGATGTTCTGGTGTGCCCTCATAACTCAGACTGTGTCCTTCTGTGTGCTCACACGGACTCTGCAGGCATCAGAATTTCCCAAACTGTGGATACATAACTTATGTTCCTGGGACCTGGCTAATTAATATTTGATTATTTATTTTTAGCGGACATGCTCAAAATGGATTTCGGCTTCACGGCATCTGGCAAAACTCAACTCGGTATGCGCATGCATGCGAAAGGGAGGTGTTCTCTTTTATATGAATACCACTACCTAGACTGCGTTACCGAGACACTCTAGGTGAGTACCAGACGATCTCAAGAGTCTCCAGGATTCATCGATACCCAGGCTAACGAACTAGGCCCGTTTCATACCTTTGTTTTCCGCAGAACAAACACCCACATTAGGATAGCAGTCTTCTGTACATACCTAGAAGACATGGCACCATATTACGAAACAGCCAAGGTGAGTGCATGTAGTACATGCGCATTCATACCAGCAGTGCCAAAACATGTGCATAACCACGACAATCTCCGCTCACTTACCATCCCTAATTCTGTCTTGGAACAGTCTTTCGTGGATGTTGAGGTCACTGATGACGGTGTGCGCACCGCCTCGTTCCTCCAGGCCTCGGACGACTTTGTGAACATGTTCGGTGAGCCCCGTTGCTTCTCTATTCTGCCTGAGAGTGAAACCAGGGTAATTGGACGGTCAGAGCACGAAAGGTCCTCTGAACCGGCGCCGCATCTTCGTTCGGGCAACACGTACTCACTGTTTTATCGGCTCCGTTTTCTATATAGACCTCCTAGGGACCGGTGTCTTCAGCTTTGTCCAGACGGATCTGAGGAGTAACATCGCGGTAAGTATGTTTCTGATCTAGTGCCTTTTCGGGCGGAAGGGCTGATCGGAGGCGATTACACACAATTGTTAGGGCGTACGAGCACGACATGAGCAGAAACCCAATGAGTCTGTCACCCTCGAACAATTGGTCGTAAAGGAAGCTGAGGAAGGCCAACGACATGCCACGGCCTGCCTCGTTCGCCTCGTTCGGTGAGTGTCGGCTGGGCTCTCCATCTCTGGGACATACACCTTGTTTTACATAGGTCCGATTCGTCACAAATATGGTGCTTAATCCCTTCTTCTGTCACCAGCGGTCTTCTTTTTACGTGTCGAGCTCTGGAGAACATGCAGGAAGATAGGAATGCGGAACTACATGTGTGCTTTAGAAGGTCATACGATGCCATCCTCAAACATCACCATTCATTCATCGTTCGTTCAGTTGTCACGGTGCGTTGTTCTGTTTGTACAATATCTTTCTTGTCGGCGATTGAGCTAATCTAATCTGTATTCCATTTTTGTTTGTCGCCATCCACATCGTCCACCCCGTCTCGACCAATCCACTGCATCATTGCTATGACGGCAACCTAACCGAATGTTATCATCTTAGGTCGCCATACGAGCAGTTCCGCATCGCCATGTTTTCTACGACCGCTTGACAGAAGGAACATCGCACGAAAAGTTTGATGTGGAGCTGGTGAAGTGGCTGGCAGGCCTCGAGGCGATTGTGACCCGCTTGCGGAATTTCCTGGAAGAGGGCGGCTACGGCAGGGTCTGAATACTACTTATTTCACGGATGATGGACCCTTTGGCGATCTGTTGCGAGTAAGTTGCGCGTTGCAGCCCAGTGTTTTGTCTCATTTATAAACCCACCAATACGATCTCTACTCATGGCTTCCTCACACGAGGACGGGGGTAGTTGGGAATGTGTATGGGTGCACCCATGGAAGGTCCCATGAATTGGTGCGAAGAATTCCCTTACTAGAGATATGTCTCATTCGATAAGGGGCTATAGTTGGCCCGCACCGCCATGTTTGGGAACTAGGTTTGAAAACAAGGGTTCGCTTACCATTCGTACAACTCTGAATGCTGCTATCGCAACGAATGCAACTGTTTGTTTGCGAACAACTTACTGGCGGCGGCGGCGACATAGCGTCGCTACGGCAGCAGCTTATAGCGTATGAATCGACAGATATAATGAACAGATGTCCGTCGATATGAAGGCTATATGAAGGCGGATGATACTATCGCTCTTCGCAGTCTGTGCAACCGGCGCGTTCGAGAACATTGCAGTGACAGAGACCGATGGGGGCTGTCGCAGCAGTGCACCAATATCCTTGCACGTTCTTGCCAACCTCGCTGGGCGGAATATCAATCTCCATGTCAGTTGTTCTGTTCGGATACGTACGAAGAGATATGTGGAAAGGTGGATTCCTAATTCTGCGAACAGATACGGCATGTCAGCTCTGGACAAGGGTAGCGGCAGTTCTCTCCACCGGATAACGTTTGAACATTGAGGGTGGGACATGTCATATTTCGTGAGCACCGGCGGTGATGCCTCGATGGTCTCCTCCACGAGTATGCCACGGACCTGACCCGTTTCTGAAGTGGTGTCCAAGCTTCCCGACGACCAGATTCCGACAACAGGCACGCGACACTGAGGCTCCGGTCACAGGTCTGGCGCATCAAACATACGCTGACATAACGCGAATCGCGGAAGCGGCGGAAATGTAAGAGAAGAACGAACAGCAGCGCTGCGTGGGGTGCGCACGCAGATACCAAAGTAAAAGCAGAGGATGCGCGACAGAACGACGCTGAAAGAGGCAGTCGTGCGCCGTGACAAGTCGATTCTCGGGGTCTGGGCTGCGAAATGCAGGACGTTGAGATGACAAATCGAGCAGATAGAGCTTCCCAATAAAGTATTTGACATATCAGAGAAGTTTGAGTGGTTTGTATCATGACCGTGTGTGTTTGATGGAAGAGACCAGGTTGTGTGGTCTGGGCTGTGCACTAGCGGGTCCCCAGGGATAATGTCTGGCCCCTCAGACATACATCTGCGGAATAAAAAGAGGCAACAAGACATTGCGCAACAGCTCGAGCGTGCTCACCTCAAGCAACGACGAGCAAACCCGGCAAGGGAAAGGGTGCGAGGCGGTCGATGTGGTTACGTTTAGGTGAGAGAAAGGCGGGCGGAGTTAGAGGAAGATGATTGCCTTAAATGGAATGGGATCGATTTCCGCACCCGTGGGCGCCTACGCGCTATTCTGAATATGTTTTTGGAATTTCTGAAAGCGAAAATGCCAATTTGGATGTCTCGCTTCTTCTTTTCGGTCCATGACTATAAAGTCTCTTCCCCCTCCACAGTTCTGTCTTTCTCCTCCCGTCGCTCCTTTCACCCACCCACCACGTCGCAGCCAGCCATAGCCCTATAATCCTCCTTTTTGACTCTCCTCTATTTCTATTGGCCGAAAGAGTGCATGTACATGTGCTAGAAAGCCCGCATACGGATGGAGCACAAGTAAGTCTTTGCTTAATCTCTCTGGTTGGTCAAATATCTCATACCAAGGCTCACATGTAGATTCTCTGTGTCGGACCCAACGTTCCGCGCCGCGAGCCCACAGACCTCGACGTACGCATCTCTCATGCATATGCGATATTATCTAGTGCTTATATGCTATCAGAATACCTCAAAAACGGAAATCGGCTCAGGAAGATAGGCCGCCACGCAGCCGTACCACCCCTTCTTCGCCAGCAGACTCGCGTGCCTCGGAGGAGTCTCCGCACAACGAATACCAGACTGGCCGCGTTACATGCGAGCATTGTGGCACTACCGTGTCGTTCAGAGACGATGTGACTGGCAAATTTACGGTGAAGCACTGGGACTCACACCGTCAGGAGTGGTGAGTTAACAGCCTCGTACCAACCGCTCAGTCGCTCAGCGAGACACCCACATACAACCCCGCAATCTTTCGATTATAGCCCCAGCGCGTCTCACCCGATCACAGTCACGGACCCCGTCATGTACACGCCCGAAACTCGTGGCGAGCCATCGGTTCCTCAGATCAAACGGCGCCGTGCGAAACGTACGGAAGAAGAGCGAATCGACTACCTGCGTTCAGACCCTTATGTTGCCCAATTTGAGGCGTATCGAGTCCTCTGTGCGTCTTGTGACAAATGGATCCGCCTACGTCCCAATTCGACCTACTGTTCCATTCCATGGGACGCCCACAGAAAGAGTTGCCTGTCGAAAAAAGCGTAAGTCTTCATTACAATCCATGAAAACGTAAGGTTAACCCTATTGTAGCGCAAAGGTTACTGCTTCAGACGAGCGCAGTAACTTATTCTCAACTGATCCTCAGGTACGCGAGTTCGAGAGTCAGCGGGTCCGCTGCAAGATTTGTGACAGCTGGGTTTCTGTCGCTGGCGAAGACAATGCTCAGGCTTTGCAAACATGGTTGGCTCACCGATCCAGATGTTTATCGTCGCGGAGAACGCCTACCTCCGGTGTTGTTCATCCCAGTGCGTCGACCTCGAAGGCAGCGAGCATACCTTCCGTAAACAGCGTCCCTCCCCCGTCAAAGCACCTCCTCGCGATGGTGTCCTCGTCAACTCTGCCTACCCCACAAATTCGTCCTTCCGTGAGTAGAAACACAACGGAACGATCAACGCCGTCTACCTCAACTTTCTCTCCTACGTTCAAAGACCTCACCCCCTCCAACTTCATTCCTTCCCAGGAATCCCGCCGTCGTAATGCCGAACAACGCGCCGCGAATCTTCGGTCGGACCCGTATGTTAGCCAAGTCGAGCCAAATCGTGTGTTCTGTTCTGTATGCAAGAAGTGGGTCCAACTGAGACAAGACAGCTCTTACTGTGCCTATCCCTGGACCCAACACAAAGACAAGTGCTTGAAAAGACAGTAAGCCGCGTTTCGGGTGTTCGGCAAGTGTTTAAGCTGACTGTCTCTCGGTTATTATAGGCAAAGGCGCGCTCAGAAAGCCGCAGACCTTGCCCAGTATCGCGCCCAGATGGAAGCTCTAGACCAAGAAGAGCGTTCCGTCAAGCATGCTGAACATTCGGATGGTCTCGAGTCTGAAGCGAGCTACGAGTCTGGAGATGACGAAACGCGGGAGCGGCGGCTTGCAGAAAAGAGAGACAACCGCAGGAGGATGAAGTTGCAGGCTGAGGCGGACCGGGCGAGATTCTTGGAAGAACGCAAAGCTCTTCTGCTTGAGAAAGAGGCCGCATTGCTCCATTATTCCGATGAGGACGCTGAGGGCGAATCGGATGATGCCGAAGATGAGGCTCTTGTGGTTCATTTTGCGGAGTTGGACACCCCCATTGGACGGTGAGCATCACAGTATAAGTCTTAAACTATCACCTGACTGGGCCGTGTATGTTGCTTTTCCTAACCAGACTTGAATTCGTCTCCACATCCATACGCTACTTATTCCGCACGACATATGAACACTCTGATGACTTGACGATAGCTGCTCTCGTTACGTATCTGAACGCCGCCATCCCGCCTGACAAACATGAAGACTTTGACACAACGGAGGTCACCAAGGCGGCAATGGCGCTTCGGGAACGTGGTGAATTCGTCTTCCAGGGCGATACTCTTCGACTCCCTTGACAGTAGATTTCACGACATACCGCCTTCATATCGGGCGGGCACGCATTCAAATATGACACCGATGACTCGACATTCCCTCTTGATCCTTCCTTCTCATCTTCCCAATTGCATATGTGCATCGAATATTGGTACTCCGCATACATACACATATCATTACTTTACAGATACCGCTCTTGGACATTCTCTCATCATCGATCGCATACATCGCCGACCATAAGCTTTCGCATCCTGCTCGCATCTTGTACCATTCCTCGACTTGACATGCCTCATTGGTGTTTCAAACCCTTCTTCTTGGGCTTCTTGGGCTTATCTCTCTTCCCTGGTTCTTCCCCTCTACTAGCCTCATCTCACTTGCCCCCTTTTATACCTATCGTTATCCCTTTTCATTCGCTTATACACGCGTCTTACCATTTTTTTTGTGTTGGCTTTTGGGTTTCCAGATCAGGTTCTCACTCACTCTCACTCTCACGTCCCATCGTCCTGCATATTGATATCCCCTTCCAGCTCGAAACGTCTCCATTGCCACTTGCTCTCGCCCGTTGCCTGTTGTACCTGTACTACTACGTATACACTCAAACCCTTGTCGACACCCGTTGTAACGACGTAGCCACCTTTCACACTGTATTATTACTTCTTTGGACACTCTCGCTTGGTGTTTTTTGTACCCTGCTTCGATACATGTTTTTGGACTTATTTGAAGTATCTGTGCCCATTACAATGCACGCAACGTCGCCTCTCGACCTGCCCCTCTCCTCTCAGTGACTGGTACGTGATAAGTTCGAAATGATAATATGCAGTTTCGTTAACCCAAGCTTCTTAACCGCAGGACTCGTTATATGAATACACCAAAAACTATATCACCATATGACCTTCACCGCAGTTCCTGATGTCTACTAATGCCTGTTCGAGTTCATCATGTGAAACCCCAAGAAGGACTCTGGAACCATCTTCAGTAGTTTGCGGGGTTAAAGGAAGGTTGGTGGGGTCATACATAAGTGTTGTGTAATCCGAGCTGACAGTACTGGTGGTGGTTGTTATTATCGATATTAGGATCTCTTTGATTGCTTGCTGGGAAGGATGACGGCGATGCGAGTACGTGATAATTCTGGAATAGGTTGTGAAACTACTTACTGAAGTATGTTTCCTACCCTTGTTCTGGATACCCATCGTAGCCAATTGGAGAGGTTATGAGGGATCAAGTGGATTGACCAAGTCACGGATTATGACGTCTCTGAATCGTATTAATCGTAAGGTTTGTGCTGACAGTTGCTATAAGTTTACGGGTCTACGACGCATGGAAGACGTTGTCACGTAACAGACGTCGCGAAGTTAGTCGTGAGTCTTTGACATTATCAACACTTTTTTCCTAACCGCTTTGACATCAATCGAATACCGACGCATCCATGTATAAGTACGTGAGGAAAAGTTATCCCCAAGCGTGCGACACTTACCGTATCCTCACAAGCCCCATAATCACCACAGGCACTTACACGTTCCCTGGTTGTCCGCCATCACCACATCGTATCATAACCTACAATATCATGAATTTTACAGCACAAAAATGGGAATCATTCATCGCAAAAACGCCTCTTGTGCCTTTCAAACTGTCAAAAATGGGCTAAGTCGAGAACGTTCGTCTAACACACTTCCAGACACAAATCCTCTGCAATTCGAGCGAGAATCTCGCATGTCTACGAACAAGCGTATTTGAACGCGTTTGGCCCCGTTGAGTGCGATCTACTTGTACCAATCATATACATTGCAGTCGCTCATATATCGGCGTGCTACTCAGTCCAGACATTTAGACGTATTGCCAATCCACGCTATGGCATCCCTAGACTCTGTCTTCAAGACAGTGTGGCAAAAACAACTCCTCAGGGGCATGTCCCCTGGACATAACATCTTTTCTGACAGGTAAGCACCTGAACATTGGCAAATGCTCTCAATATTAATGATAACGGTGGCAGTTACAGACTCAGAGACGAATTCACAAGAAACATCAACGGCACATTGAAGACCTTTTGTTCATTATCAACTCCCCAAAATGCAATGTAAACGTTGAAGCTTCGAGGATCACCTTTTCCTCTCAAGCCTAGACAAAGCTGCGGCATCAAGACGATGGACCGCTCCTGTTTGGTCGAAGACAACGGAGAAATCTCTTGGCCGATCGCCGATCGAAGAACCTTCATCATTAACCCCCTGCCGACGGTAAATCTAGACGACAGTCCCCATGGCCTTTTTCCAGGTCGAAGAAGGCAATCTACCCCTGACACTTACCTAGGCTACCAGCCCCGCCTTCCGCAGCACAGCACTTTTGACAGAAGACTACTTAAAAACAAACGATTGGACAGAAAATGCTGAACAGGTACGAATTTCCCTTGCTAAAGCCAGTCATCTCGACCGAGTCGAATATCACTATGCTATCGGCCACCACTTAGGAGGTGCATAGTCTCGCCCATAAGGGATTTTTGACTTAGATGGCAACAAGAAAGGCATTCACGCCTAGAGTCGACAACGACCCGTCTCGAATCGACTCATGTCGTCGGAGCTCTCCTACGATAACTTCACGTGGTCTTTAAATGTTTTCGGTCCTCGGAGTAATAGACGTGCGTAACGTTAAACAAATACTAAACCACTAGTCCTTTCCAAGCAATTGTCTACACCTGCTGTTGTACCCGGGGTTAATTCATTGATGGGAAGGACATCTCGTCGACGAGGAATATGAGATCTACCACACACGAGAAGACAGATCCTAAAGATAAGTAATGGAGAGAGGGAAGCCTTGTCACGTTCCCTGTCCAGCCACCGTATGTCTAATATTTACACAATACAGGTACGTACATAATGGGATACTTACTACTTTTACGAACATAATAAAATGCAGCGAGATGCACCAGACGAAAAACGAAAGACGAAAGACGGAAAAAAAGGAGCGAAGGCGACGAGAAACCACTGCCAAACAGTGTCTCCGCCTTTACGTGGATTTGTCTAATGACGCTGCTGGCTATACTCATCCAGCAACCCACTTTGCTGCATGAACTCTGTCCACCTCTCTCCGATCCGAGAATCACGTGAGGCAAGCCCAAGAGTAACGAGTTCTGAGGGAGGCATGTACATCGACTCGCTCGAAGGCGAAGGTCCCCCCTGTCCTTGTGCAGCCAGGTGATGTGAATGATGAAGAGGGACCGAAGCCTCCTGGCGTCGCATGTAACTCTGGGGTGCCGCCGGCGGCGTGTGCCCATAATCTGCAGCATATTGCGGTTGAACAGCCGACATTGTCGACTGAGAGTACGGATGAGAGGCCGAGTATGGTGAGAGATGCTGAGATGACACGGATGCTTGATGTTGGTGTTGATGAGGGGACCAATCGTACGCCGACGACGGGGTTTGTGGCGAATAGGAAGACATGCCGTAGTACGAGCTTTGATGTGAGGGGTAGGTTTCGCTGGGGGAGTACCCCTGCCCCCGAATCCGAGCTTCTGGTGGAATCCACGGCTGGCTAGGCACGACAGGAACCTGAGACATAATCACCGGTGGGGCGGGAGATACAATCTGTGCCGGTGAACTGAGATCTCGGGAAATAGTCGACTCGTATCCCGGTGTTTGGGAAGCAGAGTGTTGTTGCAGAGGGTCTGGTTTGAGCGTAGACGGGGACCCCTGCTTCGGAGGACAAGTAGCAACCAGCCGTGTTTTACCAGCGAAGATCTCCAGCTCATCTTCTTCCTCAACTTTTACGGGCCACTGCGCACCCTCTTGTGAAGGGTCTGTCCGAGCAGCTGCAAGGGCCGCGTGAGCCTTTTCACTAAGCTTCGTCAAGATAGGCTAGAAGCAGAGAAACGGATAAATATCATAACCGTTAATGCTATGCTGTAATTCTCACGTACCAACGCTTTCGCAGCACGGCGACTGAGCCTCGACGCTTTTGAGAATAGCTCACATGCCGTATCGAGTTGAGTGATAGCAGAAGAAGCCAGGGGAGATCTTGGTCCTCTTGTTACAACGGTGCCAAATACAACCTATTACAAGTCAATAGTTAGCGATGACATGCATTCCTCAATAAGGAAGGCCTTGTTCACTTACAGCGGCGGAGAAAGCATAAGTCCAGATGAGCCAGAAACGCGAACATATACTTGGATGCTTTGTGAATTGATTCTTGATCGTGGTCAGGATGGTGACAGAGGCACGGTACGCAGCCAGGAATGACGGCGCGTAATTGCTGCGGACGGGATTTGTTGGACAATCAATGATTGCCTGCGCGAAAAAACTTCTGTGTATCCACAACAAAACTGTTTCCAAAAACAAAAATGCGGAAAAGACGGAGGCGTACAATCGCGTGAGCTGTGCGATTTCTTTATACAACGGGATTAACGAAAACGCGATACTGACCTACTTCGCGACAGTTGGAGAGGACATATCGTCCCATGTCGGTCGACAGCGGAACGGCTTCTTCATCTTCTGAAGGTGTGGAGATTCCCTCCGCGATAGCTGTCACCTCCGGAGGCACGGGGAACTCTCGTACTTTGCGGTCTAGTTCCATAATCACGGCATAGCTCGGTGGTTCTGCTGCCAGCGCGCGTTGTGCGACTTCCGAAACACACTGCAAAGCAAAGCGGCAATTCCAGGCAGAGACTGGTCATCGTAAATGTTAAAAAAAAAAAAGTCAGCCTCGAAATTATGGACTGATTTGAAGACGAAGACGAAGACGCACATGCTGTCTGTGGGTCTGTTTCGTCATCTTCAGCCTTTTCGCCCGTACTCGTAAGGGGAGCGCCTGGGTACTTGCAGTCAATAAAGTCCCTGCAAAGAGTTGGTGGTCTTCCAGTAGCGAGACTCTGTTAGAAAACCGGAGAAAATCCCAAGTGCGTCAGTTGAACTGGTTAGCAGGTACGAGTCCACATTCGTGCAACGGACCTGCCAAGCGTCCCCGATGAACACGTCCCAGAAGAGAATACGGCGACGTTGGACATCTGTCTCCTTCAATCCCCACCGGGCGCTGTCTCTGTCTGATATCGCAGTTATTGTCAATTCACTCGTACGCCGAACATCTGACGGAGAAAAGATGACTCACGAAGACCGATCTAAAGGTAATGAACAGACGTCAGGTTTCTACATATCAAGGGGACCGTCATGATTGAATTACGTACACTTTGCGCAAGCTGGCCAGACAACGTCAGGAGGGACCACGTAGTTTCAGTGGACGCCTCACGTTCTGACCCAGACATTGCGATGTAGTTGCTGAGCAGGCGCAAGGCCTGGATAGTCACCATCGACGGTTTCTCCAGCACGGATTGCAGACATAGAGCGGCGCGAGCAAGGTGGTGATAATGTTCGCCTTCGCCTGTCTGACTCTCTTGGTCTTTCTCGATAAGTGTGCCGATAGCACAAGCAAGAAACACCACTGCGAGATCATGTGGCCCTGAATAGTTGTGTACGGGGCACCCCTCCGATATACTCATGGGTCGATTGTATATGAATGGGATCATTTCGTCAATAAGTTGCTCCCGGGTGAGGCCACGAAAGAGCCACCCTGCGCCTTCGATGTACGCCGACGCGAGCTGAACGGCTCTTTCGTAAGGGGGAAGATAGGCGAGGATCATCCGATGGACGTCTGCTGTCGATCCGATGGGTGTAAAGGGAAACGCGGACGAAAACTGGATCAGTTCACCTGCTATTGGCGGTGTCATCGAGTCTCGTGTCGAGTCCGGTGAACGAGTGCCAACAGAAGGGGAAGACGGTAATGAGGGGCCATCCGAGTTCTGAAAAACATCGGGTGAGACATGACAATGTGACATAGCTGCACGAAGGACTTACAGACAAGAGATACTGCATACGTCGTATGGATCAGAAAATTTGTCAGGATGTTCAATACATGCAACGTACCTCTGTGCCGCCGGTAGGTCCAAAGAACCGCGAGACACCATGTTCGGACACCGATAATGTCCCGAATGAGTCAATGAGAGTTGCTGTCGATATTGGTGGCTGACTGGTGACTTTGTCATCGTCGAGCTCGGGTTCTGCATTCTCGACTGAGACCAAGTCATCTCGTAGAAGGGGATGTGGCTCATTGGAGCCTTTGGCATGTAGGATGGCTAGTGCGTCCTCTAGTTGTCGTATTCGATCCTTCATCTTTGCTATTCGTTTATGCAGATGCTCAGTTGCCGCCAATACGAATCTGTTGAGTATTGAGATGGTTCAGAGTTGATTTAGAAGAAGTGCAAACGCAAGATACATTGAACACCGTACCTCGTACCCTGACCGGTAGCCAGGCTCCCTACACGCAGACATTAACACACACGGACATTGGTGACGAGCCACTACGAGCCTTGCTCACCATTCGGACAGAGGGCAGCACATCCTCGGCGCTGATGAGAAAAGAATGGTCAATATGCTTCTATTTAGGGGGCGATGCCGTTATAGAGCGCATATACCTGGCATGATTTGCATGGAATGGACTTGTCGCATCGTATCTGGACACACAAGGTCAACGACAGGTCAACGATGGGTTAACTATGGTCACATAGGAGAGACAAGTTACCTTCAACCTGAGGCAGGAGCGGAGAGGTAAGAGGGCGGTAATGAAGACAGAGTGCGATCAACCGCACCTACGGCACTCTGCGCACGAGATTTCGCCCCTGCTCCGTTTCAGCTCTATTTCTCTCGCATGTGAGCTGTCGAAGCCGTCGTCGTCGACCTCCCTGCGTGGCTGCTTGCGCTTTGAGGACGCTGTGTGTTTTGCGAGGTCTGGTGGCATGGGTGCAGAAAGTAAAGACGGTTGCTACCGGAAGGGGGAAGGGTGACGAAGAGGTTGTCGTGCAAACATCTGCCTTATTTTAGTGTTTCTGTTCGAGCTGCGGGCGGTTCTCGTTTATCACTGGTCCTGCACCGATCTGCTGGCAATGGGGCAATCTCGCGCGAAAGGGGGCTCTGCACTGAACCCGCATCGAGATTCATCATATCCTCGAGCTGTCGGACCCGACTCTCTCTTTTTTTCTTTGGAAAATACTATTAAAATAAACGAGTGCTGTGTTGTCGCTGCGGAGGGAGGCCAGCCACCGTCACAGCCCCCGCGGCCTTTGCTTCAGATCATCTTCGTTTGGTAACAACAATTGTCAAGGGCCACAAAGAGTAAAGTAATCCTCGTATCGCGGATATGATTCCAATCACATGTGGTAAGCCCTGATAATTTAATTTTCCATAGGGTGAATTGTTTCGGCAACTTGCTCAGATGCTTCCGGAGGTCCAATACGTGCAGTGTTGGTGAGTGTTCAATAATTTAATATTTCTCCAGGTTGATACACAGCATTACAGTAACTCTTGAAACTCTACAGAACGAGTGATCTTCAGGACAGCCCAAGGTTCTCGCAAACAAAGTTTGTGCTGCGGTCCCGTTGTTCCTACTCAGGACTTCAATGGCAGTATGTGTGAACTAGCTGCTAACTCCGAGGCGTGTACTTACTACTCATAATTACGCAGATTGGTGGCCACGATCCATTTGATAGGCCTGTCTGCCCAGTTCGTGACAGATAATCTCCAACAAAGATGGCATGTACCACATCCACGGGCTTGGCAGAAAACCACACCCTTTCGTGGAAAGACATGCGTCCCAGAGATCTCCTCTGCAAAGCAACTCTTCAGAGTTCATGTCGGTATGCTGCATCCCCCACCCCGAACCCCACTCTCTTCTCCCAGAGTCAATGCCAAACTTCAGTCACGTTAACGCGCTCAACCGCCGTTGCCTGCTGCGCACCACTCGTCGTCGTCGTCGTCGTCGTCCCCAAGTATTCATTCAATATTCTTCCTGTTTGTTCGTAGCCATCGGCGACACCCACGTTTTCTGTAAGCGACAACGCGATGGCGACCCAGAACAAAATGTTGTGAGTCACACTATTTCCTCAGAGGATAATCTATTTTACCTAACGCAGTCGGTACAGTCGGTACATTATGTGCCCACTCGCCATCCGTGGGTACAAAACGAGTTCTTGCTTACGACGACATATTGGTAAGTCTTCTCTTGGCTCCCCGTCGACTGTACGTAGATGCCTATCCGTCCGGCTCGGAACACTCGTCAAAGGCAAGTTCCCCAATCTCATATTATTCTTTCTTCTGCATCCACCGCTCACACTGTTCTGTCAGACCTGACGTTGTTCGACCTGTTCGCAGTAAGCGTTCAACTTGCCTCGTCGGTACGTGTTGTAACTCCGTGATGTAGATGGTTTGTAGCACAACTACCAAGCACTGTGACTCGGATATGATCGTACGAACGATTTGGCATAATCCATTGTTGCACCCATCTCATCCGCCCTCTAACCGCATTTAAAATAGTGCCCCGGTCGCGGTAGAGTACGTACGATGTATGTCGGTTGTTACTTTAATCATCTGATCTTACTGTGAGCATTCCGTTCGTCATGCGCCGAGACTTTCAACCACTAAGGCGGCCTCGAGACCACCAGGGATGCCACGACAAAGGGCAAATTCATCCTCGTTGTCCTATCTAGTATCTATAGTCACCGGCTCATTACGTTCATCAACTCCCGGGTCGCAAGAGGCGCACCCACTCCACTCTTCACACACAACAATTCAGAAGGCTTTCTCTTTTTTTTTTATAAATGAGAACCTCTCAATCGCTAGCGCGCCTCGAGGAAAACTGCTTTTTTATCACATACTTAAAGCCCACGTTTTTCATAGCACAAAGCAGATAAAATCCCCCCCTCGACGCAATAAAAGCCAATAACGACAGAAAAGAAGATCTACCCGAGACCGTCAAATTCATCTGCTCGTGTTCAGTGCACAGCCAACGAAACTGTTATCCGACGCGATCTACAACGCATATCTTGCATGCGGATCGCCGATATTACAAGCTCTCCAGGAACGTGCATGATGCATAAATTCTCCGGTGTGGACCTACATAGAGTACGAACGTCGGACAAGCTCTCCAGGGACATACATGAACACCTACATACGAACGTCGGACAGGGCTTGGCGCTACAGTTAATTGCTTTTAGTACAGCTGGTTTATCTGCCACGAGTGTCTTGAAGTTTCAAGAAAAAGTATACGTACGCTGCTGCTACTAATACTGCCGTCCTGTCAAGTACGATGGCTATGAACGTGCAGTAAGCCCCTGCTGTCGGGGTGAATGTACCACTGGCCCGGTACAATTGACTACAGCCGTCCATATGGGGTGCCAACTCCAAGTTGTAATTCAGCCTGTAGTAATCACATCAGTGCGGTATCGCAAAGCTCGGGCTTGCAACGAACTCGGTTATTAGTAGAGTAGTACTAGTAAGTACTAAGAACGAAAGTAAATGCTTTACCGTAGTATTAACGATCTAATCCCTGCCTAACTCCTTTCTCCATATCTACGAAGCAAACGTTTAGAAGATGGATCAGTCCGTTGACACTGTAAGTTCACATCAATATGGTTCATGTGCATGGACTTGAATGCACTCTCGACATGGGGTATGTCGTCGTATTCGGTCCCGACGCATAGTCGGGCCGTCTCACGGAGCCTGATACTGAGGCCGCAAGTTCCATCCGTGGTCGGACCCGCAAAAACCACCAAGGAGGTTTTTTCCAGAGTATAATTGTGGTTCAGCAGAGTCCCAGAATAGTATCATCTAATCCGACAACCTATGTAAATGCATTTCTTTCTGGAGGGGTAGCAAAAATTGATGTTATTCCCTCGCCTATCAAGGTGAGAACCCTCTGCTTAGTACAGCGGACGGACCGTGAAACCAACTTTGTTGGTGGCTTGCCGTCAGACAGAATATCTGTTGCGCTCCTCAAAAAAACTAACAAAGTACGCTCATGGCGGATCTCGAAAGATAAGTACTAAGTACTCGATACTCTACAGTACCATACGTCAGGCGTTAATCTAATCACCAACCCGCGAACCAATAGACAACTCAACAATCTTACCATTATACTTACGCGTCTGCCCACGAGAAAGAAAAAAAAAAAAACTCAAAGCGAGTATCCACAATGGCTGATGACAACGAATATATTTCTTTCTTGCATTATATAACTGTTTTTTCGACATTTGTATTTTTATCTTCACCGACCCGTCCCACGACCCAAAGCTCCTTGAAGCACCCCCTCCAACCTACTAAAAACCTTCGAACCAGACCCCCTCGCCTTCGACTCACGACACGGAGTCTCCGGAGACCCAGGAATATACCGAGACTCCCTACGAAACCGAACAACGGCGGGAGTCCTACCTAGCGGTAATCCGTCCTTGCTACTACCCTCGATAAATTCCGCCAAGGGCGGTATGCGCGATTTGAGAACGAACTTGAGTGGTTTGGAGAGCGGGGACTTGGTTGGGCGAGGTCGGAAGAATGATTCCGAAGTCTGCATCTGGGGTTTCTGCGTCGTCCCCTCGTTTGTCTTGACTGGAGGAGGAGTTGGGGGAGAGGGCGGTGCTGGCATCGGTACCGAAGCAGGATGAGGAGAAAGGGGAGGAAGGGGAAGAGGAGACGATGGGCCCGATAGTTGTGGGGGAATAGGAGGAGTAGTAACCGAGGCAGGAGTCGAGGCAGCCTGCACACCCAGCGCGAAGGCTCTGTACCGGTCTTCGCTCTTCGTGAGACATGATGACGCTGGCGACTGCGGCTTCGAAGTAATCTCCGGTTGTGGCGAAGGAGATCCTGTGCGAGCCCGCGGAGCCGGACCATTACCAGAGCCGTTCCGTTGGCCCTTCACTGCCTGCATACGGCGCTTGAGACGTTCCTGGACATCACGAGGGGTTGACATGGCATTAAGACGTGCTATGAACTTCGCGTACCGACCCTCACTGGCACTCTCAACAACGTCTGGACGTGGCAGTGATCCAGCTTCTAGTGAGGTTGCTGAGAGTGTGGGAGGATGAGTTGATCGTTGGGCGCGATGTTCGCGTGAAGTATCCAGAAGTTCGTCTTTGACGTCCGCAGGACGTTTGGTTGGTGGCTGTGGGCGAGCGACCCAAGGAGTCGAGGTAGGTCCCAGTCCTGCAACAAAGGCAGCATGTTTGGACTCTGCGTGGGGAGAAGGCCTAGTAGCGCGGTCGCAACGAGCTGCGCAAGGAGTCGAACTTTTCTTCACACCCTCTGCAAAACCTTCAAAACCGATGCAGCCTGCGCTAGTTTCTGGAACGACCCGGGGAGTCGAGGTGGGTCCTAGCCCTGCGACGAAGGCAATATGTTTGGC
>MU274928.1:15567-46467 GCA_022160335.1 Irpex rosettiformis | reverse complement strand
AGAGCTACTGTAACAGTGCGATAGTGACGCCAATGAGTTGCCGACACTGATCAAGCGCCAATTCGAACTCGGAAACCTACTTACACTGGTGAGCATTTACCTGGAAGAAATGTGAGCCAGTTTACTTAACAACATATGATTATACATCTAACAGTTACACGAGCGTATGATACCGTTACATCTGTTAAAATCCAGGGAGACGATAAATCTTAGAGCGATAGGTCTTCTGCCCTGTCACCCAACTCTGCTACCTTATCGCCACTCGATGGGAGGGAATCTACTTTCCCCCGAACAATCTCTCCTGCAGGGGTCGGCTGCCAGTCTGGTAAAGCATTCCCTTTGGAGTCTTCAACGCGCTGGAAGAATTGCGGCGGGATAAATCCATGGGAATCGCCTTCACTAAGGACGACTCCGTTCGCGGAGAGGTAAAATTTGAGCCCTGCTCGTAGCGCGTTCTCCAGATCAATGTAGATGAATATTGATGACGACCGTCGCATGCCGCTGAGAACGCCAGTACCGGGAAGGCCTTGCGCGAGATGTATGTGGTTTCGTTTCATCTTGCTGAGTCCTTGTTGCTCTAGGGAAACATGATTTAGTTTAGATGTCAACGGCGGGGGGTACGTCCGTACTGATTGTCTCCCATGCTTTTCTGCTGGTACCATGAACAGCACTTCCAGATGGTATGTCTGCTCGCGATTTGACAGGCGTGACCTCGACTTCGATCGTCTACGGTCTGGTTAGTGATTATTCACGTCTACAGAGGAACTTGATTTACTTTTATTGAATGCCCTTGATTCGCTCGTATCCACCATATAGGTGAAATGTTTCCGTCCTTAGCCGTTTCAGACTCCTGTACAAGATTGAAACGACCCTTCTTGTCATCTTGCACGATCTTTTCTAGGGCAGCAAAATCAAGCCCTTGAAGCTTGGGAATCTTCAGCTACTTTCTCGATAGTCATTTCGGTTAGTATTCGAGTTTGTCTGTTATTTCGCAGAGAACGATTAGAATGGATGTAGCCTCACCAGATCGTCTACACGCACATATCCATCCGTTCGCATCGTTAACCCTTCTGACGCTGCTCCATGTCGCAACACCCATGTCACAGTCTTGGATAGCCGGAGTTCCGGTGAGTCTGAAGGTAGGCCTCTAGGTCTAGCTCCTCCTTTGAGTTTTTGTTGTTGGTCCTTGCCCTGCGCCTTCGCCTGTGACTTGTTTAGCGACTGTTGTTGTGAAGCTTGTGGGCGTATTTCGGACATTGTTTTGGTATAGAGGTGTTTTGGAGAAGGAGATGCTTGTAAATTGTTACAATCTTTAAGCACAAATTGTGAGTAATTTACTTGTATTTTGTTGAACCGAGCCAAGAGTCGTAACGGACGTCGAGAGCAAAGCATATTACTCAGGCTAGATGATGGGCGTCTCCGAACTGATGGCATGACGCCAATATGGCACGTGCTCTTACCACTGCCTGAAATAGAAGTGAGCTGTGGCCATCTACGGAAGCAGCGACCATCTTTGTTTTCAACGGTATGCTTGTATCCTACCACCACGAAAATATCGTGGCCCCCAGACAGACACGTTAGCAACTGTTGGTAAGTTTATTCAACTCGTACGAGTCGGTTTCAAATTGAACTCAACCTGTTTCACCTTCAGGTCTATTCCACACCAGCTCCCCCTCGACCACCTACAAGTCGTTCTACGACGCGCATTTGAAACCAATAAACATATTTAGAGTCCGAACGGGGCTAGGTGCGCAGCCCGAATGTCCCTAGCGCCACCCTACTGACTGCTCCTTACGGCACACTCTATGCGTGACGCTCATGGGTTATCGACTTTAGATTCTCTCGTCTACGATACATTCATGGTCTTTTGACTACTATGGCTGAAGAAATGGGCTCTTGGAGATCTCTGGCAAGCTCAGCATCGCGATCTATAAAAGGTTATGTCGCGCAACGTGACTGGAAGAGAAATCCATACCCTGGCGGAGACACACGTGCGAATCAGCCTATGGACGGGACACCAAAGCCTTCCCTTCGTCAATGGGCAGGACAAACATTACGCGCAATAGCCCAATCGAATACAGCAAACATGAATATCGAGAAACTAGCCCTATTTCCCGGATGGGCACATCGGAGATATCACGAACAGCTAATTCAGGCTGGAGATGGTATGTGAAGTCTCATCTTTGGCGATGTGTATACTGATCCGCCCTATTTGGTCACTGCGGCAAGATGGAAACCCCTTTGACGTGGAACTCTTTGTCTCTGGGCACGCGTCGCAAGTGAGCACTGCTGGATTCGAAACAAGAAGCGGGCGAGCATTTTTATTTGCAGCGAAAAGTACGTACAGAATATCATTCGCCTTATCTCATACTCATAGAGCTACAGTGTTTGCTGCACTTCCGCGAGTTGCCACAGAAGGGGGAGTGAACGCAATCTCGGGTAATCGCACAAATGATGCAAATGTGGATGATATCATCGCCTCCATGCATCTTCCGCCGAAGCCGGAAGATATGAGTGATGAAGCTGAAGCCCAAGCCCTGACAGAACAAATGCGAGAGCTTGACCTAGAGACTGCCAGTTTTGGTGCCAATGGATCCTCAGCGTTTTCCGTGAAGTCTGACGTATCATCTACAAAGAGCTCCAATGATTCCGAAGTCCAACGATTACACAAGAATTTGGAAACGCGTTTTCTGCCCTTTATGGCCTCCTCTCTAACTGGGAGACCTATCCGGATTTCCGTCTATGCTGCGAATCCCGAGACAATTGATTTTAAGAGCCCACCGTTAGGGTCATCACGACATGACGAAGATTACGCTGCCGAGCGAAGTCCATTATTGGTGACGGAGATCCTTACAGGCGCAGACGGCTTCTTTCAGGCGAAAGTCCGAATACCATGGGAGAAAATGGCCACCCATCCTGCCTCCCTCCATGTTGCCTTTGGACGTCCACAGAACGAGGATACCTTCTATGTTGCGGCAGATCTACTCGCTGTGCCTTCTCGTCCATCTTCGCCCGGTACTCAACATCCGTACACTGCTCGAACACCACGGATCCCACGTAACCTCCCTTCTGTCACGACCACTTACCTCAAGATCCCGATAACTTTTACTACATTACGATTAATATCCGACATCGACGATACAGTAAAGATGTCAGGCATTCTCAGTGGTGCAAAGGCTGCGTTCTACAATGTATTCGTCAAGGACCTCAATGAAATTGTAATACCTGGTATGAGCGAATGGTACGGAGCGATGTGGAAACGAGGCGTACGGTTTCACTATGTGGCAAGTTCCTATATCGATGTCTAATTTGTCATCATCCTGACATCACGTTGCGCAGTCTAATAGTCCATTCCAACTACTCCCTGTAATCAACGAATTCCTCAACCTATCTGCATTACCCCCTGGATCAATCAAACTAAGATCGTATACTGGTCGTCGTATCCTTTCCGAGCTATTTAAAGCACCTGCGGAACGTAAACGAGCGGGCATAATGGATGTCTTGGATAGTTTCCCTGATAGTCGCTTCCTCCTCGTTGGTGACTCTGGTGAACAGGACATGGAACTATTTGCAACGATTGCAAGAGATAGACCGCGACAAGTCCTTGCGGTATTTATCCGCGACGCGAGCAACTGGGAGGTTGTCAAGCCTCTTGAAGACCCTACAGGCGAACAGGCCCTCCACATGGCATATTGGAACACCACAGCACCCTCTTACCGTAGATCCCCAAGCACTCATTCTTCTGGAGACACGACACCCACGCTCAATGGCAGTGCGCTAGCTCCACAACATCCCAGCAGGTCGATCTCTAGCGATGACTTGTCGATCGGGACATCAGGATGTTCTGTCCGTCAGACACGGCGTACTCGATCTACAATCCTTCCACCCAGCTCTTTCCCGGGTGTGGCTAACACCTATGAACCAGGATATTTCTCATCCTCTCCGATATCGTCATCACCCGTATCAGAGCCCTCGCCAATGACCTATCCGCCGCCACCATCTTCAATATCTTCTTCGGCTAAACGCCTTGACTCGGACAGGTCTCAATCCACACTTAATGCCACGAGGCCATCGTCCCTACGGAAGTTGTCAAATGGCTCGATCCGAGGAAGTGGGTTCCCTCAGATGACAGATGCGGAGAAGAAACAGTACGACTTGCAGGTGCGAGTGAACAGAGCGCGGAATATAATGCCGGAGAATGTTCCGCTGCGAGTCTTCAGAGATCCTAAGGAGTGCGTTGAAACAAAGGATGTATTGGATCATCTGCCAGTGCATGTACAGACAAGCCAATTCTAAGAAGTCCAAGCTTGTAATTTGGAGAGGGGGAGGGCGAACGTTTGGATTAATGCAATTGTATTATGCGGACGCGTAGTTGTGAAGGATAGATCCTGTTTAATTTTTTGTTGGTATGGTCCCCGTACTTTCTGTGTAATACCCTAAAGAGTAGCTTACAATTTTTACACACAGTTTGTAGCTCTATCCGTTATCAGTTTGCACATGAACGTACAGCCATCACATTCTACTATTATACCTTTGGAGGTGCGGCTAAAATCTTGATGTTTTATTGGTATCTGCGATCGGAGGTACGCACACTTCGATTATATCCCCTCAGAGACCAGGTACTGCAGTACTGCAGTACGTACTTGTTTCCGTAGTTTGAATCAATCCCCACTAGATTCTGTGCTAGGACCACTACGCCACTTCCAACGCTCTCAAGGTGTTAGACCTTTGGGGCCTGTGCTGATGCAATGGTCCGCCCCTGTAGCGACCGATCCTTATGGCATATGCATCAACACAGCATCGGATGCATTGACCAACCACTATACCAACCCAATTTTGAAAGCCGGGAGGAGGACCACATCGTTTTCATTGACCCGTGCTGGACAACCTTGTTTTTGAAGGCTCAAGCTCTGGTGGACCGTGGCCACTGGCCACTGGGTCCATGCAGTAGACTCGGACTTGATCACCAGGCACGGAGGCTACAATATTCAAGAACATTTGAAGGACTATTTATATGCATAGCGTTGGACGTTATGGCCATAGGTTGGGAGGTATAAATACTCTGGTGGAACAAAACATTATCTTTTCCCTTTGCAGAATTATCCATATCCCCTCCACACCCGGTACTTCAGTGCTTGAACACCTCTACAAGATGACCCGAACTGAAGGATACGATTCCGATTTTTCTCAATCTTCCTCGGCCGCGTTAATGCGTGCACGTTCGGTACCGACTCCTCCCTGGATGCGCTGCCCAACTCAAGCAGACCAGATCGAAGCAGAAGAGCTTCAACGTGTAAGTCAACTCAACTCACTCAACTCTATCATCTCGCCTCATGCTCATGCTTTCACTCGGTTGAATATCCCTTCTGTTATTTTCTAGAAAGAGCAAGCAGAGCAATCATGGCTCACTCAAATCATCGAAATCCCAGTAGGCCTTCCGCTCGCAGGCATCCACAAAGTCATCCACATGCAATACATGCCCTCTCAAACGTTCTCTGAAGTCAAGAATCAGAATAAGACTACCTTCCTCGAAGTCCAAGCTATCAAAGACTGGGAGAAAACCCAAACGTACACCGTCTACCGGAAAATGTCCCATGCGAACGCGTGTTATCTCCCGATTCCACTCAAAGAAATCCCGAGTCACGAATCGACTGTAGTGATTTGTTTCCATATGGTGTATTTCCCCCCAGTACGGCAGGGCGATCATTGGTATCCAGACCTGTCAAAATCTGGCATTCATTCCAACGGTCTAAATCCCGAGTGGGATCAAAACACCGGGGTACGTTCACAGCTCACGCTTGTGTGTTTAAATTCGACATCGCTCACTTAAGATCGTCCAACAGGCGACAAGGTACAAGGGGCAATGTCTCGTCAAGGGTTGTAGTTGCGGCAACATGCTTTTTACGAGTGAATACGAACGTAACAGGCATATGGACGGTTGCTTCGATGGCCGACACAATTGTACAGGGTGTGGCACAATTTTCCAGTACCACGACGATGGTGTGAGGCATGTTGAAGCTAGATGCCCTGTGGATTCTTTGGCGCGATTGGAGACGTTCGATCCTGTTCCGCACTGGAGGAAGAGAGACTCTGAGCATAGCAAACGCATTTTGAAGCCTCACTTTGAGGATCATCTGTATAAGGAGCTTGGGTATGCGAAGGGCATGTGATTGGGACTTGTTTGGGACACTGTTTTATCATCTGGATTTTCTCTCTCTATAGTTATTTGTTTTTAGTTGTAGTATCCGACGTGTAACATACCTTGGCAGAGTACTTTAAAGCATCGTAAGTTTACACTTGAAGTCGTTACTAATGCTCACAAGCGGTGAGATATGCCAAACTCAACGAAGGGTTCATTATACAATCAACTCCTGTTTACTAGGATAGTTCTGCCCATGTCACAAGTACTTCTTGTAGAATTTGACAGAAGCGAGGAAAGCACCTGCCATGTACATTAGCCTTACGATTAATCAGTCTGAGGAAAGGTATTCGTTGACGCACCTTCCTTTCCAGCTTTGATCTTCGGGTTGTTCTGTTTACAGGCGTTCATTAGTGACAGGCATCCTTTGTAATAAAAGCTCCTCACCATGTCACCACGGACAGCGAACCCGTGAGTGCAGCCGTCCCAGTAAGTCCTCTCGTACCCAGGCGCGAATTGTCCGTTACCCAAAACCTCATCTGCCACCTTCTGAGACTCAATCGGGAACTGCGCGTCGACTTCGCAACTGTTGATCAATAGAGGGGCAGTGGCTTCTTTTCTGTATTTCTGTTCCAATATACCGTTAACACTCTACTCGTCACAGTGCCTCGAGCTTCTGTAGACAACCTACCTCTAAATCATCCGGAACAGCCAGTCTTGAAGGGTGGCTCACGACTGTAACATGGCTCTCGTGCTTGAATGCGAGGTAGAACGCTGGAGGCGCGCCAAAGCAGAAGCCTGTTGTCCCGATGCGTGTTACACCTTCTGCCTTCAAAGCGGCGACAACTTTATCGACGGCTTCCGTCCAGCTATTAATATCGTGCCTGGCGATCCATGCGTTACGATCAAAGGCGGGATCATTGAAGTCGATGATAGGGTCGCCGTTCAGGATGTCCGGGATGATCGTCCTCCAGCCGTTTTCGGCGAAGTCGTCAGCGAGTAACTGTTCAGAATGGTGTCATTGGTTTCTGGTAATGTTGAGTGGTCCTAGAGGAGGTAAATACCTTATTATTAATCAAGGGAATACCGAAGACGTCAGTAAGGAAGAGAACAACTTTATCCTTTGGATAGTCTCCCTTCGGGGTCGCAACATAGGACTCGACGCCTCCGATCTTCACAATCTCGCCTGGGACATGCTGAGAATGCGTTTAATAGATAGCAGATTGAGATGGATCGCTTACCCTGAGGTTCGCCCTCATGACGCACGCCTACACAGCAGATTAGATATCATTCGTCTAGCGACGATCACAGCGGCATCACACACCTTTGAAGCAATCGTCGCAGTGTTGAGGATGTGCAGACATGCTTAGTTACTTGTGAGCAGTCGGTTGGGGTTGGAGAGTCTACTGGGAATTTGAGCTCATCGTCAGAGTCATGCGATGGTAAGTTATATATTTGGTCCTGTGAAGAGTCATGAGTAAACGGGACTCTGCAACCGGCGCGAGACTACTCTGCATCATCCACACCTAATCACTCGTCATCAGGACAAATATACACTCAGACTTTGCCGAGCTGTGACGAACACCCGACTTCTTGAATCTTCACATCGGCGCGACAAATGATCTGTATTGCAACCCTGTTTAAGTTGGCCGCGATAGGTAGGGGTTAAGTCGATGGCGATTGCTTTACAAGATGTTCAACTTCGTTTAGAACCGAGGTGCCCTAAAGATTATCTGAGTCTGTCACCATTGGCAGGACACACGTACCAGCCCCAAAGTAGATCTGTTCATAACATAAGTATAGCGTATGACTCTAAAATATTGGAATAATTTATGATACGTAGGAACTCACCTCGTACCCACAGTAGCAGCACTAGCGAACGCATTCCAGAGGGAAACAAACAATGCAATGGAAAGTGAATGCTTATGAATACATGTAGTGCATGACAAATAATAATACGAAAGAGGGAAATTTTGATGACGATCTGCAGGTGTAAACGATAGAAAAGAAGGGGAGGGGTATGACGGTGGTAACCAATCAGAATGTAAGGCGGGGTATGCAGAAGGTGATTCCAATCAAGCGGTAGGAGCTGTGTTCTCTACACCATTCGTTTTCTCGCTCTTCTCGCTGCCGACTTTCGCTTGGACGCGCTCTTGAATGTTTGCCTCAATGCTTGCCAGCAAGACGAGCATCTCCTGTATGTACGTGTCAATAGCCTGCATGTGAACGTGTTGCATGCAACGTACAATGTTTTCAGGTTCGTGCACCAAGCCTGCTTGAACAGTCTCCTTCGCGTCATGTAGTTGATCAAGTTTGACAAGTGCTTTGGCTTTACGGAAATAGCCTTTACTCCACTGCTTCCTGAGCTGAATAACGAGTTCAGCGTCGACGAGCGCGGACATGTAATCGCCGGCTTCAAAGTATGCTGCTGAGCGATTGGAAAGGTTCGTAGAGAGCTCCTCCCGCATAGTGTTGTGCACCTCCCAAGGTGGACGCTGAATTGCCAGGTTGGCAGCCATCGTGTATTTCTGAATAGCAAGCATGTGCTGTCCAGCTTTGAAGCACGCCTATATATAATGTCAGTATCGTGGAAACTTAGGGTGCACGGTGTACTCACATTTCCGTCATCTTTCGTTGTAGTCACTGCCTGTGTAAGCTTCACAGTAGTCATTTGCGGTGGGGGAGGGCAACGCAGGTTAGGATTCATGTGCATAAGCCTCGAGATCTGGTTGAGGGAGACATAGTTTACGTCGCAGTCTGCACATTTCTCTAGACCGTGCTCTCCGCATTGCGCAACGACGTTGTCAGGAGGGCCAAGTCTAATGTCGACTGGCTGGAAGCTGGCCTCGATGACAGCTTGCACAACGGGGTCCGGTTGAGGTACGACAGGCCTTTGCTGTTGCTGCTGCTGCACGTTGGGAGCAGGAGCGGGGCCATGGCTATGCATTGGCTGACCTGGCCCATGGGAGTGCATTTGGGACATGGCAGCGGGAGCGTTGAGGACGTTGAGGACGGTACGAAAGACCTGAATAGGCGCTCAATTATGCCAGCAAGTGCCAGCAGGTCCCATCAGTCCCGCCACGTGGGATGCACGTGATCTCTCTCTTATATGGGCGAACTTTGCGAAAACTTTCTCTTTCATCGCCTTTTTGGCATACCATCACCATCTCAACGCACTTTAGACAAAACTCTTCGTTTTTCTTTCGACTACTCTTCGTATTCGACTTTTGCGCTATAATATGACCAATGGAATTGTAAACGGTACCGGTTTAGAGAATCAATTTGGTGAGCCCCGCTTCGTCAAATTTCGCAACGAGCCCTCACGACTGCGTCCCCCGCTCTCACAGCTTCTCTCGGTATCAATGGAACTAGATCTGCTTATGTACCTCCTCATATGAGGAATTCGCAGCGGGCTGCTTCATCTCCCACGTTGGCCGCAAATGGGTACGTTGGCTCGACTATTGTTACGTAGCAGTTAAACTGACGCCCTGATTGCAGTAACAACGACTGGAACGATTCACGTTCATCCACTCCTTCGTCTCAACGCGGTGGTTACGGTGGAGGAAGAGGTGGATACGATCGAAGCAACAACAACTCCTTCTCACGCGGAGGAGGTAATGGAGGAGGATGGGGCGGCGACCGTGGCAATCAGAACGGATGGTACGGGGGAGGCGGGCGCCAGGATAAGTCGGGTGGAGGTGAGCACGGTGCTCCTCGTGAAAGCTTTGGTTACGGTGCTTGGAGGGACGGCGTCCACGTCCCAGGCGGACGTAACATGCGTATGGAGAAAGACCTGTACGGAGATCCCGACGATCCCTCTAAGCAGCATACTGGTATCAACTTTGAGAAGTACGACGACATTCCCGTCGAGGCAAACGGTGCTGGTGTACCCGACCCTGTGACGACGTTCACTAGCCCTCCACTTGATCCAGTTCTTCTTGAAAACATTGGATACGCTCGCTACACTACTCCTACTCCCGTCCAAAAGTATTCCATTCCTATCGTCGCAGCAGGTAGAGACCTCATGGCTTGTGCCCAGGTAAGTTCTGAGTAGTTTTTCTTCTCTGTCTACTCACTAAATTTCTGTCATCACGTAGACGGGCTCTGGCAAAACTGGCGGCTTTTTGTTCCCCATTCTTTCAGCTTCTTTCGCATCCGGACCACGTGCACCTCCGGCTGAGCCGCAGGGTGGTGCAGGTTACGGACGTTCTCGCAAGGCCTATCCGACAGCCCTCATCCTGGCACCTACTCGTGAGTTGGTCAGTCAGATTCACGAGGAGGCCCGCAAATTCTGCTACCGTTCTTGGGTTCGCCCCGCTGTCGTCTACGGAGGCGCTGATATTAATCAGCAACTGCGCCAAATTGAGCGGGGTTGTGATTTGCTCAGTGCCACCCCCGGTCGTCTCGTTGATCTTATCGAACGTGGTCGCATCAGTCTCGCAAACATCCGTTATCTCGTCCTTGATGAGGCTGATCGCATGCTCGACATGGGTTTCGAGCCTCAGATTCGTCGCATCGTCCAAGGAGAGGACATGCCTGGTGTCCAGGATCGCCAGACTCTCATGTTCAGTGCTACTTTCCCTCGTGATATCCAAATGCTTGCTCGCGATTTCATGAAGGACTACGTCTTCCTGTCCGTCGGAAGGGTCGGTTCTACTTCTGAGAACATCACTCAGAAGATCGAGTACGTCGAAGACAATGACAAGCGCTCTGTGCTCCTCGACATTCTCACCGCTCAGGAGGATCAGGGCCTCACGCTTGTCTTCGTCGAGACGAAGCGCATGGCCGATATGCTCTCTGACTTCCTCTACACTAATCGGATTGCAGCCACGTCCATTCACGGTGACAGATCTCAGCGCGAACGTGAGACAGCTCTCCA
The DNA here is from genome assembly GCA_022160335.1 of Irpex rosettiformis. Lineage (NCBI taxonomy): Eukaryota > Fungi > Basidiomycota > Agaricomycetes > Polyporales > Irpicaceae > Irpex > Irpex rosettiformis. Next base: position 35,449 of record MU274928.1, on the reverse strand, counting down.
GACTTTCCGTACTGGCCGTACTCCAGTCTTGGTCGCCACAGCTGTCGCTGCCCGTGGTCTCGATATCCCTAACGTTACCCACGTTATCAACTACGATCTTCCTTCCGACATTGATGATTACGTTCATCGTATCGGTCGTACTGGCCGTGCCGGTAATGTTGGTATCGCTACCGCCTTCTTCAATCGTGGAAACCGGAACATCGTCCGTGATCTGATGGAGCTTCTTCGAGAGGCTAATCAGGATATCCCTAGCTGGTTGGACGTTGTTGCTCAAGAGTCTTCCTTCGGTGGCGGAGGCTACCGTGGACGCGGTGGACGCGGCGGTCGTGGAGGAGGACGTACTGCGTCCAACCGCGACTACCGTCAGGGTGGCGGAGGAGGTGCAGGAGGTTACGGTGGAGGTGGTTACGGCGGTGGAGGAGGTTATGGCGGCGGTGGACGCGGTGGCTATGGTGCTGGTGGCGGCGCTCAGTACGGTGGCTCCTACGGTGGAGGCGGAGGCGGCAATGGCTGGTGGTAAACAAACGGCCCTATGCATACAGCAAGATATCGTTCCCCTCTGGTTCCAGTTTCTTTCGCTCCCTACTATGCGTTCTCAACTTCGCCCATGCGGGTGACTTCTACTCCCACGTCCTCAAGCTTCTCGAAAATCAAACAAATCCCACCGGCCATACGTTACTGTTTTCTTATGCTCTCGAACATCTCTGGATCATGCGCTGCTCTCATGTGGTTTGTGTCTCGTTGCATCACATCTGCTCATTGTTTATCATAAAAGGCCCTACTTATTCATCTTCCCCCGGTCTCTGTCACTCATAGCATTGGGCGTCACCCTTAATTCTCCTGCATTCTCACTCGCGCCTTTTACCCATCTCATCTTGTTCGCTTAGACGTTCTAGAGGGCCTCCATCATACCACATTATGAGCAGACTTGTATTGTCTGTCTTCGTTTCGCGATACCCTGATTTATTGCGACGCGCAGTCGGACATTTCTATATCATAGCACCACGAGACAATTCTGTTAGAGCATCGCACAATGTAACGTAGTTTAGCATTTTACTATCCAGTTTATTTGGTCGTTGTAAGCAATTGGGATTGAGAGTGATAAATAAATTAAAGCGAAAGCCGGGAGCTGTAAATGGCCGCCTGCCGTAAGCGTATGGCTCTCAGCTCTGCGCGGCCACACAAAATCAATCCGGGTGTATTTCTTGCACTTGGTCCTCCATCGTCGTTGAGATACAACAACACATCGTCAACGATAAAATCGAGTTTAAATGTCAGCCAGATCTACTGCTACCATGTCCAGAATATCCTGGTGATTTAATGCCCTTTTTTTGCCCTGTCCTTTCTAGTGTTCTCCCTGCAATTCCAAGATGTTACGAGGCGAGTCTCCGATCTTCGACACACCGGATTTGCCATCCTTCAGGAGGACGAAACCCCTCCCGAAACGTCGCAGGACGTCAGAATCGTCCTCCCGCGACGATGTGACCAGTGTCATAGGCCACAGCAATTCTAGCGTACCTGGGGACGATGCTGCATCGGACGGCTTGGTCAGCACAGAGTCTCTGCTGGCACTCCAGTCGTACTACATGCCCATCTTGGGCGGTATGCAAGACTTGTTCAAGCACGAGATCGACGGCGGCGGAAGAGAGTACGCTGGAGTTTTCGGAGAATCGAGGACTGGGAGAGGCCACGAAGAGGACGGAGGTGAAGGGGACTCCCTTGATCATATTCAGCAGCCGGGAAACACTAAAAAACGCAAGGTCCCTGCAAATCTTGCTGCTATGGGCCCTGGTCACGAAATGAGTGGTGGGGGCTCAGACGAGGACGAACCCACTGATCGGGCGATACCGACGGGGAGGCCTGACCATGAGTATGAGGTTGTAGGGATCACGAAGGGACAAACGGTCTTTACTCCTGGAGGAATATCTCGCAAGAAGAAGATGTCGAGGGCCACGCTGGCTGGTCTATCGCACAAGGAGATGCTAAAGAGCAGGAAGCGGCAGCTCGCAGCGGTGCTTGGTGCTCTCACTCATGGGGACACCCTCGCTCTCGACCAAGCTCTTTCTGCCAACTACCCATTCGCACACGGGACCGCTTCCGCCGATCTGCAGAGTCAGGACCTCGTAAAGGTACGACCATCCCGCAGATACGCCTCCCGCCTTGCCAGAGCGCACAAGACAACTCAAGCTCAGTTACCTCCCTCGGAATCACCGCGGTCTTTTCCTCAATCAGACTTCGCTTTTACGTTTCACAATGCCAGTAAGTACCTTTACTATTCCCTCTTATAACACAGACCATTCATTCAGTTTGGTTAAGCATCCGATCGTCTTGTCGCGACGAAAGAGGAAGTGTCTTCCCTTCACGCTCGTTTCGAAGCAGAGTTGTCACGACAGGCCGCAAAAGCTGCTGAAGCTGCCAGACAAACTACTGCGATGCTCAGCGGGAGCTCCGCTACGAAACGGCCTGCAAAGCAAGGGCGCACGTCCACCGTGCGCGGCATCGATACAAAGGCCACCCCATTAGAACAATCCCTGGGTGTCACTCCTCAGAAAACTGGCAAGAAAAAGAAGAGATCAGCTCTTGCGAATGCTTCTAACCCACATCACTTACGAAACTACGTTCCTTCCCGTCTTCCCAACTCCGGACAGACAAACGCTGCTCAGGCACTGCAGAATGCCCAGAATCTCCTCACTCCACTTCCCATGCGGTTCTTATCCGCAGATGTCCCTCCTCGCAGGCGAAAGAAATCACCCGTAGCCAATATCTCCCCCCTCACCAGCCCCATCGAGGAATGGATCTGTCCTTTCTGCGAATACGACTTGTTCTACGGAGACGATGCGGACTACCAGCGGGCTGTCAACAATCGAAAGAAGATCCTCAAACGACGTCGAAGAGCTCGTGAACGTGCCGCTGCCGCTGCCAGTGGCGTCGCCGCCGGCCTGTCGAAGAACAACACAAATCCTACAGCCGCTGCTGTTGCCTCCGCCGGAGATGAAACTGATTCACTTCCTGACAGCCCTCACCCTCCCGAGTCGCAACTTCCTGACACTGGCCATAAACATCCGAGTAATAGTCCATCAAAAGCTAAAACTCGCGAGAATAGTAGAGGGAAAGCACCCATACCTCAAACGACGACAATGAGATGATTCCCATTTCTTATTTTTTATTTCTCCTCACTATCTTTTCTGCACTCTACTGCTTTCATATTTATTCTGGTTTCGCCCTTGCATATGTGCATCTCCATACGCGCTTCACCGCACGTTGTTGCTTTCGTTCAGCTATAAGTTGGCTTTCTCATGATTGTTTTTCATCTTCTCATTTCTGCATACAGACATCTCGTAGAGTACAACGACAACACATTCTATGATAGGATTACTACAATTCTGTGTATCAGTTGCTCACATTCGTTGCTTTCGTTATCCGCTAGTAACCACACCAATGCCCTCGTACTTAGATCTCAGACAGCCGTAATTTTGTCGTACTGCTGCACCGCGGGCCGGGACAACCAAAGGGATATTCTGTGATCATATCGACCAAGAGATTGAATTGTTGCTAGAATGCTAAGTCTATAGAAACGATGGCAATATGCTACTTAATTAGTACTCTAGAAAGAATGCTCCATTGTGGTATGAGGTATCAGTAGGTGTTGGTTGCGGTATACGTTAAGTTAATCAAGACGATTGTACCAGCGATCTGTCTTGAACCTCTCTCACAACTCTTCATCCGATTCAAAGTTTCTTCTGAGACTAGGTACCCATCCGTCTCCTACTTTGTGCGACACCCCGTTACTCCTACATTGTCATCCGATGTGTTCAGATGGTCATTATCAGGCATCGTACAATCACGAATGACACTCACGAAGATACTCCAGCGACGGTTGTCGGTTCGATACGAAGACCAAAATCAGCCATAGACGAAGACCGGCAAATGCTCTCCTTCAACTTGGGCTTAGTACGTTTTGGCTTAGGCGTCGCATCCGCGTCCAATTGCCATGACCCATCCTCAGACCGCATAGACACTTGTGCTTTCCCCTTCGAGTTGAACTTGATATGTCGTTGACTTGCGATGGTCTGCTGGTCCAGGGGGGGTTCAGCATCGCTCGCTGAAGGAAATTCTAGCTCGGTATCGTGATCCACCTCCGAGCCGAAGCCATCTTTGACCCGAGGGCGGGGCTTGGGGCGAGGTTTCGTGGGATGGTTAGAGGATGAAGCGTCCGACACCTCGATAGCCAATGGAGCAGCTTCGTCGCTCGGGGGTTTTCTCGTCTTCGTAGCACGTTTAATCCGGGGCTTTTGGACTTTGAAAGTATCGGGAAGACTGCTATCGGTAGCCAGACGCACATCATCGTCACTCTCCGCGTAGTTCCTAGTGGTAGCCTTTCGACCCATATTGCGGCGCGCCGGGCCAAATCCTGTGGATTCGCTGAGCGTGGTGGAACTTGGACATCCATCTATAGCCTCGCCCCTCTCTTCTTGTTCGAGTTGTCTACGACGTGCATTGGCGCGTTTTCTGACGATAATGTCGCCTATCGAATTCCCCTCCGTGTTATCATCGGGGAACATAGCCACTCCGTATTGCGCGCTTTCACGCATCGTGAAAATAGCGTCCTTACGAGTCTTTTGCATGTCTTCCATAATAAGCGAAACAGCTGCTTCCGGTAACAAGACACGTTGGACGAAGTCGGCAGGAGTAAGAGGTAAAGTGCTATTAAGAGGGAAACCGAGGGGTGGAAACATATCATAAAGCGTCTGGGAGAGTACCATGGCACCTAGCTCTCCGTAACTTTCAGAGCAATTTATGAGTATGCACAGATGGCTACGTGACGAGCAGGCACTCACTAGCCGGGTTGTGTCTTGGTAAAATTTGACATTTGCGCGCGCATGCCAGAGGCACTCCTTGAACCACGCTTCTTTGCAGCTCGAACAACTTCAATCCAAAATAAGCTGCCCTTACGAGGTCGATAGTCCAAGAGAAATTCGTCATCTTCCGCATCGTCCGCATCGTCTACGTCTCCGTCGTCTTGCAGACGCTCCCTACCGGGCTCGAAGTCTTCGTCGACGTCATCCACGATGGCTTGCAGTTTTGTTTTGAATTTGGCAATCCGTTCACATAATCCATCCCATTCGATCTCTGTTGGCCAGCCTCTCTGTTGTGCCAGAGGGAAATGATGTTGTTCAAACTGATGTCGATGGCAGACGTTAACGAAGATTGTAGCAGGTGCACGTAAACCATGGAGATTGGACAGACGGGGGTCCTTATGAGATCTGAGCCGTGCAGCTGCCATGAGCCTTTGTAGCAGCGGAGAAGGGGATGGTGGTAAAGGTTCGTCGCACCACGGACACAACGTCGAGGGGTCGACGTCCGGATCCATGAACACTAGATCAATTGCTAGTAAGAATCAAAACTCAATAAACCACGGTAAACTATCGTAGCTTACTTTCTTCATCACTAGTTGGCATATCGTCAGAGCGCATGAGCTCGCGCAGGCTGCGAAACAAATGAATGAGAATGGAGCGTAGAGTGTTACGAGTTAACATACATCTCGTCTCCGCCTCTTGCCCGCCTCCCGTCTCTTGCATCGGCATTGACATCAGCATTGCCGCTTGTTATCTCCATGCTATTCGGGGAGCCGCGGTCAGTGCGATCTATACTCTCTAATACTTGTGTATCCATCGGGAAAGGCTGCAAAGCCGGTTTCTTCTTCTTCTTCGACATTGGGGGAGGGTGAGGAATTTCTTCTTCAGAGCTTTCTCCACTTTCTGAGGCAGAAACAATGCGGCGGTCCACAGCAGTAGCCTTCCGTTTGGGGCGTGCATAGGTGGTGTTTGTAGTCTGGGTTTCTTGCCGCTTCTTGGAAGATTTGTTCCGCACGGGCGAGGAGATAGGGGAGAGTACAGGGAACGAGGCAAGGGATTTCGAAGGGACAGTAGGAGCAGTCGCAGGAAGACGCTTGTCAGAGGAGTCAGAGGAGTCAGAGGAAGACTGAGGACTGAGTGGTGGCCGAGAGTCCTGCGAGGTCTGATCTTTCGTGAACTTGCTCTTCCGAGGAGGGGACATTGGAAACGCTTGAGTTTCTTTTTTCGGTTTGATAGGAGAGTACTGCTCCATAGGGAACTTAAGTATACTGTCTTTCCTCCTGTCATCAAAAGATACGGGATCGTCGTCCGAAAAACAGTCTCGTCCCCTGGCTTTGCCCTTTGGAATAGCGTTGCTAGTCTCTTTCAACGGAGAGAGATTATCCATAGGCCAAGAGGCAAGTTGTTTCTCTGATTGACGCGTCGTTCGTTGATGCTGAAGCTTAAGGGGACTGTGTATGGGTCGAGGTTTTGGTCGCGTACTCGCGCGTGGTGTAGCCATAGCATCTCCTGAATGCCCTGGGCCTTCACACTTTCCATGGTCTGCTGCCGCCATCCGTTTGGACTCGGATACGTTATATGGCCCCTTTGAAGGCTGAGTGATAGTGGGAGGCTTGAAGGGGGCACTCGCTGCTTTCGTCCCAACTCGGGATCGTCCAAGAGAGGAGTCGTTTCGCGTACTAAGAGTGGCGGAAGTGCTACTGGAAGGAGATGTGTCTGTCCTTTGTGATATCTTCTTGAACTTCATGCCTTTAAGCCCATTTGAGCGCTGTGCATAGACGTCGCCGCCGGGCCCCCAAGGGTGAAATTGGCCGTCGATTATCGCCCCTTCAGCGCTGCGACCAGTAGAGTCAAAGCTTCCTTCAGAGACTAACTGCTTGTCCGACGCGACGGAGCGTGAAACAGCCCGAGTTTTCGGTCCAGCGGAGATGATATTGAGCTCATCATTTGAAGATTCGTCTTCGTCCTCATTAAAGTCTGACGGTCTGGGTTTCTTGACCACAATTCGAGAAGACTTTTGAGACGTGCCTTTGTCGTGGTACAAGTCTTCCACCCGCCCTGGTCTCTTCCCCGCTCGTGCAGAGCTACCACGCATGAAGTCGCTTCCAAGATCCTCGACAGCTCGCCCGTTGGAGGGGCCGGGTCGCTTTTGCATGCGCATGCCCTTATCGGACTCCAGCCGGGTTTGATTCCTTAGCATAGACGTATATGCCTCCTCCATTATTTAATGAATTAGTTAAGGGCACGGATGGAGGTAAGGTGAGAGGGAGACAGGTACAGGACGACGAGATCCATGGCTCCTATAAGTCGCTGTCATTTCGGTACGCGATCACATGACCTTTATCGGACGCGTCGCCGATGCATGAGCAGGACGTTCGCTCTGTTTCAATGAGTGCTGTATTACCGGGCTTCTACAGCATCCAGTAAACGGATGTTCTACACATTACAGGCATATGAATCCTCGAGATAAGTTACTGTCCAATGAAGCACGCCTATCATATTTCCTCATTTTCGACTAAGGCCTCCGTCGAAGTTTCCACTTGCTCCTCGATCTTCAGGTCCGTTTCAGGATCAAAATTTTGTAGTCGCATATCAACCAAGAATTCCTTGTCTCTGACAGTCTGAGACCATGTGCTGAGCATGTTTTGCAGTGCAATGGCTCCCTGGATGACTGCTGCAAGCGTGAAGATGCTTGGATAGACGTGAAGGACTGGAAGAGGTTAATCCAAATACACTCGGTGTTAAGCAAAAAAGCTTACATAGAATGTGCTCATCGACATCCAAGCGGAATGCTCTGAAGATACCCCACAGAATAGCCGGTGGGAGTACTACCATCCCCAGAAGGCCAACAACCAACGGCCCGATAACATCCTTGGTGGCTGCAATAGGATCGAGGTGAGTCCAACCATTGCGCCGTATCTGAAAACCAAGAACTTTAGTTAAACAAAGCACAGAAAGCGATTAAATTATGAAGCACCCACATTATCGATCCCTCTGGCTATCTGTCCGACAGGACGAATCCTCTGAAGACGCAACCCAACCTTTGTATACAATAGTCCAAGCGCCCACATATCGACGACTTTGATACGAGGTCGTACGTCGGGGTGGAACGCATGACGAGACGGCAGAATAATGTATAGCTCGATGACCAAAGCGATCAGGGTAGGAACGAGAACACCCAAACAGAAAGCCATATAGGTAGCTTGTGCACTCCACAGTAGGGTGCGCTTGGCGAGATACAGTGCGAAGTCGGCACGAGGCTGGTCCCCACCCCGGCGTTGCCGATGCTTGTCCATTTTATCCAAAGCATTGCTGACGAGCCAACAAGCCCACAGCAGGTAGAACCCAGCAAGGAAGGAGTAACCGTCGTGTACCTGATATGGAACGAAAAGCTTGAAGAAGTAGCGACCTAGAAGAACCGGTAGGCCGACAAAGGACGCGAGAGCCGCAGAGCAAGTAGTCCAAAGTGCAACCGTGAAAGCCATTATCCGATAGCGGAAGTAAGGCGGAAGGTATACTACGACGTAGTCGTCCTTGATGTTGCGTCTGGCTTTCTCTGCTTCAGCGTTTTGTAATTGCATAAGCTGGGCAGCTCTTTCATCGACGGGCTGCCCACTTCCGTCAACTTCGGCGGTGGCAGGTTCGTTCTTCACAAGCGCAACATTATCGCTGTTGGGGACTCGCCTGAATTTTCCATCGACTTCGACGCCAACGACTTTACCCCATGGAGCGTACCATCTTCGCTTGAAAGTGATTTCTTCTTCGATATGTCGACCACCGAAGAGGTAGGAAGAAAGCCGGAGTCGACGAGCAAGGAACTTCCAAATACGAAGCCCAATCTGACGCAAGAACTTCCTCGGTTTGAAGTATTGCAGCGTGTAGGGCAAGACAAGGTGCAAGAAGAGTAGATCGACAGGAACGACTGAGAGAGGCTCCCGGACTTTCAGTCTGAATGGCATGATGGTCCGGCTGAAGATGCGAAGCACACCCGAGATAGTTGCAACACTGCATGCAACTACGGTGGCGTACATGATACCACTGAGGATAAGTTTCTTGATGTGCACCAACGTCGGTCGTTCGAGAATCTCCCTAATTGGATGGAAGTTCTGGTCCTGAGGATCCTTGATGAACCATAGCGCTCCGCTACGCAGACAGGTCCTGAAGCTGGCCAACAGTACAGCGAACTGATACCTGCAAGAAATGTGAGCTTTCGGTAACTTAGCCAGCTCGGGAAATAGCTTACATGAACATAGTACCGATTACCCAATGGTAGAATGCAGAGGTTAGAGGAGCATACAAGAGGAAGTCGGAACGCGTGTTGAAGCTGCCTTGAGGGAAAAGGGAAACCGTACAAACGTCAAGCATGATTCCACATCCGAGAGGAAAGACGACTAGTTCGACGAGAATAAACGCAGCGACCTACAAGACAGTGGTTAATATCTAGACGTCATAACAGAATCAGGGAATATACTGACCTTGACCACTAAGAGCTGTTGTCTGATAGCGCTTCGAACGGCACGTCCGGCGCTCTTCATGCTGCCGATCGTCAACACATTGAGGTAGATAGCCAGGAGGAGCGCGTCAACAACATAGCCTAATGAAATAGCGAAGATCTTCTCAGAGGTGCCATTACCCAATGCTAACTTAATCCAATGTTCTTGAACTTCTTGCCAGAGTGTGCGGAGGTTCTCTCCCAATGGGGCAAAGTATGGTTCAGCATATTGCATAACTGGTGAATCATAGGCAGCGAGTTTCTCCAGGAACGTCGCAGAGGGAGCTACTTCTATGGCTGAAGAAGTGAACTGTCCCAACGCGTGCTCATACTACGACAAATATTAGTATGAGTCGATATGCTCGGCGGTACGTCTCTCACCAGTGATATTGCATTAGACACGATGTCTTGGGTTAACTTCTCGCCGATTACCCTGACAATAAATCGGGAAACAGGTCGAAGGAGTAAAAGGGCAACATGCTTGAAAGGAGGATAGATAGCTTGGCTCAAAAAAAGCATGAACGTGTCGACGACCGGGTCTGTGATGATTCTAATCGCGCGGATTGGAAAGTCAATGAGGTGTAGGAGCCGCCGAGGTTCTAACTGCAGATCATGGTGAGTGTGTGTCGTGGTGGTTGGAAATTTCACCTACCGAAAGCAAGGCGAGTGATTTTCCGATGGTGAAAGGAAGCCAAACGCCGATTCCGATCGTAGTATCCAACACAAATATCATCAGAGCAGCCTATAACATGTGTCAGAAAGGGAAGTGCAATTTTTTAATGGTCTCACATTTTGTAGAACTCCATATATCGGTCCGCGAAGGCCAATTGCAGCCAGAATGTCTGCAAAATATACATAAGTATGCCCCCTCTGATCATAAAGACCTTACCTTCTAGCGCACCTTCCATGTCATCTTCCATGCCTCCTTCAAACTCCATGTTCAGATCTACATCATCCACATCTCCACCATTTGCCGCTGCTACAGCGTCCTCTTGCACTTGGCCTAGCTCCTCGTCTTCGACAAGAGGCTCGGGGGCTGGTGCTTCAAGCTCGACAACGACGTCCGCTCCATCCTCATCCTCATCTTCCTCGAAGTCTTCGTCATCTGTCCAATGCTGCAACGCGGGCATCTCGGCATCGGGATCGGCATCGAGTGCTCTATCTTCTTCTTCTTCCCCCTGCTCTATATCTTGGGGCGCAAGGGCTTCCTCCTCCCTTATGATCTGGGCTCTTTCTTCGGAGCTAGGCTCACGGAAGTATGTTTCCCACTCCTCTTCATCGAGTTCGTTTGTCTGTGCATCCTCGTCCTTAAACAGAACCTCCGCTCGATCATCCGGGAAATACCCGATATTAGACGGTCCAGCTTCGAACTCTTCAGGCGCACGATACGTAGCCAGGCTAGGAGAGGCTAGGGGAGTATTTCCATGACTAGTTTGGGGGAAAATCTGAGGCTGTGAGCCGGACTCGGCAGGAGCGAATAACGCTGTTGAGAACAGAGGCGGTCGACCGTGCGGCTTCCCAGGAGTTGGAGGTAGAGGTACCTCTTCTTCTTTCTTTATGTCAGCGGTATTCTGAGCCTGGGAAGAACCACTAAGTGGATTCCAGCTTGAAAAATCCATCTTCCAATCGACAGGTACGGTTTCGGTCTTCACATCTGTGACGGAAGTATGCTCCTCGAGATTGACTGTAAGTTCGTTCTGCTCAGAATTTAGGACAGGAGGAGTGGCTCGGTTGGAATCCGGAGTCCACTCGTAGCTCCAGGAATGCCTCCGTTTCACGCCTGAAGAGGTGCCTATATCCGAATTTGACGTCGATGGACGCAACGGCCGTTTTCCCTTATCTTCGTAATCGAGATCCACATTCTTCTCCTCTTCAGTATCGGAGTCGGCGCGAGGCCACGCTCTCCTTGCAAAGCGGAACTCGTTCGGGTTCGGAAAGGCGTCTCTCATAGCGTCTGCAGGGACGACTGGTAGCTGGGGTTGTGGGAATTCATGTATGGGAAGTCTTTGTTGTGTGTCCTGGGCAGGTGGGGGTAGCGGTGCCGGCGCCGGCGCTAGGGGGATGACAGGTTCTGCGACAACTTGAATGGCAGCTTCGGGAGGGGCGTCTGCCTCGTCGAATACCCCGGGTCGCGCATTCTGTGTTATCCATTCTCTTAGCAAAAATATGGCCACGAAAGCGACGACGATTATTGTAGCAATGATTTGGCCGGCCACAATGTCAGCGGATATCGTACGGATACTCGGGTGTGTGAGGAAAGTTTCAAAAGGAGTGGCGTCAGGACTTGTGTCGTTCTGTTGTTCGTATGTAGTCAGAGTGTCGGCGGGTGTATCAACCCTAGGACGTTCGCGGTTACTAATCCACCAAGCTCTGTTTACGGACGTCAATGTAAGAGTAGAGGTTGGTGGTAATTACTATGACGCACGTTGAGTCCCCCATAGCAAAGTACATCCGCCAAGTCCAAATAGTTGCCCACGGAAGCACTGCACACCAAATCAACCCTACTATTACGATACGGATGCCAAACAAAATGGCGACAAAGCTTTGTTGCGCGAAGCGTTTGACCAGCAGGAACAGTGGCAGTCTCGGAGGCATGTCCTGTGCATACACTACAGCCGGTGTGAGAAACATATAGCAGGGAAAGTTGGTATATTGGCTTACCCTTCTGGAACGAATACGGATGCTTGCAGACATCGCACGTCTTCTTCTTGCTATGCGCGAGCCATGTTGTCAAACTGTGCATGGATGTGTTAACCCCTGGCTCTATTAAAGGTGGGAACGCGCTCACCATTCTTGGTGTATATATCTGATAGTTCCAGAGCATTTGCATGGATAGAATAGCGGTTGATCAGGCTCAGCTGGGCCACTGCAAATGCGACATGTGTCTGAAAACCACCGAAACAAGGCATGAGCCACAAGCCCAAAGCTGCGCGTCATGATGCATACCTTGATCCTCTTGCATTAAGGCTCTGCGATTAGTTTGACTAGTCTCCTAGTACTGCTCAAAGAGTGGTCAGCCGTCGTAGTGGAAGTTGAGGAACGAGTCGTAAGACCAGCAGTGGTACAGTACCTATAAAGAAGAGCCTGGGGTTTGTCATATCACAAGCGCTCAACTCAGCGCCACAAAGGCTGCCTTTCCATTTCAGGCCACGAGATTCGGGAGTTGCCCGAACCTGAGATCCTTCGCCGATTCAACCATATTTGAGAGCTTGAACTTATCGAACTTATTGCTTTTCTCCTTCCACGCGCAAGTCACACACCTTTGATCAATGCTAAATCGTTTTTTCAGGGTTCTACCAACTCAAACTAGCCACTCAAGAATTCGGTTCTTCAAAATGCAGTCAACAAGTTCCACGTCGAAGCGGACATTCCCTCCTCGCTACACCAGTCAGGGCAGTGAGGCAGCAGATAGACTGGCTTTCGTGCACATTCTAGAAAGATTGAAGGTAACACTGCAAACAGCCGTTTTTAGGTAGTTCATTGAGAGAATGTTTTGTAGACGCAGAAACGAACCGGATGGGTGGACCATAATGTTCGTCCGACTTTTATTCATTGCGGTCGTGGTACGGTATAATTTCGTGTTTGCTGGTACTAGGTTCCTGGTCCAGAAAGGTCGGTTACCCAGAATAAGATGGTTTTCATCTGCTGACTGTGGTGTTCAGTATCTCAGATCATATGTACCGCATGGCTATTCTCGCTATGTGCACGTCCGATAGTCATTTAGATATTTCCAAGTGGGTTCTTTCGTTCCTGAGCAGTTGCTCGTATCTGAAGGTATGTGTTTGCAGATGCGTGATGATGTGTCTTGTACACGACCTTGGTACGTATGCACTGCGGGGTATAGAATGTGCATAATAACCCTGAATCCCCGTCGCTGTAGCGGAAGCACAGGGTGCGTCAAGATATTTACATTCCTTATAAATGGACAACAATGAAATATACATCGTAGTTGGGGATATCACCCCTCGCGAAGGGATTCCGAAAGCTGAAAAACAAAGATTAGAAACGGTTGGTAGGAACTTAATTGTCGCATGATAACAGAACAACTCTCACAGCAGAGATAGGAGGCCATGCATAACATTGTGCATGAGATGTTGCACGACAGTCCTGTCGCCCAGCGCATATACAACCTATGGCAAGAGTATGAAGTCGGCCAAACCCCTGAAGCGAAATTCGTGAAAGGTTGGTACCAAGATCTTGACTCGCCAACATTTAACTACATCTCTTCGATCCCAGACCTTGACAGGTTTGAAATGGCGTCTCAAGGTAGATGCATATCTTGACGTTTCAAAGAGGATAACACTGAATGTCCATGGGACGCATAGCATTCGAATACGAGAAGAATCACGGGATGGAAGCGCTCCAGCCATTCTTTGAGAGTAGTATCCCCAATATTCGGCACCCTGAAGTTCAGCAGTGGGGACAGGATTTACTAGCGGAACGCAACGAGCACCAGAAGAGCGTAGCCAACGATCAGGGAAAATTATAGCAGGCAGGATAATAGTATTTACCGCGATCTAAATTAGCATATTTCTCATTCTTGCGAGACTAACTGTGCACAAAACGTAGTAAGTAGTAGTTGTGAATTCGCGAGAGTGTTTAATTCTATTATATAGTATTAAATATAATAACAAATATCGCCCGCCTAGCTCAATCGGATAGAGCGTCAGACTCTTATGAGCGCGGGTGTACGTCACGTGCTGTCACGTGATCTGAAGGCTGTGAGTTCGACCCTCGCGGTGGGCTAGTTCTTTTTTTTTTTTTTTAATTCTTTTTCGATCGTTTGACAATCTAGTGGTTATTGTATGTAGTTGGATGTCCAGAAATTGTGCAACAATGCTAGTAGACAGTGGTGTGCTAGTTGTTTTCATTGATGTAAACACCGGTATAGCCTATGTGTAAACTTGTTCAGACTCCGCACACTGAAACCGTTACCCCAAAAGGCGGAATAACTGAGAAGTTACATTCTCAGCCATTGCGGAGCACATATGTACATGCACGCTCGGGCGCCTGTGCTAACCCTGTGCCAGGGTTACACTATGTTACTGAGAGTCTATTTGTTTAGTGGTGTCCAACTTGAACCCATGCCGCTCTGAGATGTATATTCTTTGCATGTGGCTATCAATTGTAATGTTATTGTATTGAAAGAGTACTTACTTGTAGAGGTACTGTGTAGTTGTGGTCTGACACACAAAAAGGAACATCTTGTAGGGCGTCTAATAGCTCTTAGATCTCATTCTCCATCTGTAAGATATCGTTAGCCTCTCGCGCGCACAAGTGAGTGTGACCGAATTATATTCGGACTCGACGTGTGTACAATACAAAAGAATAATGATGCTTCTCTATCTACGCGCGAGGCCGCTCTTAAGTGAGCGGCCCAAGAACTATACAGTACCCCGATTAGGCAAGTGTCGGCTACAGGCGCCCCGCCTCCCGCTACTATACATAGGCGTGCCGGCGCTTGTCGCGCAAACCCTCACACATTCCCCCCTAGCCGGAGTGCACGGTCGGTTGACGAGTCGTGCGTGAACGTAGGCGATACCTGTTGAGGGTATTGTCGCCATGGCCCCTGGTAGTGGCCGTCTTTACTCAACCTCGAAGTCGATGAGTTCGTCCTCGGTCAGAGGGCTATCCTCAGCGGTTATTCCCCTGCTCTCGCCTTCTGTGACCTCGCCCATTTCGAGGTCCTCTTTGACTATCGCAGTTGGAGGTTGCAGTGATGTTTCTCCTACCTCCATTGCGGGAGGTACTTCTGCCGTGGGTTCCCCTACCCCATCTCCACCAATTACTGGTGTAGATGGGTTGAGTGGTGCGTTTAACGCCCTTTTCTGTCGTGCTCTAGACTTCTGTCCTTTGCTCTTGGGAGGTTTGTACTCCGCCCATAGTGGCCTGTCTCCACGATTTGCCACCAACGCCTGTTGGCCAACACTCCTGTTGGCGGCCCCCACTCGCCCTGCCTCATCGACTAGTTTGCCGTAGTGCGCTAATGCGAGGGTGTTTGCTGGTTTCGCTGCAATGTCTCGTAGCATCCGCACCTCCTCCGCCGTGGTTGGAGCTCTCCATCTCGATCCACCTACCCCTACTGGGTTCTCGAACACTCGCATCATTTCCTGCGAGTTATCCATGGTGGACATTACCATATGATTGTATGGTATTATCCTCCTCCCCCCTTGCCCTACCTCGCCAGTTGGAGGGCACTCTGCAGGAAGACCCGGGAACCCGCGTGGATACGCTTCGAGTTCCGTCTGGGACCAGTAGTACCCCGTTATGGGGTTACGCATATAGCAGTTGGGTGGGAGAGACGGAAATGGTCTTCCCAAGTCCAGCACCACCCCGTATACAATACGGAATTTTCCCTGGTGCTGCGTCGTCAGCGGGACAATGCGTCGCTCGCTGTCGCGTTCCTCGAGGTAGTGGAGATGGACAACGTGAGGGCCAATTGAATTGGCGTCGAACATGCCCGTCGAGAGTTGGTATGAGGTCTCTCGAGGTGGCTTGGATGGGTTGATTACCCGCGCCATACTCACTGTCTGGGGATCGACAGCTACTTGTAGCGTACGTGCGATCAGTGGTTGCGACAGCCTACCTCCTAACGAGGTTCTCGAAGGGGCTCCTTGTGGTTGTAGGGGCCACTGGTATGTTGCAGTGGTGCTTGACGCACCACCTTGGTCACGGTGGTATGGTCCAGGCTGCGGGTGATATTGCTCGAGCCTTTCCTCCAATGGAGGAGCCGGTCGCCGTTTCGTGTTAACCGCCCCCCGTTCCTTCGAGTTCATGGACCTCGAGCTTGACGTTGTGGTCCTCGTTCTCCACATACCCTTTTTCAGGCACTCCTTGCGTCGCCTTGCCTTACGTCGCTCTGGGTCCTCGTGTTCGTCCTCACTGTCCTCCCAGTACTCACGTTCCTCCCTCGTCACCTTGTCCGGTTTGTATTCGTAGTTACTCCGGCTTTCGCACAACTCTTCCAGGCTCGCCTCGCAAGCCCTTGTTGACCACGTGTTCGTGGTTATAACCCCAACACGTTCTAGCTGCCGCCTTAGCAGTTCGGCGACGTCTTCGAGGTACGTGATGCGCTGCTCACGCTCGTCGTTTCTGGTCAAGGTTTCCGTCGCCTGCGTGGGGGTGGGATCCTCTATGGGAGAGGAATGTTGACGCGCCCTCTTCCTAGGGGGCGATAGAGATCTTGTCCTTCGTTGCGAAGGCGATGACCGCTGGCCCTGCCCATGGCCATCCCAAGAGTGCACCCAGTCCACCCAGAAATTTTCTTCCTCGATCTGCGCATCCCGGAAGCTCTCTCCTTGGTGTGCCGTCGCCCTGTGGGCGATCCATGCTGAGCATTTGGGGCACCCTTCACTGTGCGTCAGCACGCCGATCTGGCGCGCGAACGCCCAGGAGTGTGATCGTGGCCGTCTTTTATGACGGCCCTCTCCTATCCTGTCCCGTCGACGGGACCTGCTCCTACTTCGTCGGTCGCGACTTCGCGACCTTGCCTCCTCCATCTCGGTGTCTTCGTCCTCCGAGGTTGCTCGCCTACGGCTACGGCTCCTAGGCGGTCTTGTAGGAGGTTGTCTAACCTCCCGGTCTTTGCCTTTGTTCGTGGCCATGCTACTCGCTTTTGGTTGAGTGACGGTGAAGTGGGGTAGTGAAGGGTGCAGTTCTGCACCCGCGGTATGGTTGAGAAAAGAGTGAAAGAGAGTTAAAAAAGAGTTCGCCGCCATTGATGGCGGCGCCACTTTTCTGATTCCATCAGTCCCCAGACGCCCTATGGCGTCCCGTAACTTGGCGCGTTTTCAGCGCCACTGATCTTTTTTATTATGCTAATCTAATCTAATCTACGTACTTGCGCTCTTTTATCTTATCGGAGCCCTTCCACCTCACTCACACCTTGTAGTTCAAGGTATTCGTCCAATGCCTTCAATTGGTCCACTCCCTCGAGTGGCTCCCACGTCTCGTCTCCCAAGTTCCATCGTACTCGGAACTGCAACGCCTTCCCCTTCCTGCGATGTCCTATTATCCTGTCTACGGTCCATTCCAAGTCCGCTGGACTCCCCAAGTCGTAATAGACGTGGGCCTCTCGATGCGGGAAGGTCAGCTCATCATTGGGCTCGTATCTACGCAGGCGGCTGATGTGGAATACCGGGTGGATTCGTCGTTTCCTCAGATCGTCCGGTATGTCCAATTCATAATTGGACGTTCTTGGCCGCGCCTTCACCACCGTATAAGGCCCTATATATCTAGGTAATAACTTCTTCGACCTCCCTTTGGGGAGGCGTAAGTTGGCCGTAGACAAATAAACCTTGTCACCCTCCTTTATGGGTGACACCACTCCTCTCACTATATTCTCGTCTCCTCGCCGTTTATTCGCCTGGTGAGTCTGGAACACTCGGCTCTCGATAATTGCATCGTGAGCCTGTTCCAGGTTGTCCAGGGCAGTCTGCGCGAATTGCTTTACCCCCGGAAGTTCACCGTCCAGTAGTGTAGGCACCATTCTCGGTAGGTAGCCTTGGGCTACCTCGAATGGCGCAAGACCAGTGGTGCTACTCGCCGCCGAGTTTAGCGCGAACTCCACCATCGGGAGCTTCTCCTTCCAGTCCTTTTGGTCTGGTTGTATGACGGCTCTCAGTACCTGTCCAATCGACCGGTTAATCCGCTCCGTGAGTCCATCTGTTTGTGGATGGAAGGCGGTGGACATAAGTAGTCGTGTCCCCAAGAGCCGGTGTACCTCCTGCCAGAACGCGGAGGTGAACTTCGAGTCTCGGTCCGACACTATCGATTCAGCTACCCCATGCAGCCGAACAATGTCTCTAACGTACATCCATGCCAGCTCCGACGCAGTGACTGTAGTCACTGTGGGGGTAAGGTGTACTTGCGCGGATAATCTGCACACCACTACCCATAGGTAGTCAAAGCCATCGGCTGTGCGCGGGAACGGGCCAATGAAATCCATGGCTATCGACGCCCACGGGAATGTGGGTACGGGCAGCACATGCAGCAATCCGAGTGGCCACCGTGTATCATCCTTTGTGGTCTGGCATATTCCACAGCTCCGACAGTACGTCACCACATCTTTGTTCAGCGACGGCCACCAGTACCATCGACGTATATAATCGATGGTCTTACGGTGGCCAAAGTGCCCTAACGTCTCGTGAGCGTTTTCCACAATGATTTGTGGAAGTGTGACTCGTCCCATGGCCACTCTAGGGATGCAGATCACCCCTTGATTGGCTCGGTTCCTGGTCATCAAGAACTCGTTCAGTTTATAGAACTGTGGGTGGCGCTCTACCCCCTCCATTACTTTGGCGAACACCACATCATCTTCGTACCCTTCCTTCACCTTTGTGAAGAAGTCCTTGTTACGCTGTATCCGCTCGGGGAGCGGAGTGGCGGCCTCCTCGGGTTGCATGGGTCATGGGTCTTCCCTGTTTTCCCACATTTCCCGGGCCTCCTTAGTTCTATCCTCTTCTACTTCTGCAGCTTTCACGTGTCTCACTTTGAGTCTTTCCAACCCCGACTCTACCATGCGTCTGGCCTCCTTTCATCGATCGATTGGGAGGTCCTCCCCTTCTGGGTCTAGACGTATGTCCGCAGTTACGTATTCATCGTACGTGTGTGCCTCGCCCTCGAGGTCAGTCTCATAGTACCTCGACAAGCAATCAGCCACCTTGTTCTTTGACCCTTGCACGTACGTTATTTCATACGTGAACCGTTCGAAGTACTCCATCCACCGCGATTGGCGCGGTGATAGTCTGACTTGGGTCTTGAAGAACTTCAAGGCCTCGTGGTCAGATACTATACGTATTGGGTATCCTAGCAGTTTGTCCTCCCATTTCAGGAGGGCCTCCAGTATCGCTAACGTTTCCGTTTCGAATACTCTATACGCATGCTGTGCGGTCGTGAACTTCTTGGACATTAATCCCGCCGGTCGGCAGGTCTCCCATTCCTTCCCTTGACCGTATAGCGCCCCAATACCACTAAGGGACGCATCACAAATTACCCAAATCGGTTCCTCCTTCGTTGGGTCAATGGGTCGCAGTACCGGGACCTTGCATGCCAAGTTCTTGATTGACTCAAAGCATTTTTGGTGAATCGGTCGCCACTCGAATGAGTGGCCATTCCGAGTGATCTCTGCGAGTGGCCCGGTGTACATTGACACGTCGGGCATGAAGTTCGCAAGGTATTGTACCATGCCCAAGAACTTTTGTACGTCGTGATAGTCCCTTGGGGCTCGCCACTCGCGCACCTTTGCCATTTTGTCTGAGTCCGCATGCAGACCGAGGTCATCTATGAGATGACCTAAACAGTCCATTGAGTCCGCATACAGAAGTACCTTAACATCCTTAAGGTAGAGTTTTGCTTTGCGGAGGCAGTAGTGGTACATAGGAATGTAATACATTTGCTGGCTACATCCACAAGAATGGTGTGTAAGTTGCCATGATTGTGTAATATACTGGCTATAATGACAGAGAGTGATTAAGGCAATGTGATATCAATGTAATACTTTTCAAGGCCTGTAATAATAATCTGAGCTGTTGTA
>MU274927.1:357487-375605 GCA_022160335.1 Irpex rosettiformis | reverse complement strand
CCTTATCCAGATCGTTTGTGTTTCCTGAGTGTTCAAATCGTTTATGCAGTGAGTTACCAAGGTTATTGAGCAGCATGGGCTTATCTACATGACCATCGGGTACAAGTTCGACTGTGCGAGTCTGTAGTTCGATGGTTTCCTCGAGGTCCTTGACCCTTCCCTCTCGTCTGAACTGAGAAAATAGAGAGTTAGCTAGGTTGCTCAGTCGCGAGTGTTTATCTGGGCTGTCATCTGGTGTGAGTGCATTGGCGAGTTGCCCCAGAGAGATGCTTTCCTCCAAGTCCTGGGCTTCTCCAACGCAATTGAAGCGTGTGCTCAGACACAACCCAAGGTTATTTATGATGGCAACTTTATCCGGGTTATCGTCCTCAGTCACTTCCATAGCGAGGCGGATAGACCGAGTGGCGAACTCTAGGACCTTCAAGTCTCCTCGAGTTTCGAACTGCTCGTATGTCTGCTGCGCCGAGATACACAACTCCTTATAAAGTGGAAGACCGTTGACGTCTGGCTCAGAGTGTCCCGTATACTGTTACAGGTAGCGAGTAAGATGGAACTAGTAACATAGCAACTCGGGTTCAGAGAAAAGAGGGGGCTTACCGAACTGTCTACGCTCGCAGGAAAGTGGGGTCCAGCGTTATCGGGAGCTGACATGGTAGGAAGAGTGTGTGTGTGATCAGAAGAGTAAAGGGTACAGCTGGTTGGGAACGGGGGAAAGTGAAGACGAATGTGATACTAGGCGATGTTGTAGTGCGGGGAGTAAGAGGAACTGTGTACTGCGTCCATTACGAACCTATTAGCGACCGGAAATGGGAGAAGTAACTTCGACTCACCGTGCAGATGAAGCGAAAGTCTGTAGATATTGGTAGCTAGGCTCTCTACCTTTATAGCGAGAGCGTAGCCGCCGATGTTCCGTGGTCCTAAACAGACGGACCAGGTAGTGGCGATGACGGTGCTATGCAGAAGGTGGCGTCGTACAGCCATCCATCGCAGCTTCGATACGCTCGAGAAGGCCCTCTAGTGAATATTGTCCTAGAGGCTGTATAACCTCATTGTGAACACGCTTGTACCTGGAAACCACGAGGTGGAAGCTTGAGAAACGCGTGCCCTATCTATACATGAATACTCTTGTGATATGCTCCATCAATATCAGCAGTACATACATATAGAGTAAGGAAAATAATCATCTTGGTGGCGCGTCCATTGAACTTGACCGTCGCCGAGCACTTGAATGGCCTATGTAGTTTGGACATTGAGCCTGAGAGAGCCGGAGCCCATAACCTTATCAAAAACACGAGGAAAAGGACGCTTTTCAATATACTGTATATGAGTTGGAAAGGGGAAATGAGGAAGCTAATAAAGCGAATAGCACGACGAGAACACGCACAATTTGATTGCATGCATACACTGCCAGAGCTGTCCGAGACGCACAAACTCGATTGGTTGGAAGCGTGGTTTAGAAGGTGTGCAGTACAACTGCATTAGCAAGGCTTCATACAGCACACGTAGTAGGGAACGGAGTAAAGGTCTCGCTGCTTCCAAGTAGTCCCAGGTGTGTGTCGAAGTTTCGGTGAAAGGGACCGCAGGACGCTCATATGACTCAACCGGCACATCGCCTTGCCATACTCTCGAGATGCATATTACAGCGCAGTAGAACTTAGATCTACATCAGTTAATTGAACAATTCCATTTCGAGGTCAGAACACTCACTGCTGTTGAATACAACTATAGCCACCGTTGTCCTAGAATATCATTTACTCTATTAAAGACTTGTGGGTCATGCGTGCGTCGGAAATGACAGTTGGGCGCCGACGTAGAGAATCCGAGGAGTACAGCATCGCTTCAATATCTATCATGCTTATAGATGGTTCCAATCGAGACCCGGGCTGGAAGAATAACATTCAAGTTTATACAACCAAATAATGAGTACATGGCGGTAGTGACTAGAACAGGTATGGATTTGACATACGAAGCAGTCCACTCCCAGGTTTCAGCTCAATCTCACAGCGCGCCTTGTAGAATACACTTCCGTGCGTGACTGGCAGCCGCACACGAAACCGTTAAACACCTGAGGGCGTCTTTGGTGCGGCAAGGCATCATGCGTAGCCAACGTTCGTTCTAGACTCAGAACGACGCTTCTATCCCGCTATCTACGGTGGACGAGGTCAGTAGCTACTTCAATAGACATGAACACCCATACCTATAAGTGGACAGCGACTGTCTACTGGTTCGAGTACCATTGACTGGTCTCGTACAGTAAGCAGCGCACTAAGCGGGACCCGATTCGCCTCCTTGAGATGCTTCGCGAGGCCTCTCACTTCCTCCGCTATGCGTGGCCTGAAGGAATGTGGACGGAACAGCCTCAGGCTTCACTGCCATTCTGAGGGGTTTGCAACGAGAACAGCGAACACGTCGACATTAATCGTGTATGAACACACGTGTACATACCTATAAGAGGTACAAAGTCTATTTCTGCGTTGTTGAAGGGTTTTGTTTCAACTAATCCCTTAGAGCGATATTTAAGTTAGTAATAAAGCTCTAACGTTAGGATAACGAATTATGGACAGACCAATGTCCACGGTGCGAGGCGAGACACCATGTAATCGAGGGTAAGCGTTTTGAGGTACAATTGTGGTGTGAGGAACGCTGTTTCGATACGATGCACCCCTTCTGTTTGAGAGTACAAGACCAATGTAGGGAGCTGACAGCGGAATTGTATCAAGCCTGTGAGTGAGCGTTGAATTGATTGTCGAGAAAGTAAAAGATATACTCACTGTGATCGGGTATGGGGAAAGACATGTGCATTTTGTCCGTGGCCTACATCAAAGCTAATATCGAACAACCGACACAAGTAAGCGAGGTGTAAGTACAGAAAGAGCAAGGAAGGAAACGAAGACATTACCTGCAACGAGCACAGAAGACTCACGATCATACAAATACTCCCAAAGAGTAATAATATGGCCGTAGATCCATACCGATCCCGCTACTAGTAGCGTGCCAGGTTGACTGTACGCGTTACTTTAATCGACTACGCGATACAGACGCAAGCTAGAAGCGCACTCACCATCTAGTCTCCTCTTGATATGGTAATGAGATCTGCAAATACGAGCTTCCTAATCTCTCGTCGATTCCGGAAATTGTGTATCGACCACCATCGAAAGGCTCCTCGATGTCTGGTCACGTTCTTAATCCTATTGCATCAGTTCATGTTTAGCAGACTCGGCGCGTAGTAACTCACATTGACGGAAAGGGAGAGTAGTTTAAGGGCTGATTAAAGGTATATATCGTACGGCACAGATACGCTGAATGGACGAGGATATGACTTACTTCGTGAGTGTGCTGAATGCTAGTTCGTCGTTTGGAGGGCTTCATGCGCGTGCCAGCCTGCCTTCCCCGCGTAAGGACCTCGGCCATAAGGGAGAGACGACCTAACTTGCAGGGCGTGGCGTTCTACGAGAGCCCACCTCGTCTTGTGACACACTGGAAAGGGGGAATTCAGTACACCATAGTCGTCGCTTTGGATGCGCCAACGAGATGTAACTAATCTCACAATGAAGGTCTTACCTTGTCTTTCAACAGCCCGATAACTTCCCCTGCACGTCAGACACGACCCACCAGACACGCGGCACCACTGCCACGATGGTGGGATGGACCAGTTTAAGTCGATATCGGTATACGGGGTAGGGAGCCTGAGTCGGCTCCGGCGTACAGATGTGAATGGTACGCCTCGATATCCTGCTACTTTCGATTTACCCTTAGTCCAAGCGTACGTAGGTACCGATGTACTTGATAAGCTTTCCTCCACGCCTGTAACCCAATCGCGTTTGAGATCGAGGGAGAGTGTATGAGAACTCAAATGTTCGAGTTTCAAGGTTGATGATTGCTTGCAGAGGATCGAGTAGGAGAGAAGAGGACAGCAGCAATCAGGGGTTGGGAGAGGAGGGGGGAATCAGGAGTCGCCTTACGCAGCGATGAGGAGGAGGTCATGGTGTTGAAAGGGAACCCGGCCTGTTGTCGAGTGGTGTAGTATGGAGGGGAGGGGAGATCGGTGTTGCGTACAGTGGGATAATTGAGGGAGAGCGATTGTTTCAAGTGATTTAGAGATATGATTAGTGGGTAAAAACGACAGAGAGAGATGATACGCACCACAATTCTCGATAATCTACCCTCTCTATTCATCCTCCTCACTCCGTCCGTCGCTAGTAGAAGTCGAGCGGTTGAAGACTCGACACGGCAAGCTCAGGAGTAGCGTACATCCTTGTATGGCCGTTGAGTAGATATGGCTCAAGGAGAGAATTAGCACAGACTTGGTCGCAATCGATAACACGCGAGCGTTGGGAGCCTTCTCTGTGCAGTGAGTGGGAGCGTGATAACGTGTGCATGAATAGAGGCGCCCGGATGGCTTCTCTGACGCCACCGCTCAACGAATTGGGTGGCGCCGTGTGCTGAGTTCCTCAGTTTCGATCGCAGGGCCTCTCTCTTAGTCTCGTACCCGGACGTCTGAACCCCAACGTTCCGGTCGCGCAGGTCACTGAACACTCCCATTTTCCAAAGCTCCGTGATCGCTCAAAAATGTCTTCGTATACTGAATACGGCTCTCAACTGTAACGATGTTGCAACCGATCGACAAACACCCCTTCCTCGCTCTACTTGTGCCATGAAGATCCGCAGTCCCACTCCGTGTGCAATGTACGTCCAAAGTCTATCGCTATTCGGCTACATCGCTGACCTGCCAGTGGGATCTATTGAGAATAGACTACGTGCTTGTGTTTGTGCTCATGCTTGTGCTCCCATGCGATGCCGTGGAGTATTGGGCGAAGTGGGCTTGAAAGACATGATGACCGTGGCCAGACCAGGTACGTAGTATTATTGTTTCGAACCTCAATTTCGCTCAAGTGGACCCCCCCCCCCCTTCTTCTTATACGATAGTACGCCAGTACGGCTCTTAAGCGATAGCCGTAGTATCACCAGACACACCATCTTTGAGTTCATCGTTACTCTGCAAGGGGACCGCGATCAGCACAGGAATCTGTTGTTTCGTCAAACACCCGCGATCCCCACCCGCCAAAGTCTTAACACGGGGTGTCACCCAACTCAGGCTACTTTAAGGCTACACGCGATTCAGGCTTTCTGACGTGTTCTACGCAGCTCTACAACGAGCATGCTAAGAATTATAAACGTAGATCCTGTTAGCTTCAAGGTTCTCGGTAAACCAGGCCCCCTCGGAGTTCATCGCGGTGGTAGGGGCGGGGCGCATTAGAGTGTCTTTTTGCGAGGCTCTAAAGGTACGCAATTCTCTTTTTTGTAGTTCATTAGCACCCGTTCATCCTCATTATACTTGTAGTCCGCTCATGCGAGAAATGCAAAGCTACGAGTCATGATGGGGTCACTGGTGGAGTGCGTTCAATTCGGATGCGTTCATCGAGGTACGTCTCTATCCATTTGAATAACATTTGTTCGCCACTTATACTATAAAGATCGGGTGTTCGTCGATTCCCTTTGTTACCTCCGCTCTTCGTTGTTGTTCGCCAGCCCTATAGAGAAAGCTTGTCCTGTGGTACGCTCTAGGATCAGGCACCCTATCATCCCATCAACCTATTCGTGGTAATGACTTGCTGTCGCCTGTGAGGTACGTCGTTCGGTGACGGACGGAGTCGTTCTGGGATGGAGGTCGCTCATGGTTTGGCTTTGCAGGAATTTATGCCGGGTGACAGCCTCATAATGTCCGTATCACCCTGGGCAAGAATATCAATTCATATAAGCTGACTAAGATCGTTACCGTGAGGCGTAACAGCATAGGGGGCGTCGTAATTTCATCTTCGTTATCCACGCTTACTTGCACAAGCACAGACACTGCCGTCACTACGGACGGCGCGAAGGTATCACATTTTTCATACTCCTGCCAGTGTACCGCAAACCAACCCACGACCTTGCCATTGTAAGTACTAAGTAATTTACCTTGTCACGCGCACGTTTAGAACGTTGAACTCTGAGATTTGCCATCTCAGATGAGGTCCTCGCAAGCATAATGAATTATTTTACTCCACACCTACCAACAAAATCGGAGGTTGCGCGCTGTCTGCGAAGTGGATTCACATGTGGCGTGCCACAGAAGCATGCGTACGATCGCACTGCAAGATCGGCCCCCCTCCCCTCCCTGACACCAATCGAGATAAGTACTTACCGTACTCGAGGTCTGATCGCGGCCAATCTCCTGGTGGCTGCTTGATTTCATTGGGACCGCGGCTGGATGCGAGCAAGGCCGACAGGTGAGCCTGACTGTGTGGTGCGAGCTCTCGAGTCGAATCTGACAGGTAGTATGTGCTTCTCAGCGTCGGTTGTTAGTGCCGCGAGAACTGTTCCACTGATTGCTATAAGCGCCACCTTTGTGGCGTTCTCGATTCGGTTGGGTTGGGTTACTCGCGCACTGGAATATCATCATTACCTTGTCCACGTCAACTTCGAACTTGAGGCGAGTCATGGCCCGATACTCACATCAAACGAGGTGCTCAAACGAGGAGGGTTGGCGATTTTCGTACCTGCTACCCGTAGACGTCTCAATTTGTACTGTTCAGTCGTGGTTATAGTATGATAATAGCGCGAACGTACTTACTAGTAATCAGTAGATAGAGTAGATATACTCAAAAATGACGATAGAGAGAGTAGATAAGCTCCGATACATTGTCAGACAATATCATATACAACGGGGGGAGTACAACTTGAACTTGAACAGAACATCGACTAGGTATAGACAGCACGTTAGCCGCGATAATAAATGGGAAGCCGCCGTCATTGAGACGACGATACCGAGGGAGACTGGGAACAGAGCAGTGAACTATAAATACAACAGGGAAAAACTAGAAACACGTAAATCGAAACAGGACAGACGTAATGACACTCAAGACCGTGAAAAGAGAAGAGCATAACGCGAGAAGGGAAACCAAACCTACAAACCAAAGTGCACGAATGGCACCCACCGCAAGAAGTCATTCATCCCACCCCTTCCGTTCGACCTGCGAAGCACCTTTATGGCTTCATGCAACGCATACGCAGGCTGGAGTTCCCCTCCCGCCCTCACCTGTTCCGCCATAACCGTATAGAACACCCTCATCACATCCGGCGCGACATAATCCGAGATCGACCACATAGTCCCGATAACGCTCTTGTACCCGATGTTGAGCATCCCCGCGGCGAGATGAACGGCTTCTTCTGGAAGCTTCTCGTCGCCAGTGGCTGTCTGGCATGCGGAGAGAACGGCGAGGTCGGCGTTCGGGAGGTGGTGTGACATGAGTTCAGAGAGAGTCAGATGTCCGTCATGGAGGATGAAGGCACTGTTTGTCGGATCTGCGTGATTTTGAGCGCCATGGCATGCGAGGTGGACCCATTCATGCGTCGCCATTCCTTCCAGCACTGCCTGAACAGTCCCGTCAGCATCGTCTAGGGGTTTTGACTCCCCAACGAGCGACATCACAATGGCGGCCTCAGTTGTCGTCCCCGGGATAGGATTATTGATTGCAAGTGGTGAGGCTGGCTGCGATACAATCAGGACCCGAGGGTCTTGGCCAGCAGGAGTCACTTTTGTGCGAGGCTTGAGCAGTGCTTCGAGAGTCGGAGTATAGGAGGATACGGCGATATCCAAGATGGTTTGCGAGGGTGCGCTAATGCGATCATCGCTGGGGTAGATTCCGGCTGCATGGAGTGGAAGGAAGACGAGAGGGCCAGTAGGGCACCATGTAACATGAGGAAGAGTAGCGGAGGCCTGGGAAACAATGTTGATGATTAGAGATATTCGCAAAGGAAGAGTTAACATATGTTTTTATTTTTAAAAAAACACTTACAGGCTCCAGGGTACACACAACGTCCATGATCGGTTTGACCACCCAATTCCACAGGTCGGCAAGTATTTTGCGCATCATATCAGGTGGGTCCATCTCAGTCACCCTGCCTCCCCTCTCATCACCTTCGTCTTGTGGGTCTCCACGGCATCTGTTCAGAAAACGCTTGGCTCTGAGTAAATCCCATAGGTATTTCTGAATGCCCATTGCGCGGCTGAGGGAGAGTTCGGGGAGAGGAATATGTACGATATCGCCAGCGCGGCATAGAACTAGTGCGTCGCACCTCGATTCGTGCACGTTAATGACCACGACAGGGCCTGAGGCGCACGCACTAGCGAGCTGGGACAACGTCTTGGGCCGCAAGAAGTCCTCGAATCCTTCAAGCTCACGAATTGTCGATATCAGCTTGTCGTATTCAAGGGCATAGACATGTGAGCTCGGTGCTTGAATGTCAGGGGAGGATGATGGAAGTTGGGCTTCTGTTGATATGAGTGGAGAGCTGGAAGCGGCGAGCTGGAGTGCGTGAGAAACATGGCGGAGGCGGTCAGCAAGTCGTGGATGAAGTCGTTGGAGGTCGTCGAGGGGAGTCCGCAGCTGGAGGACTTGGGACCAAACCACCGCTCGACCAGTCTCCAGCCACTCGAGTGCAAGGCCATACTCTCCAGCTGAGATGGCAGCAGTAATAGCGTTGTTGACAACTGCGCCAACTACCGATAGTTCTTTGCTGGTGTACCGACCACGCACGTTATTGCCCAGCCAAATGCACTGCGGGACAAGGCTGATGGCGTGCTTCCAAGCTTCGAGCAGAGAGAGTCGAGGCGGAGTGGTGAGAAGGTGGGAAAACTCGGTGAGCAGCTCTGCATACAAACTAGAGGCTCGCAGTCGTTCAAGGGGGTGAGACGTCAGGTGCTGCATCGCCTCCAGGAATGCTTCCATAGCACGTGTTGCGTCATCAGCGTGGGCATGTGGCGAGCGTAGGCGTGTTAAAAACCGAATCCCAAGAGATCGAAGTTTCCGTGCTCGTTCAGTGTGGTTCTCTGGCGTCAGCTCAACCGACCGTGTGCTGCATTTAATAGCTTCCTTTAAATCCGACACATCGCCTACTCGTTTGAATCGCCCCTCCAGCGAGCTACTGAGATTGTGCAGCCGAGAGGGTTTGTCACGATGCTCCTCTGGCGTGAAAGTCACTGCGTGGGTCAAGTGTATTATCGCCTGGTCCAAGTCATCCAGATTTTCCGATTGTTCAAACCGGGTGTGCAGCTGTGCCCCGAGGTTGTTCAGCCGGGCGGGTTTATCTGTGTGACCATCAGGGGTGAGCTCGACTGCTCGGATTTGGTGTGCGATGGCCTCCTCAAGATCTTTCGCATCTCTTGTCCACTCATATCGGTCTCGGAGAGAATTGGCAAGACTGTTGAGCCACGTTGGCTTGTCTGGGTGACCATCCGACGTAAGCTCCACTGCACGAGCATGTAGCACAATGGCGCGCCCGAGATCAGCGAAATCTCCCAGCCGCGTGAATCTTGTCTGCGATGAGATTCCAGCACTGTTCAGATATGCGGGCTTGTTTGGGTGACCATCAGGCGTGAGCTCAACAGATCGACTTTGGAGCACGATGGCCCTCTCCAAATCCTCGAGGTTTCCAAGTCGGCCAAACCGCTCCTCATGTGAGTTTCCTAGGTTGATCAGCCGCATCGGCTTGTTCGGGTGATCTTCGGGAGTGAGCTCGACTGCGCGGGTATGAAGCTCGATGGCCTTCTCCAGATCATTCGTGCCTCCTGAGTGTTCAAATTGTATATAGAGTGAGTTACCAAGGTTATTGAGCAGCCCAGGCTTATCTACATGATAACCGGGTACACGTTCGACTGCGCAAGTCCACAGCGCAATGGCTTCCTCGAGGTCTTCAGTCCTTCCCTCTCGCTGGAACCGAGAAAATAGAGAGGCGGCTAGGTTACTCAGTTGTTTATGTTTATCTGGGCTGTCATCCGATGTGAGTGCATTGGCGAGTTGCTCCAGAGAGATGCTTTCCTCCAAGTCCTGGGGTTCTCCAACGCAATCGAACCGTACGTTCAGACTCAACCCAAGGTTAGCGATGATGTCAGCTTTCTCTGGGTTATCGTCTTCAGCCGCTTCCATAGCGAGACGGTAAGACCGAATGGCGACCTCTAGAAGCTCCAAGTCTCCGTGAGTTTGGTACTGATTGTATGCCTGCCACCCCAGGTTATACAGTTCCTTATAAAGTGGAACACCATTGACGTCTGGCTTTGAGTTTCCCGGGCACTGTTCGGCGATGGCAGGTAGCAAGTAAGGTGGGATTAGTAATATAACAACTCGGGTTCAGGAGAAAGAGGGGGTTTACCGAACTGTCTGCGCTCGCAGGAAAGTGAGGTTCAACACCATTGGGAGTCGACATGGTAGGAAGTGCGCGTATAATATCTGAAGAGTGATGGCTGGGAATGGGGGAAAGTGAAGACGAGTGAGATACTAGACAATGTTGTAGTGCAGGGAGTAATAGGAGCTGTGGTCTGGATCCACTATGGACCTATCAGAGACCAGAAATGCAAGAAGTAAGCTCGACTCACGGTGTGGATGAAGCGACAGTCTGTAGATCCAGGAAGCCAGACTCTCTACCTTTATAACGAGAGCAGTAGCCGCCGATCTTTGTGTACTGTAGTCAGCCCAGATAATGGCAGTGAGGGTCCTAGGCAAGAGGCAGTGTCGTACAGCCATCTGCCGAAGCTCTATTAACTTTGAGACGCGCAGACAAGTCCTTCACCCAATATCGTCCTAGCGGCTGTATAACCATTGTAAATGCACCTGTACATGGAAGTCACGAAGTCGAAGCTTTCCTGTGAGCTGTACTTGACCTAATATCAGGTCGCATCTTGTAATATGCTCCGTCGACATTCGTTCAATAAATGCCAATAAAACCTGAAACCCGAAATATACACGCTTTAGGGATGCATTCATTGGACCAAAAGACTTGAAGGCCTGTGCCTTTTGAATATCGGGAGATACGGTGTCTATAGCCTTATCGAAGTGATGAGGAAAAGGCACCATTTTTAGGCACTACGGGTGGGAAAGGGGAAATGAGGAAGAAGGCGAGTAATACGATGGAAGAACAAACCATTCAATGCATGCACTGCCAGAGCTGACTGGGATACACATACTGTAGAATTCAGAAACACGATTTAGAAACGGGCAGTACACCGCAATAGCAAGGCGTTTGCAACGTACACATAGGAAGAAATTGAGTGATGGTCTCGTTAAGTGCGGGTGTCGAACTTTTCCACATATACTGGTATCGCCACACTTCCATTGTATGCGGATGCATTAACCCCGTTGGACAGTTGAGCGCCGACACCGAGAATACGAGGAGCACAGCATCGGTTCAATATTGAGCCTTGCGAATAGTTCTGGCCGAGACTAATGTTGTATCTTCAAGTTGTCTTAAGACCACGCACTAGTTGGGGGATTAACATTTATATGGCCAAAAGTGAGTACACGGTGAAATGCCTAGATCAGGCATGATTTGACATACAAAGCAGTTCTCGCCCAAGTTCCCGCTCAGTCTCAAAGCACGTCTTGTGGAATACACCTCCGTGCGTGACTGGGGGCCATACACGAAACCATTAAATCCCTGAGGGAGTTGTTGGCGCGGCAAGGCATTATACTATGTAGTCAACATTCGTCCCTAGGCCCCAGAACGATGCTTCTCTCCTGCAACCTACGGTAGATGAGGCTAGTTAGTACTACCTACTTCAATAGGCATGGATACACATACCTATAAGTGGACAGCAAGTGTTTACCGGTTCGGGTACCGTTGACTGACCCCAGAATTTGAAGATCATAGTCGAAGATATCACCTCAGACAGTAAGTAGTATACTGAGCAGAACAGGATTCGCCTCCTTGCGATGCTTATCGAGGCCTCTCACATCGCTCACAATGCGTAGCCTAACTTGAAGGAACTTGAACGTGGACGGGACAGCTTTCACTGCCATCATTCTGAGGGGTTTGCAACGAGAACAACGAACACGTCAGTATTAATCGTGCATGAATCCACGAGTAAATACCTATAACAGGTGCAACACCTATTTCTACGTTATGAAAGGATTTCATTCCAACTAATTCCCTGGAGCGACATTACTATATAGTAAAGTTAGTAGTGGAGCTGAAATATTTAACTAATAGACAGACCAATGTCCACAGTGCGAGGCATGACATCATTTAACCAAGGGTAAGCATTTTGAGGTAGGACTGCAGGGCAAGGACCACAAAGTATTCCGCTTCGTGGCCTTCTGTTTGAGACCATATGCAGAACTTTAGTTTGAGAGTACGAGGTCGATGTGGGGTGCCGTCAGCGGAGTTGTATCAAGCCTATGAATGAGCGGTGAATTGATTGTCAAGAAAGCAAAAAGATATACTCACCGTGATACTGATCTGGCCACGACAGAAGACGTATCGCGGGTTACTTTTACCGGGGCCTACATCAAGGCTAATATCAAACAAACGACATAAATAAGTGAGATACGAATATAGAAAGAGACGAACAAGGAAACAAAGACATTAGTACCTGCAACGAGTCCGAGTGCAGTGGGTACACGGTCATCCAATAATACGGGGGTGAGTCCATATCGATCCCGCTGGTGTATCTATTTATTGACGTCCCAGGCCGACTATACGTGCTACTTTGATCAACTGTGCGACACAGATGAAAGCTAGAAACGTACTCACCGGTTAGCCACTCCCCGATATGGCCCGCAAATATGAACTTCGAGATCTCTCCTCGACTCATATTACCAGGTATCGACCGCATTTTTGAGGCTCCTCGACGTTGTGTAATGTTCTTAATCCTATTGTATCAGTTCATGTTTTAGTAGACTTCACATGTAATAGAAAGAGAGAGGCATTCACCGAGAACCCTTTCCGCAATTGGTTTGAGCAGATAGACTAGTCCTATTCTAGAGAGGCTAGGTAGGGGCATATATCTAGTAAGGTATAGATACAATGGATGGACAAGGATATGACTCACTCCTCGAGTAAGCGGAACGTTAGTCCATCGAACGGAGGGCTCCATGTGCGTGCAAGCGGAAGAACCTCGGCCGTAAAGGGGAGACAACCCAACTTGCAGGGCAGTGTTCTGCGAGACCCCCTCCCCCCCTCGCCGTTTGATGCACTGGAAAGGGGGATATCAGCATGCCATAGCCGTTGCTTTGAATGCTCTAATGAGATATAAGTAATTTCACAGCGCAGATCATACCTTGTTACTCAACAGCCTGATGACTTCCTCTGCATACCAAACACGACCCCTGAGACATGCGGCACATTTGCGATGGTAGGTACGGACCGAACCAACTCGTCATCGGTATCCAAGGTAGAGAGCCTGAGACGGCTGTGGGGTACAGTTGCGACCAGGTACACTCCAAGTTCGATCTCCTACTATACTCAACTCACCCCGACCCATGCGTAGGTACAGATGTACTCGATAAGCCCTCCGAATTCCGTTTGAGACCAAGGGTGAGCGAGTGAGAATTTAAACGTTCAAGGGTTGACGCGTTGATGATTGCTTGCAGAGGAATGGGGGCAAAGGAAAATAGGCGTTGGGAGAGAGGGGAGAGAAATCAGAGGTCACCTTACGCTACGCAGTGTTGAGGAACGAGAGGTTGGAAGGGAATTCGGCTTGTTGTCTTCGTGCTGTGATATGCGGGAAGGGGAGACCGGTGTTCCATTTTCTGGAACGAATGCACCTGTAAGATAATAGAGAACGAGAAATCATTTCAAGTAATTCTAAGATATTGTTAGTGGGTAAAAATGATAGAGGCACATGATACGCACTTTGCTTCCCGACAAGCTACCATCTATTCGACTTCCTCGCTCCCTCCATCGCTGGCAGAGGACGAGCGTTTGAAGATTTGAAGTAGTGGGCCCAGAGACAATTTCCATCCTCGTGGGGGCGTCGAGTAAATAGCTTGAGGTGTCGGTGAGCACAGTGGTCGTAATCGATAACATACGAGCGTAGAGAGGCGAGTGGAAGCGAGATCACGTGTGCATTGTGGGAAGCGCTTAGATGTAGGCTTCTCTCCACCGCCATCACTCGACCCGGTGGCCTCTCACTAGCATCGTTTTTATCCCGACTCTTTATGTACAAATTCTACGCTGCGCAGGTTCACTGGCACCCCTCGCTCAAGAATATGGTAGCATTTCACAGGCACCTCTGCGACCGTGTCTGCACAAGAACGTTCCATCCACGCAGGTTATTGAACTTGAACACTCTCGGATTCCAGTACATGTCATCATCTATCGAAAATGGGTCTTAGCTTCAATGATACAACCAGTCGACATGGTCGTGCAGCCTTGTATTGTCGTGAAACAACAGGCGAGGTCTATTCACGAGGGACCTTGACGGTAAGACAAGGTATGTAGTATCATTTCTGTATTCGCTTTAGGCTGAGCGACGTCCTTCACATAATGTATAACACTGTCACATAACCCCTGCTACACAATGGCGCATAACTACTAGATGCTGATATCCCGGTGTCACTCTGCGAGGACCTTGATCTGGTGCAAGAGCCTGCCTGTCAAAACCTCACCACAGGATATCAGCCACGGCTTCAAAGCTACACATGATGTGGACTTCCTAGTGCGTTCGAGCACCCCAATAGACACAGAGTTACAACTACCAAGCTCGCTATCGCGGCCGTTAACCCCGGGCCCGTCATCTTCAAAGCTCTTCGGTGGCCCACGTTTCCTCAGAGTTTATTGCAGTAGGAGGGAGACATATTAAGAGTATCTTTCGGTGGGGTTCTCTAAGTATATAAGTTTCGTTTTTCTTGTCCGTTAATCAGTATCCGATTATATTCATTATAAAGACAGTCCACCCATGGAAAAAAAGGGGGAAGTTACTCACGATACGGTCATCAAAGAGTGGTCGGCTTAGATGCGTCAGTCGAAGTACGTCGTCGACCGTTTGAATAACATTCATTCACTGCTGACATTATAAAGACCGACTACCATCATTGCTCCCACTCCTTGTCGTTATCTGCCAGCGCCGCTGTGGAAGCTTCCCGCATAATGCGCTTTGAGACCGGCCACAAAATCGTACCAATAACCTCGCTATAGTGGCGAAGACTTGGCGTAGCATGTGAGATCTATCGTTTGATGACGAATGGAGTTATTTTAGGACGAGGATCGCTAATTGCTTCGCTTCGCAGAAATTTATGGCGGCGACCTCATGACGGACGTATCAATTTATCTTCGTCTCGTCAAACTTGAGGAAGGAGTATGGTGGAATCCAACTTGTCAGAGAATACGTGAAGCGTGGCATTATAAGGGCATTATAGGCTCATCCTCGTGACTTTAGACAAACTCAGACACAGGTGTCGCTCTAGTGACACGATGACGTTGCGGACGTTTCGTGTACCCCTTGTACCACAAAGCAAACTCATGAGTAGATGAAGTCTCATCGTTTTAAGCACTTTAACTTGTCGCACGCAGGTTTGGAAAGTTAGAAACTGAGATCTGTCATTTCAGGTAAGACTACTAGAACAGGCATATTGCAGCGCTATAGTAATAGTCGTCAAATTCGCGAGGGCCACGCGACATCTGTGAAGTGGATCGACATGTGGCGCTTCACAGAAGCACATGTACGATTGCACCGCAAGATCAGCCCCATCTCTCTGACACTAATCGAAGTAAGTACTTACTGTACTCGATGTCTGCTGGTGGCCAATCCCCTGGTGGGTGGTTGGGAGCGAAAAGGCCTGAAACTGTGACAGGTGAGGTCGACTGTGCTTCTCAGCATCAATCGCTGATATGTTGGCATTCAGTCAAATAATATTATTCTTGGCTCAGATATGGTCAAAATATATAACATTTATGGACTATATGGCGTCAGCTCATGGATGAAATATTCTGATATTATTATTCATAGTATAATATTTCTGTATAGTATAATGTGCAATGCATGCATGATTCATTCCATAAGCACTAGCTTATGTCATTGGGAGTGATATGGCTACTTGAATCATACAATAAGTAGCTTCCTTATACCTAGCCAATGTCAACTAGGAGATAGCAGTGCTATATGTAACTGAATGCAGTATAGAGCCTACCTGAGCAGATATTAGTGTGCTCATTCTAACTACAGTCAGTTGGGACTGAGTGAACCATTTCATTTAGTAATACATCACATTCTGTATAAATTAAACACAATACAATAAAATACATGAGCATATCATGCATATGATGTAGACATGGAATCTCATATGCATATTATATACTCCTATTGTATAGCATCATATCAGGCACCCTGATGATATATACTAGAATGAGCTTGATTCAAAATATATGGATTAAAGCATACAATACTGACACTATAGAGGTATAACAGCCTTGCAGCATGGGTATAATATCAGTATGATGTCTGTAATATACAGTATTATAGTAGCACCATACAATATTATAGATGTGTTATACAGTATTATAGGAGAATTATTCAGTATTATACAAAATTATACGAGTATTAAACGCTATTATGGTGGTATTATATGAGTATTATACAAGATTATGCAAATACTATACAATATTATACACCATTACACTGTGTTATACATGTATTATACAAAATTACATAGTACTATACAGTATTATGTGAACATTATACAGTATTATATGAGTGCTATCCAGTATTACTCAGTATTATACAGTATTATATGAGTAGTAGACATTATTATCCAGTATTATATATTATTATATAGTATTATATGAGTACTATACAGTATTATTCAGTATTATATAACTATTATACATATTATACAGTAATAAATAAATATTATACGGTATTATATGAGTACTATCCAGTATTATTCAGTATTATATGAGTAGTAGACATTATTATCCAGTATTATATATTATTATATATTATTATATGAGTACTATACAGTATTATCCAGTATTATATAAATATTATACATAATATACAGTAATAAATGAATATTACACAGTATTATACGAGTAATATACAGTATTATCCAGTATTATATACAAATTATCCATTACTATTCATTATTATTCATTATTATTCAGTATTACATGAGTATTATACATATCATACAGTAATATATAGGGTATGTCATGGGGTACCAGTCCAGTCTGTTTCCCGTCGTGGTTCCCTTCACCAAAGGAAAGAAGTGAGACCATTTTGGTACATAACTTTTGATAGGTTGCTATCCTGGCCAAAATGGGTGCAGTGCCTCCTGAAATGGTCAGTGTTAGGCAGGTGGTCACTCGATTGGGCACCAACCTCGGGATCTCCAGTGGTACAGAAACCATCAGAGGCAAATCGAGAAAATCACCCGCCAATGGTTCTGGAACTAGACCCCAGGTACATAAATATTATATAGTATTATACAGTATTATACAGTATTATACAGTATTATATGATTACTATACAGTATTATCCATTATTATATGTATATTATCCAGTATTATCCAGTAATATAGTAACATTATCCATTACTATTCATTATTATCTAGTATCATACAGTATTATGCAGTATTATATCAGTATTACACAGTACTATATAGTATTATATAACTATTATTGGAGTATTCTACAATATCATATGATATCAATCACACAAAGAGAAACCAGGTTAACCCTGATGAGGGGTAGCAATTTGTCAATAATGAACAAAAAATATCACATACTTTGCATGTAATACAGTTACATGGAATGTCTTTCCTTTTACTTATGTTTTTCTTAGCTAGTTAATTCTCTGTCATGACCCTCACTACAATTACACATACAAAAGATTAAATGTAAATTATTATCTAGACTGAATAAAGACCTAAATATTATCCAGTAGACAGATCTGATTTACAGGTCTTGCATTGATGATAATTAGTTTGTTTATTAGGCTATTAATGAAGTATTCAAGTATTTTCCTGAAATAGAAAAGGAAAGACTCTCTGATTCCCATTTTTTTGTGATGCTAGATTGTGTCCAATCACATCTTGTTACTTGCATAACTTGACTGATCAAGCAATTGCTAAGCATTATAGTTATTTTTCTATCTCGATAAAATGCAAGTGTAGATCATTATAGACAAGCATCATATAATATGCATATCATATTGTATCTTTTCATATAGTAACGTATTATACTGTATATTTCCGTATAATACACGTATTGTACTGTATATTTTCATATAATACACGTATTATATTGTATATTTTCGTATAATACACATATTATACTGTATCTTTTTCTATAATATGCATATTATAT